>JAJJWX010002015.1:0-64812 GCA_023529315.1 Papaver bracteatum
CTCCATAATATTTATTGCACTTTTTCCAATAAGGGTAATATGGTCATTTTCACAATCAGTAAGAATTACTTTACTTATTTCCGATAAGGGTAGTATGGTCATTTTCACAGTCTCCGTAATATTTATTGCATTTTTTTTCCAATAAGGGTAATATGGTCATTTTCACAGTCTGTAATATTTATTGCACTTTTTTCCAACAAGGGTAATATGGTCATTTTCATTGTCTCAATAATTTTTATTTCACTTATTTCCAACAAGGGTAATATGGTCATTTTCGTCCTCAGTTCGGCCGAATTAGAAACTCAGGTCGAACTCTGGTAATCCTTGGACCTGTGATGTTCAATTCTGATATATTTCGTCTTCAATCCATCCGAATCAGAAACTCAGGTCTAACTCTTGTAATCCTTGAACTTGTGATGTTTAATTCTGATATATTTCGTCTCCAGTTCATCCGAATCAGAAACTCAGGTATAACTCTAGTAATCTTTGTACCTGTGATGTTCAATTCTGATATATTTCGTCCCCAGTTCATCCAAATCAGAAACTCAGGTCTAACTTTGGTAATCGTTGAACCTGTGATGTTCAATTCTGATATATATTTTGTCTCCAGTTCATCCGAAAGAGAAACTCAGGTCTAATTCTAGTAATATTTGAATCTGTGATGTTCAATTCTAATATATCTCGTTTTCCGTTCATCCGAAAGAGATACTCATGTCTAATTCCAGTAATATTTGAACCTGTGATGTTAATTTCTGATATATTTCGTCTTTTGTTCATCCGAAAAGTGAAACTCAGGTCAAATTCGATAATATTTGAACCCGTGATATTCAATTCTGATATATTTCGTCTCCCGTTCATCCGAAAGAGAAACTCGGGTCTAATTCCAGTAATATTTGAACCTGTGTTGTTCAATTCTGATATATTTCGTCTACGGTTCATCTGAATGAGAAACTCAGGTCTAACTATGGTAATCTTTGAACCCGTGATGTTCAATTCTGATATATTTCGTCTCCAGGTCATCCAAACGCGAAACTCAGCTCTAACTCTAGTAGTCTTTGAACCCGTGTTGTTCAATTCTGATATATTTCGTCTTCAGTTCATCCAAACGCGAAACTCAGGTCTAACTCTAGTAGTCTTTGAACCTGTGTTGTTCAATTCTGATATATTTCGTCTTCAGTTCATCCAAACTTGAAACTCAGGTCTAACTCTAGTAGTCTTTGAACCTGTGTTATTCAATACCAGTATATTTCTTTTTCAGTTCATCCAAACCCGAAACTCAGGTCTAACTCTAGTAGTCTTTGAACTGTGTTGTTCAATTCGATATATTTCTTTTTCATTTCATCCAAACGCGAAACTTCGAGTCTAACTCTAGTAGTCTTTGAACTGTGTTGTTCAATTCGATGTATTTCGTCTTCGGTTCATCCGAAAGAGAAACTCGGTCTAACTCAGTAATCTTTGAACCTGTGATGGTCAATTCGATATATTTCGTCGCTGAGTTCATTGAAAGAGAAACTCGAGTCTAACTCTAGTAATCTTTGAACTGTGATGTTCAATTATGATATATTTCGTCTTGAGTTCATCCAAACTTGAAACTCTTGTCTAACTCTAGTAGTCTTTGAACTGTTATGTTCAATTCGATATATTTCGTCTTGAGTTCATCCAAACGGAAAGTCAGGTCTAACTCTAGTAGTCTTTGAACTGTGTTGTTCAATTTTGATATATTTCGTCTTGATTCATCCAAACGTGAAACTCAAGTCTAACTCTAGTAGTCTTTGAACTGTGTTGTTCAATTCGATATATTTCGTCTTTAATTCATCCAAAATGAGAAACTAAAGTCTAACTCTGGTAATATTTGAACTGTGATGTTCAATTCGATATATTTCGTCTTGAGTTCATCCTAACGGGAAAGTCAGGTCTAACTCTAGTAGTCTTTGAGTTGTTCAATTCGATATATTTCGTCTTGATTCATCCAAACGGAAACTCAGGTCTAACTCTAGTAATATTTGAACTGTGTTGTTCAATTATGATATATTTCGTCTTCCGTTCATCCAAACGCGAAACTCATGTCTAACTCTAGTAGTCTTTGAAATTGTGTTGTGCAATTCTGATATATTTCATCTTCAGTTCATCCAAACCATAAACTCTAGTCTAACTCTAGTTGTCTTTGAACCTATGATGTTCAAATCGATATAATCATTGAAAGGAGAAAATTCTAACCCGACAAAATCAATACAGATTATCATAACTTCGGATATGTCAAAAGAACACACATGCTTCTCACACACTTCCCTTGATCCGTATGAGAACCTAGGGGTGGGACTTGGGTTGGGTCAACCCACCCAACCCATGCCCAACCCGAACGTTGGGCGGACATGGGCAACGTATTTCAAAACTTTGGGCAAGCTTGGGCATAATTTTATGAACCCGAGTTAAATTTGGGCAAGCATGGGCATAAATATTTCTAACTCAAACAACCCGCCCAACCCGAAGAGCTATATATAAGATATTTTTTATAATTAGTATTATCATCTATTTAGATAAATCTTAGATATTATCTTCAAATCTATTAATCAAAATATAAATTATATCTATCTGGAAATTAATCATTAAATTATAGAGTTTATATTATTGTAAATAATATTGATTGTTAAATTTAAAATAAATGGAGCAATTAAATCTTAATATTACTAAATTTATTATTACTGACATTAACAAACTTGTATGTCTAGTGGAACCCGAGGAACGAGGGAACATAACTTGGGCGGACTTAGGCAACACCAATGGAGTTTCCCGCGGGTTCGATGGGCAATGCGGGCAAGAATTCCTAGCTCGGGTCTACCTTGGCCAAGCCTTCTAACCCGCCCAACCAACCCAAGTCCCACCCCTATGACCTAAACCAAATGGCAATCATCCATATTTTTGATGGACAAATCTCAACTTAAATTCCACTTTCCTTTTACTTTCTTTGATTTTCATCATTCCCTTATGCTCTCTCTTCCTTATCCTTATCCGAACTCTTATCACTTTCTCCTCTCATATCTTTCCACCTCTTATCACTTTCTCCTCTCGTCTGTAAAGAAAAGAAAAAAACCTGACTTTTTTCTGAACCAATTTCGCTCAGATCCTCTCGTCTCAAGAAATAATCCGAACTTTCGCTTAACCAATTTCTTCGTTTTATAGATATATAACTCTTTCTGAAAGACCATAAGTTATATCTTACATCACTATCGTTTTTTTGTGCTGTTTATCCCTCACTTTGTTTGAATCATTACCCGATTTATTCGTTTAAGGTTTTTGTTTTTATCAATCGATGCTCTAATATTTGGCTCTATTTTTCTTCTGTCATTGTTGTCTCGGATTTAGGGTTCTTCATTATTTAGGGTTTGTTCTAATATTTCAATTTGATTTATGTACATCTTCACATATGTTTCTATGAATTTGATAGGGAGTTTTCATTTCTTCCCTTCTCTTCATTTTGTTTTCTCCCTTTACGTATTTCCAAAAAGAAATTTAGCAATATAAGAAACAATAGATTTTTTCTTATAGAAATTTATAAATCAACGCAAAATAATCTAAGAAAAAGAAGTTTGACGCTATGAAAAGGAAGAAGAAGAGATGAAACAGAGTAGGTTTTCTAAATCTAATTTCGTATCCTATTTTGGAGTGATTTTATGAACCCATATAGATATTTAGATGAACCCATATGATGATTTGATGAACCCATATCGTGATTTGATAAGCCCATATGGTTGATTCATGATTTCCTGTTTTTATTGATGTTTCCAAAATTAGGATTTGTAAACCCAAATTTGTTATCTTATTTTTCATTGTTTTCACTTTAGTTTTCATTGTTTTTAACGATTTTGAAGGAGGAATTAGATTAGGTCTGTTGTTTATTAGTATTGGTTGAATGTATTTGGTCACTGAATTGATTTATGTTTTTTTTTGCAGTGGGTTTGTTCCTTGGGGCTTGCTGTTATTTCAGTATTAGCAAGATGATGTTTAAGAAGATGGGTTTTTGAATTTGAATGATTTTGAGATGTTGCAGTGTTGATTGAAGCTGTGATTTATAAATTTCCACCCTTTGAAGTTTAAATTCCATTAGCTAGATGTAATGTAAATCTTCATTTGAGGAATTAGATATGTAAGGTTTGTCTATCAGTAAAGATATTCAAGTAGTGATTTCCATAGATCTATTTTTGTTAAAACTATATCGGATCGTTAATGAAATGGTCTATTAATTATATCAACTAATTTTAGCAATTCATGGAAATGGTTTGTTAAATACTTAGAAAATGGAGTTGTTTTTCGGTGAGTATTCTTGATATGATTTCTCTTATTGAATCAACAGGCATGAAATTAAGCAAGAGTACACCCTCTTGCGAAGGATGTTCTTTGGCCTCTTGAATGGATGAACCAGTGGTGTATTGAGTGAAATACCAAACAAGACCGCTTCTCTCAATGCAGTATGTTCTGACTTCAAACTAGAAGCGAAAATGGTGACTCCACCCTCTCTTTACCCTTCCTTTTGCTTGTCTCGTATCCATCTTTGTCTTTTGGTTGCTTGATTAAAATTTTATTTTGGTATTTGTTTTTATGTTTCACGGCCTTCCATAAGTCATTTATGATCAGAGAATACGTTAAAATATGAGCCAACCAGACGAGCATAAAACTCTTCAAGTCAGCATCAGAACTTCCATTTGGTAGTACAAATAGAAAGGCCCATTCTAGTTTTTGATTTTTATCCTACGATTTACTTGCATAAAAGATGATTTTGAGCTTTTGTGTTATGTTAGTGGGGTTTGTTCAAGTTCTCGTAGTTGATTTCTTCTCTACTTTTGAGAAGAAAGCAAGGGTGTTAGGATGTATCAGCTCTTACACTTTCGAAGACTCACCTTTTCAGGTATATTTATCTTTTGCACTCAGATGTTTTTGTTTTTGCATAGTTCGAAAGAATCTGGATAACCAGAGGTTGTTGCATTATTGTACAATTATCAGGGTCACGTGAGTGCTGCTTCGGTTCTTGGTGGAGTTTATGTCACTGGACCTCATTTGCATACTGTGAGTTCAAATACTGTCACTGCTATGTCCTTTAGTTTCTTCTCTATATGTGTTCGATTTTTTAAATGGAAGTTGTTTTTTGTAGATCCACTCACATGGTTCAACTGATAGTCTTCCTTATGCCACGATGGGTTCTGGTTCTCTTGCTGTTATGGCTATGTTCGAATCAAACTACAGAGAGGGCATGACTGTAAGTTGTCACACTGTTTGGGTTATGTTACTCAATTAGATAATTGTGATAACTTTTAGTGTGTAGTTACACGATTTACCTTTTATGCTTCTTTTGTTGGACCATTGGGAAACTTCAGCCATTAGTCTTGAGTTATGTGTTTAGACAAATGCATTTTCCCTTAGTTGTTATTATTGCTTCTCTTTTTTCCTTGTTCAGATCTTCTTCTTTGTGTTTTTGAGTCTTAGCCTAGGGAGATTGTGTCAAACTTGTTGGAAGAGTCACATTTTTCTATCGATCTGTACTGTCTTGGTCGAATCTTCAAAATATAAAGAGGATTGAATAACTTTGTCAAGTTATATGTTTCTCAACTATAATTACATTGAACATGTACTTTTAGGAACCATCTCATTGTTACCGTGGATTAGTCATCTCGGATATAAAGATGGTGAACTAGATTCAGATTTTGTGTGCAGTGTTTGTTAGGTTTTGAAGATCTCATGTTATTGTGTCGCTTGCTATCCTAGTTGAGATAACTTAGGTTTCTCAGTCCATGTAAAGTGATGGAGGAATAATGAAGAACATTGCATTGGGATGATCGACCTCAATAGTTATCCATGGCTGTAAGTTTCTGTTGCTTGTGAAGAGAATTGGATGGGTAAGGGAAAAATGCTGATAACCAGCATTTCTCCTCAGTCCTCATTTATCTGGATCGCTCATGCCTAAACACTAAACCGTTATTGATATAGTGGCTTGTTTGTACTACTGGGGAGATTCTATAAACTGTTTGATTTTGTTGGTCTGTTTTCATTTTTTGTTCTTCTCTTGTTTCAACTCACGTTCTCAATGTTGTCATTCACCTGAAACTTGAATAGTCCTAGGTAGTTACAATTTCTTTTCCACATGTATGTTGATACTTTATGTTTGGGCCAGCAGTTTATTATCTGTTTGATGTATTATTCGTGAACCTCATCTACCAAAGAATTATGTAACTCTTGTTATTTCTGCTACGGTTAATACTTTTATGTGGACTGTCTTTCCTAATTTCTGTAACCTTTATTATATTCTGATGTTGACTGTTCTATAAATTATTGCAGAGAGAGGAACGCATTTATCTTGTTAGTGAGGCTATCAGCTCAGGCATTTTCAATGATCTAGGAAGTGGTAGCAATGTTGATATCTGTGTGATAACCAAGGTATGTTGATCAACCCCTTATGGAAACAACGTCATCTCTTTTTTTGTTATGGTTGCGCTTGACACCATAGTGTTTTCTTTCTGGTACAGGACGGGGATGAGTACTCGAGGAACCATATGTTGCCTAATCCTCATACTTACGTCAGTACTAGAGGATTTTATTTTGCCAAGGGCCAGACTGGTAAGTGATTCGTCTGTTTATTTACCACAACTTCACTGCATATGCAAGTAAAGTCCATTGCAAGTTTTTGAGTTCTGATATCGTTGTTGTTGCTGTGATGTTATGTTTTGCATATTTTTTATATATAGAATTTGCCTCACCTTTTCCTTAGAAATTAAGGTGAAATTCAAGGTTTTTTGTTCTTTCTCTTCTTTTCTTTGCATATTTGTTTTTGAATTAATCGGTTGCAATGTTGTACCTACTAACAGTTTTACTCATGTCTAATCGGTTTCGATGTTCTTTGTTCTACTTCGAATTTTGATGTCCTTCGTTTTTCTTCGTATTTCCTTCAATTATTAGTTGTTGGTATGGTGTTTAATGAGGTTCTACCACTGATTCTGGTTGTGGGTGTGGTCCTTTGATAATTCAGGAAAATAATATGCCATAGCACCACCAAGGGTCACCCAAACCTAAGATGATATTAATGGGGTTATTGCTATTTCAGATTGTTGGAGCTTGTAAGGATCCCATTATGGTGATAGCTAAAGAGCTGATGCCTGGTATGTCTCTCTCTGAGCTAACACTCAAAGACCCGACCGAAACAACGATATTTCGTGTGGCTATAGGTTATGCACTTGATGTTGCCCGGGCCATGAAGTGTTTACATGCCAATGGAGTTGTAAAATGAGATTTGAAACCTGGTATGTTATGGAGTATTGAAGTTGTAAAACAATTAGTTTGTTCATTTTGTGTTAAGATGAGTCATGCCTATATTGTGCCCTATTATTAATGGTATGACTTTGGATGTATGTTCTTGGAGGTGGTGTGTAATGATGTCATGATGGCTAATTGTGAATGTTTTATCGATTACTCTTGTTTGTATCATTTTTTTTTTCTTTTCTTTATTGCATTTTGTGGAGTGTAAAAATGTGTATTTGTGCTTCGTATTCCGGTGTTTCATTATATTACGTGCTTCGTTTCATTATATGCTTATTCCGGGTTTCATTATATTGCAGGCCTGGGGTGGTATTCCAATAGTGTGTTGCAGGCCGTAAATGGAAGTCCAGGCCCGTGATAGTGGACCTGGACTATCCATTTTTTTATCGTAATTTAAAAATTTGTCACGGGAATAATTGTAAGAAAAGTGTTAGTTAAAAAGAACACATGTCATCATCTCGGTGTTGATGTAAGAGGATAACACGTGCCAAGCAAAGATTTGTAACAAGCAATAGTAACACTTATAGGTGTGACTGTAACCCCGTCACAAAAAGACACGTGTCCTCATCGAATCGTTGAAAAATTCACTCACACCTAAAACTGTTGGAATTATTGTGACAAATTCGACACGTGTCGCCACCTTAAAATTAGGTTAATCGTTACTGTTTAATTGTGTAACGGTTACTTAGTGTGACTTCAACTGCTTTTTGTCACAGTAAAAACTGTTACAAAAAAATAATAACAAATTTAATCACAGCATTTTAATAACGGCGTATATGTGTTACAAATTTAAAAAGTAACAAAAATGCCCTGTGACAAAATCCTGGATTTGGTGTAGTGGGGGTGGAGAGCTAGGGGTGAGAATAAAACATTAACAGAGCCGTACACGTAAGTTGGGGAGAATAATTTTCTATTGCTGTGAAGAAGAACACGAACAACTTAGACTGTAGAAGACAGTCGTTGTGCTATAGTGCCAACGACACTTCACTGATATCGTTCTCTGTAACAGTTAGGGTTGTAACGAAAATAATTGTTACAAACCGGTTTTATTGTTTTTCTCCCTATTTCATCTTTATAAACACCATTCGAGCTATGAATTATCTTTTTGAGTGTGTTTTCACAATGTGGAGCTAGAACCCATCACTGGGATAACGGAGGAAGCAACTTTTCATGATTGTGGTAAATGAAATAATTCTTTATATGACTTTTGCATTGATTTAATTGCTTTATGATTTCTATTAATTATTTGTTATTTTGTTTGATGTCGCATGCTTGGTTTTATTTACTTTTGATGCGTCATGCTTACGACTTACAGATAAGTTTTTATGAAATCTATTTTTGGCAAAGAATTAGAGTCACAACTTCTTTTGTTTGAGCTATATTGTATAGAGTTAATGACTGAACCACAAGAATATGAAAAGTAGTGAAATCCTGCGTCGTAGTGTCTCTTCATCCTGTGACAATATTTTGTATATATATTTTTCTATTATTTTAGTTTATTAATTCTTAAAAGAAATCTCATCAAGTCCGAGTGAACGACAACCCTACTACTACTTTCTACAACATCATTGATAAATATCATCGGTAAGGTATCACTATCATACCTAGGAATTTGCATATCTTGGATCTTAACTGTAGGTGTTTAAGTCAAAAGTATTCTAAATTAGCTAGACATAAACAAGCACATAGGAGATTTTAATATCGGGTAACTGCATTTGGTGGATGGTCTAAAAATCACCCATTTATCCAACCAGATTCTGACTTTGGTATCACATCTAACATACCAGAATCTACTGTCTTTGATAGTTTTAATTTGCATATATATCCCTTTCCAGACCCAAGAACTATTATCCCTCAATTTATCTAAATGAAGAGGGTTAATATATTTAAAGTACTTAGCTTAAAGGATTTGAGTACACAAATCATTAGAGTTAGAGCATATTTTTCAAGCAACTTTACTAAATAATAAGAGCTCTATTGAAAAATTTTAAATTCCTAAAACCAAATCCTCCTAATTCTTTAGGTTTTTGGAGATTTGTCCAAGCGATAAACTTAATACCTTTGTGAGCCATATGTCCCACCGGACTTTTCCGCAAAGTTTCTAAGTATTGAATAATAGTACTAGGGATCTTAAAACACCTCATCCGGTAAGATGAAAGACAATCCGCAGTAACACTAAGCAATTATTAAGCCTAGCCTCAAAGGGTGAGTTATTGGTTCAAATGATCTGATTTTAGAGTGACCTAGAAGTAAAGGAGCACCTAGGTAAGTTTCAGAATCAGAAGCAATACCCATGTTGAGTTTTCTAGCCAAAACTTCACAAGTAATTGTACTTAAGTTCAGAGAAAAACCTTAAAAATCAGGTGAAAACCATCCATAAAAACGAATCTAGTAAAATTAACGCAGATCCATAAACAAAAATCAAGCATAAACACCATAGCAGACGATGAGGATGAAGAACTAGAAAAACTAAAAACTAAAATATGAAATAAAAAAATAAAAAAATATATCGAGAGAGAAGAAAAACCGATAAAATGCAATCCAAGTGAAATTGAAACTAAGCATGCACGCGATTGTGAGTGTCATCGAAACCTAAATCCACCACCACTAAAGATGAAGACTCTCTGAACTTGGTCCATTTCAGGTACACTCTCTCATCTAGCAGCCTCTTTTTTTTTTTTTTTTTTTTTAACATTTTCTCAACAATTTTATTTAATTTCTAAATATCAAAATTTATTTTAATTTTTTAATTTTCTTAATATTATAAAAAAGGATCAAGACCAAGTCAACAAGTCATGACTTTGTAAGACAATTGACTTGGACAAATATCAACCTTTTCTCTCGATTTTCTCGACAAAACCACAACAAAAATTCATGCTTCTTAGAATGTTTGTGAAAATGACCATACTACCCTTATCGAATAAGTACAATAAAAATTCAGAAGACCGTGAAAATGACCATATTACCCTTACTTGGAAATAAATGCAATAAATATTATAGTAGACTCGTGAAAATGACCGAATACCTTTATTGAAAAAAAAAATAAAGTAAATATTACGGATTGTGAAAATAACCACATTACCCTTATTGGAAATAACTGCAATAATTTTTATGGAGACTGTGAAAATGACCAGGCTACCCTTATCGGTAATAAATAAAGTAAACGTTACCGATTGTGAAAATGACCATATTACCCTTATTAAAAAAAAGTGCAATAAATATTATGGAGATGTGAAAATGACCATACTACCCTTATTAGAAATAAGTAAAGTAATTCTTACAGACTGTGAAAATGACCATATTACCCTTATTGGAAATAAGTGGAATAAATATAATGGAGACTGTGAAAATGACCATACTACCCTTATCGGAAATAATTAAACTAAATGTTACCGACTGTGAAAATGACCATAATACCCTTATTGTAAAAGAGTGCAATAAATATTATGGAGGCTGTGAAAATGACCATACTACCCTTATCGGAAATAAGTAAAGTAAATGTTACCGATTGTTAAAATGACCATATTACCCTTATTGGAAAAAAGTACAATAAATATTATGGAGACTATGAAAATTACCATACTACCCTTATCGGAAATAAGTAAAGTAATTCTTACATACTGTGAAAATGACCATATTACCCTTATTGGAAATAAGTGCCATAAATATTATGGAGACTGTGAAAATGACCAGACTACCCTTATCGAAAATAAGTAAAGTAATTCGTATAAACAGTGAAAATGACCATATTACCCTTATTGGAAAAAGTGCAATATATATTATGGAGACTGCGAAAATGACCAAACTACCCTTATTGAAAATAAATATAGTAAATATTATAGACTGTGAAAATGACCATATTACCCTTATTGGAAAAAAATGCAATAAATATTATGGAGACCGTGAACATGACCAAACTACCCTTATCGGAAATAAGTAAAGTAATTCGTACAGAATGTGAAAATGACCATATTACCCTCAGTGGAAAAAGTGCAATAAATATTATGGAGACTGTGAAAATGACCAGACTACCCTTATTCGAAAATAAGTAAAGTAAATATTACAAACTTTAAAAATGACCATATTACCCTTATTGGAAATACGTGCAATAAGTATTATGGAGACTGGAAAAATGACCAAACTACTCTTATTGAAAATAAATAAAGTAAATATTACATAATATGAAAATGACCGTATTACCCTTATTGGAAATAGGTGCAATATATATTTTGTAGACTGTGAAAATAACCAAACTACCCTTATTGGAAAAAGTGCAATAAATATTACAGACTGTGAAAATGACCATATTACCCTTATTGGAAAAAAGTCCAATAAATATTATGGAGACTGTGAAAAATGACCAAACTACCGTTATCGAAAATAAATAAAGTAAATATTACAGACTGTGAAAATAACCATATTACCCTTATTGGAAAAAAAGTGCAATAAATATTTTAAAGGATGTGAAAATGACCAAACTACCCTTATTGAAAATAAATAAAGTAAATATTACAAACTGTGAAAATGACCAAACTACCCTTATTGGAAAAAGTGCAATATATATTACAGACTGTGAAAATGACCATATTACCCTTATTGGAAATAACTGCAATAAATATTATGGAGACTGTGAAAATGATCATACTACCCTAATCGAAAATAAGTAAAATAATATTACAGACTGTGAAAATGATCATATTACCCTTATTGAAAAAAAGGGCAATAAATATTATGGAAACTATAAAAATGACCAAACTACCCTTATTGGTAAAAAGTGCAATAAATATTTTGGAGACTGTGAAAAATGACCAGACTACCGTCATCGAAAATAAGTAAAGTAAATGTTACATACTGTGAAAATGACCATATTACCCTTATTGAAAATAAGTGCAATAAATATTATGGAGACTATGAAAATGACCAGACTACCCTTATTGGAAAAGTGCAATAAATATTACAGACTGTGAAAATGACAATTAAGGATAATATGGCTATTTTCACAATGGTAACATTTACTTTACATATTTCCAATAAGGGTAGTCTGGTCTTTTTCACAGTCTTCATAATATGTATTGCACTTTTTTTCAATAAGGGTAATATGGTCATTTTCACAGTCTGCAAGAACTACTTTACTTATTTCTGATAAGGATAGTATGGTCAATTTCACAGTCTCCGTAATATTTATTGCACTTTTTTTCCAATAAGGGTAATACGGTCATATTCACAATCGGTAACATTTACTTTACTTATTTCCGATAAAGGTAGTATGGTCATTTTCACTGTCTCTATAATATTTATTCCACTTATTTCCAATAAGGGTAATATGGTAATTTTCACAGTATGTAATTTACTTTATTTATTTTCAATAAGGGTAGTTTGGTCATTTTCGCAGTCTCCCTAATATTTATTCCATTTATTTCCAATAAGGATAATATGGTCATTTTCACAATCTGTAATAATCACTTTACTTATTTTCGATAAGGGTAGTCTGGTCATTTTCACAGTCTCTATAATATTTATGGCACTTATTCCAATAAGGGTAATATGGTCATTTTCACAGTATGTAGTATTTACTTTATTTATTTTTAATAAGGGTAGTTTGGTCATTTTCACAATATCCATAATATTTATTGCACTTATTTCCAATAAGTGTAATATGGTCATTTTCATAGTGTATAATATTGCTTTACTTATTTTCAATAAGGGTAGTCTGGTCATTTTCACAGTCTCCATAATATCTATTGCACTTTTTTCCAATAAGGGTAATTCGGTCATTTTCACAATTTATAAGAATTACTTTACTTATTTCTGATAAGGGTAGTATGGTCATTTTGACAGCCTCCATAATATTTATTCCACTTATTTCTAATAAGGGTAATATGGTCATTTTCAGATATGTATGAATTACTTTACTTATTTCCGATAAGGGTAGTATGGTCATTTTCTGATCTCCATAATATTTATTGCACTTATTTCCAATAAGGGTAATATGGTCATTTTCACAATCGGTGATATTTCATTTTCGATAAGGTTAATATGGTCATTTTCTGAACAATAAGAATTACTTTACTTATTACCGATAAGGGTAGCCTGGTCATTTCACAATCTCCATAATATTTATTGCACTTATTTCCAATAAGGGTAATATGGTCATTTTCATAGTGTATAATATTACTTTATTTATTTTCAATAAGGGCAGTCTGGTCATTTTCACAGTCTCCATAATATCTATTGCACTTTTTCCAATAAGGGTAATATGGTCATTTTCACAGTCAGTAAGAATTACTTCTTATTTCCGATAAGGGTAGTATGGTCATTTTCACGATCTCCTAATATTTATTGCACTTTTTCCAATAAGGGTAATATAGTCATTTTCATATACGTAATATTTACTTTATTTATTTTCAATAAGGGTAGTTTGGTCATATTCACAGTCTCCATAATATTTATTGCACTTTTTCCAATAAGGGTAATATGGTCATTTTCACAATCAGTAAGAATTACTTTACTTATTTCCGATAAGGGTAGTATGGTCATTTTCACGATCTAAAGTAATATTTATTGCATTTTTTTTCCAATAAGGGTAATATGGTCATTTTCACAGTCTGTAATATTTATTGCACTTTTTTCCAACAAGGGTAATATGGTCATTTTCATTGTCTCAATAATTTTTATTTCACTTATTTCCAACAAGGGTAATATGGTCATTTTCGTCCTCAGTTCGGCCGAATTAGAAACTCAGGTCGAACTCTGGTAATCCTTGGACATGTGATGTTCAATTCTGATATATTTCGTCTTCAATCCATCCGAATCAGAAACTCAGGTCTAACTCTTGTAATCCTTGAACCTGTGATGTTTAATTCTGATATATTTCGTCTCCAGTTCATCTGAATCAGAAACTCAGGTATAACTCTAGTAATCTTTGTACCTGTGATGTTCAATTCTGATATATTTAGTCTCCAGTTCATCCGAATCAGAAACTCGGTCTAACTTTGTAATCGTTGAACTCCGTGATGTTCAATTCTGATATATATTTTGTCTCCAGTTCATCCGAAAGAGAAACTCAGGTCTAATTCTAGTAATATTTGAATCTGTGATGTTCAATTCTAATATATCTCGTTTTCCGTTCATCCGAAAGAGATACTCATGTCTAATTCCAGTAATATTTGAACCTGTGATGTTAATTTCTGATATATTTCGTCTTTTGTTCATCCGAAAAGTGAAACTCAGGTCAAATTCCAGTAATATTTGAACCCGTGATATTCAATTCTGATATATTTCATCTCCGTTCATCGAAAGAGAAACTCGGGTCTAATTCGATAATATTTGAACTGTGTTGTTCAATTCGATATATTTCGTCTACGGTTCATCCGAATGAGAAACTTCGAGTCTAACTATGGTAATCTTTGAACCCGTGATGTTCAATTCGATATATTTCATCTCCGGTCATCCAAACGCGAAACTCAGCTCTAACTCTAGTAGTCTTTGAACCCGTGTTGTTCAATTCGATATATTTCGTCTTGAAGTTCATCCAAACGCGAAACTCGAGTCTAACTCTAGTAGTCTTTGAACTGTGTTGTTCAATTCGATATATTTCGTCTTGATTCATCCAAACTTGAAACTCGGTCTAACTCTAGTAGTCTTTGAACTGTGTTATTCAATACCAGGTATATTTCTTTTTGAGTTCATCCAAACCCGAAACTCGGGTCTAACTCTAGTAGTCTTTGAACTGTGTTGTTCAATTACGATATATTTCTTTTTCATTTCATCCAAAGCGAAACTCGAGTCTAACTCTAGTAGTCTTTGAACTGTGTTGTTCAATTATGATGTATTTCGTCTTGGTTCATCCGAAAGAGAAACTCAGTCTAACTCGGTAATCTTTGAACTGTGATGGTCAATTCGATATATTTCGTGCATGATTCATTGAAAGAGAAACTCGAGTCTAACTCTAGTAATCTTTGAACTTTGTGATGTTCAATTATGATATATTTCGTCTTCGGTTCATCCAAACTTGAAACTCTTGTCTAACTCTAGTAGTCTTTGAACTGTTATGTTCAATTCGATATATTTCGTCTTGAGTTCATCCAAACGGAAAGTCAGGTCTAACTCTAGTAGTCTTTGAACTGTGTTGTTCAATTTTGATATATTTCGTCTTGATTCATCCAAACGTGAAACTCAAGTCTAACTCTAGTAGTCTTTGAACCTGTGTTGTTCAATTTCGATATATTTAGTCTTTAATTCATCCAAAATGAGAAACTAAAGTCTAATCGTAATATTTGAACTGTGATGTTCAATTCGATATATTTCGTCTTGAGTTCATCCTAACGGAAAGTCGGTCTAACTCTAGTAGTCTTTGAGTTGTTCAATTCGATATATTTCATCTTCAGTTCATCCAAACGGGAAACTCAGGTCTAACTCTAGTAATATTTGAACCTGTGTTGTTCAATTATGATATATTTCGTCTTCCGTTCATCCAAACGCGAAACTCATGTCTAACTCTAGTAGTCTTTGAAATTTTGTTGTGCAATTCTGATATATTTCATCTTCAGTTCATCCAAACCATAAACTCTAGTCTAACTCTAGTTGTCTTTGAACCTATGATGTTCAAATCTGATATAATCATTGAAAGGAGAAAATTCTAACCCGACAAAATCAATACCAGATTATCATAACTTCGGATATGTCAAAAGAACACACATGCTTCTCACACACTTCCCTTGATCCGTATGAGAACCTAGGGGTGGGACTTGGGTTGGGTCAACCCACCCAACCCATGCCCAACCCGAACGTTGGGCGGACATGGGCAACATATTTCAAAACTTTGGGCAAGCTTGGGCATAATTTTATGAACCCGAGTTAAATTTGGGCAAGCATGGGCATAAATATTTCTAACTCAAACAACCCGCCCAACCCGAAGAGCTATATATAAGATATTTTTTATAATTAGTATTATCATCTATTTAGATAAATCTTAGATATTATCTTCAAATCTATTAATCAAAATATAAATTATATCTATCTCATTAATCATTCGATATGAAAAGAGTTTATATTATTGTAAATAATATTCAGTTATTTGGAAATTTAAAATAAATGGAGCAATTAAATCTTAATATTACTAAATTTATTATTATGACATTAACAAACTTGTATGTCTAGTGGAACCCGAGGAACATAACTTGGGCGGACTTGGGCAACACCTCAATGGGTTCCACGGGTTCGATGGGCAATCTGGGCAAAGAATTCCTAGCTCGGGTCTACCTTGGCCAAGCCTTCTAACCCGCCCAACCAACCCAAGTCCCACCCCTATGACCTTAAACCAAATGGCAATCGTCCATATTTTTGATGGACAAATCTCAACCATTCAACCTTTCCTTTTACTTTCTTTGATTTTCATCATTCCCTTATGCCTCTCTTCCTTATCCTTATCCGAACTCTTATCACTTTCTCCTCTCATATCTTTCCCACCTCTTATCACTTTCTCCTCTCGTCTGTAAAGAAAGAAAAAAACCTGACTTTTTCTGAACCAATTTCGCTCAGATCCTCTCGTCTCAAGAAATAATCCGAACTTTCTCTTAACCAATTTCTTCGTTTTATAGATATATAACTCTTTCTGAAAGATGTAAGTTATATCTTACATCACTATTGTTTTTTTTTTTTGCTGTTTATCCCTCACTTTCACTGAATCATTACCGATTTATTCGTTTGGGTTTTGTTTTTATCAATCGATGCTCTAATATTTGGCTCTATTTTTTTTCTTTTTAATCTGTTGTCTCAGATTTAGGGTTCTTCATTATTTAGGGTTTGTTCTAATATTTCGAATTTGATTTATGTACATCTTCACATATGTTTCTATGAATTTGATAGGGAGTTTTCATTTCTTCCCTTCTCTTGGTTTCTGTTTTCTCCCCTTTCTGTATTTCCAAAGAAATTTAGCAATATAAGAAACAATAGATTTTCTTATAGAAATTTATAAATCAACGCAAAATAATCTAAGAAAAAGTTTGACGCTATGAAAAGGAAGAAAGAGATGAAACAGAGGTAGGTTTTCTAAATCCTAATTTCGTATCCTATTTTGGAGTGATTTTATGAACCCATATAGATATTTAGATGAACCCATATGATGATTTGATGAACCCATATCGTGATTTGATAAGCCCATATGGTTGATTCATGATTTCCTGTTTTTATTGATGTTTCCAAAATTAGGATTTGTAAACCCAAATTTGTTATCTTATTTTTCATTGTTTCTGCCGATTTTTCATTGTTTCTGCAATTTTGAAGGAGGAATTAGATTAGGGTCTGTTGTTTATTAGTATTGGTTGAATGTATTTGGTCACTGAATTGATTTATGTTGTTTTTTGTGCAGTGGGTATGTTCCTTGGGGCTTACTGTGATTTCAGTATTAGCAAGATGATGTTTAAGATGATGGGTTTTTGAATTTGAATGATTTTGAGATGTTGCAGTGTTGATTGAAGCTGTGATTTATAAATTTCCACCCTTTGAAGTTTAAATGCCATTAGCTAGATGTAATGTAAATCTTCATTTGAGGAATTAGATATGTAAGGTTTGTCTATCAGTAAGATATTCAAGTAGTGATTTCCATAGATCTATTTTTTTTGTTCAAACTATATCGGATGCGTTAATGAAATGGTCCTGTTAATTATATCAACTAATTTTCGCAATTCATGGAAATGGTTTGTTAAATACTTAGAAAATGGAGTTGTTTCGGTGAGTATTCTTGATATGATTTCTCTTATTGAATCAACATGCATGAAATTAAGCAAGAGTACACCCTCTTGCAGAAGGATGTTCACTGGCCTCTTGAATGGATGGCAGAACCAGTGGTGTATTGAGTGAAATACCAAACAAGACCGCTTCTCTCAATGCAGTATGTTCTGACTTCTGAACTAGAAGCGAAAATGGTGACTCCACCCTCTCTTTACCCTTCCTTTTGCTTGTCTCTGTATCCATCTTTGTCTTTTGGTTCCGCTTCAGTTAAGAATTTTATTTTGGTATTTGTTTTTATGTTTCACGGCCTTCCATAAGTCATTTATGATCAATGAGAAGCTCGTTAAAATATGAGCCAACCAGACGAGCATAAAACTCTTCAAGTCAGCATCAGAACTTCCAACTGGTAGTACAAATGAAAGGCCCATTCTAGTTTTTGATTTTTATCCTCTGATTTAACGCATAAAGATGATTTTGAGCTTTTGTGTTATGTTAGTGGGGTTTGTTCAAGTTCTCGTAGTTGATTTCTTCTCTACTTTTGAGAAGAAAGCAAGGGTGTTAGGGTGTATCAGCTCTTACACTTTCGAAGACTCACCTTTTCAGGTATATTTATCTTTTGCACTCAGATGTTTTTGTTTTTGCATAGTTCGAAAGAATCTGGATAACCAGAGGTTGTTGCATTATTGTACAATTATCAGGGTCACGTGAGTGCTGCTTCGGTTCTTGGTGGAGTTTATGTCACTGGACCTCATTTGCATCTTGTGAGTTCAAATCATCACTTTGCTATATCCTTTAGTTTCTTCTCTATATGTGTTCGATTTTTAAATGGAAGTTGTTTTTTGTAGATCCACTCACATGGTTCAACTGATAGTCTTCCTTATGCCACGATGGGTTCGGTTCTCTTGCTGTTATGGCTATGTTCGAATCAAACTACAGAGAGGGCATGACTGTAAGTTGTCACACTGTTTGGGTTATGTTACTCAATTAGATAATTGTGATAACTTTTAGTGTGTAGTTACACGATTTACCTTTTATGCTTCTTTTGTTGGACCATTGGGAAACTTCAGCCATTAGTCTTGAGTTATGTGTTTAGACAAATGCATTTTCCCTTAGTTGTTATTATTGCTTCTCTTTTTTCCTTGTTCAGATCTTCTTCTTTGTGTTTTTGAGTCTTAGCCTAGGGAGATTGTGTCAAACTTGTTGGAAGAGTCACATTTTTCTATCAGTCTGTACCGTCTTGGTCGAATCTTCAAAATATAAAGAGGATTGAATAACTTTGTCAAGTTATATGTTTCTCAACTATAATTACATTGAACATGTACTTTTAGGAACCATCTCATTGTTACCGTGGATTAGTCATCTCGGATATAAAGATGGTGAACTAGATTCAGATTTTGTGTGAAGTGTTTGTTAGGTTTTGAAGATCTCATGTTATTGTGTCGCTTGCTATCCTAGTTGAGATAACTTAGGTTTCTCAGTCCATGTAAAGTGATGGAGGAATAATGAAGAACATTGCATTGGGATGATCGACCTCAATAGTTATCCATGGCTGTAAGTTTCTGTTGCTTGTGAAGAGAATTGGATGGGTAAGGGAAAAATGCTGATAACCAGCATTTCTCCTTAGTCCTCATTTATCTGGATCGCTCATGCCTAAACACTAAACCGTTATTGATATAGTGGCTTGTTTGTACTACTGGGGAGATTCTATAAACTGTTTGATTTTGTTGGTCTGTTTTCATTTTTTGTTCTTCTCTTGTTTCAACTCACGTTCTCAATGTTGTCATTCACCTGAAACTTGAATAGTCCTAGGTAGTTACAATTTCTTTTCCACATGTATGTTGATACTTTATGTTTGGGCCAGCAGTTTATTATCTGTTTGATGTATTATTCGTGAACCTCATCTACCAAAGAATTATGTAACTCTTGTTATTTCTGCTACGGTTAATACTTTTATGTGGACTGTCTTTCCTAATTTCTGTAACCTTTATTATATTCTGATGTTGACTGTTCTATAAATTATTGCAGAGAGAGGAACGCATTTATCTTGTTAGTGAGGCTATCAGCTCAGGCATTTTCAATGATCTAGGAAGTGGTAGCAATGTTGATATCTGTGTGATAACCAAGGTATGTTGATCAACCCCTTATGGAAACAACGTCATCTCTTTTTTTGTTATGGTTGCGCTTGACACCATAGTGTTTTCTTTCTGGTACAGGACGGGGATGAGTACTCGAGGAACCATATGTTGCCTAATCCTCATACTTACGTCAGTACTAGAGGATTTTATTTTGCCAAGGGCCAGACTGGTAAGTGATTCGTCTGTTTATTTACCACAACTTTACTTGCATATGCAAGTAAAGTCCATTGCAAGTTTTTGAGTTCTGATATCGTTGTTGTTGCTGTGATGTTATGTTTTGCATATTTTTTATATATAGAATTTGCCTCACATTTTCCTTAGAAATTAAGGTGAAATTCAAGGTTTTTTGTTCTTTCTCTTCTTTTCTTTGCATATTTGTTTTTGAATTAATCGGTTGCAATGTTGTACCTACTAACAGTTTTACTCATGTCTAATCGGTTTCGATGTTCTTTGTTCTACTTCGAATTTTGATGTCCTTCGTTTTTCTTCGTATTTCCTTCAATTATTAGTTGTTGGTATGGTGTTTAATGAGGTTCTACCACTGATTCTGGTTGTGGGTGTGGTCCTTTGATAATTCAGGAAAATAATATGCCATAGCACCACCAAGGGTCACCCAAACCTAAGATGATATTAATGGGGTTATTGCTATTTCAGATTGTTGGAGCTTGTAAGGATCCCATTATGGTGATAGCTAAAGAGCTGATGCCTGGTATGTCTCTACAGAACTACTTACTCAGCACCCGACCGAAACAGCTTGATATTCGTGTGGCTATAGGTTATGCACTTGATGTTGCCCGGGCCATGAAATGTTTACATGCCAATGGAGTTGTAAACAGAGATTTGAAACCTGGTATGTTATGGAGAAGTTGAGTTGTGCAGCAATTAGTTTGTTCATTTTGTGTTAAGATGAGTCATGCCTATATTGTGCCCTATTCTTAATGGTATGACTTTGGATGTATGTTCTTGGAGGTGGGTGTGTAATGATGTCATGATGGCTAATTGCTGAATGTTTTATCCGATTACTCTTGTTTGTATCATTTTTTTTTCTTTCTTTTCTTTATTGCATTTTGTGGAGTGTAAAAATGTGTATTGCAGGCTTATGTATTCCAGGTTTCATTATATTACAGGCTTCTGTATTCCAGGTTTCATTATATTGCAGGCCTGTGTATCTGAATAGTGTGTTGCAGGCCTATAAAATGGAAGTCCAGGCCCGTGATAGTGGACCTGGACTATCCATTTTTTTTATCGTAATTTAAAAATTTGTCACAGGAATAATTGTAAGAAAAAGTGTTAGTTAAAAAGAACACATGTCATCATCTCAGTGTTGATGTAAGAGGATAACACGTGCCAAGCAAAGATTTGTAACAAGCAATAGTAACACTTATAGGTGTGACTGTAACCGTCACAAAAAAGACACGTGTCCTCTACTGAATCAGTGAAAAATTCACTCACACCTAAAACTGTTGGAATTATTGTGACAAATTCGACACGTGTCGCCACCTTAAAATTAGGTTAATCGTTACTGTTTAATTGTGTAACGGTTACTTAGTGTGACTTCAATCTGTTTTTGTCACAGTAAAAACTGTTACAAAAACAATAACAAATTTAATCACAGCATTTCTGTAACAGCGTATATGTGTTACAAATTTAAAAAGTAACAAAAATGCCCTGTGACAAAATCCTGGATTTGGTGTAGTGGGGGGTGGAGAGCTAGGGGTGAGAATAAAACATTAACAGAGCCGTACACGTAAGTTGGGGAGAATAATTTTCTATTGCTGTGAAGAAGAACACGAACAACTTAGACTGTAGAAGACAGTCGTTGTGCTATAGTGCCAACGACACTTCACTGATATCGTTCTCTGTAACAGTTAGGGTTGTAACGAAAATAATTGTTACAAACCGGTTTTATTGTTTTTCTCCCTATTTCATCTTTATAAACACCATTCGAGCTATGAATTATCTTTTTGAGTGTGTTTTCACAATGTGGAGCTAGAACCCATCACTGGGATAACGGAGGAAGCAACTTTTCATGATTGTGGTAAATGAAATAATTCTTTATATGACTTTTTGCATTGATTTAATTGCTTTATGATTTCTATTAATTATTTGTTATTTTGTTTGATGTCGCATGCTTGGTTTTATTTACTTTTGATGCGTCATGCTTACGACTTACAGATAATTTTTTATGAAATCTATTTTTGGCAAAGAATTAGAGTCACAACTTCTTTTGTTTGAGCTATATTGTATAGAGTTAATGACTGAACCACAAGAATATGAAAAGTAGTGAAATCCTGCGTCGTAGTGTCTCTTCATCCTGTGACAATATTTTGTATATATATTTTTCTATTATTTTAGTTTATTAATTCTTAAAAGAAATCTCATCAAGTCTGAGTGAACGACAACCCTTACTACTACTTTCTACAACATCATTGATAAATATCATCAGTAAGGTATCACTATCATACCTAGGAATTTGCATATCTTGGATCTTAACTGCAGTGTTTAAGTCAAAAGTATTCTAAATTAGCTAGACATAAACAAGCACATAGGAGATTTTAATACTGGTAACTGCATTTGGTGGATGGTCTAAACCAATCACCCATTTATCCAACCAAATTCTGACTTTGGTACCACATCTAACATACCAGAAATTATTGTCCTTAATAGTTTGAATTTGCCTATATATCCCTTTCCAGACCCAAGAATAATTATTATCCCTCAATTTTTCTAAATGAAGAGGGTTAATATATCTAAAGTACTTAGCTTAAAGGATTTGAGTACACAAATCATTAGAGTTAGAGCATATTTTTCAAGCAACTTTACTAAATAATAAGAGCTCTATTGAAAAATTTTAAATTCCTAAAACCAAATCCTCCTAATTCTTTAGGTTTTTGGAGATTTGTCCAAGCAGTAAACTTAATACCTTTGTGAGCCATATGTCCCCACCAGACTTTTCTCTGCAAAGTTTCTAAGTATTGAATAATAGTACTAGGGATCTTAAAACACCTCATCTGGTAAGATGAAAGACAATTCAGAGTAACACTAACCCAATTATTAAGCCTAGCCTCAAAGGGCTGAGTTATTGGTTCAAATGATCTGATTTTAGAGTGACCTAGAAGTAAAGGAGCACCTAGGTAAGTTTCAGAATCAGAAGCAATACCCATGTTGAGTTTTCTAGCCAAAACTTCACAAGTAATTGTACTTAAGTTATTACTAAAATAAACACATGACTGTTGGAAGTTGAGAGTCTGACGAGAAAGGTTACCAAAATGCTGAAGAATATTATCAATATTACATGTATCAGTAGAAGAAAAGATGAGTATATCATATGAAAACATGAGATGTGAAATAGGGGGAACTCTTCTTGAAGCTTTAACACCTGCAATCAATCTGTTAGTCTCAGCAATTCATAAACTTATAGATAGGAATTCCATATCCATGATAAACAGGTAAGTAGACAATGGATCTCCCTGCCTAATACCCAAAAAAAAAATGTACTCTTGGCAAGGAGAGCCATTAAGAAGGACACTTATACTAGTAGTTGAAATGCATTGGTGAATTAACTTACAGAAAGAATCATTGAAACTAAAATGAGATAGCACTTTCAAAATAAAAGGCCATTCAATCTTGTTAAAATCCTTAGAGAGGTCTAATTTTAGAGCCATAGTGCCACTTTGACCTTCCTTATGTTTCATTGTGTAAATAATCTCATGATCTATGATAATATTGTCATGGATTGCTCTACCAGGGACAAAAGAAGCTTGGTATTGTGAAATAAGTTTCTTAAGGTAATGTCTTATCATATTAGCTAGGATTTTGGAGATAATTTTGTAAGAAACATTACATAAACCAATTAGTCTAAGTTCAGATAGTTTCTTAGGGTTTTTTAGTAAAAATATCAAGCAAATGTAAGTTTTATTAAGATGTTATAGGCATGAAACCATTTTCAAAAAATTTCTGCATAACTTCAATAACATCCTTACTTACAATTGACCACTGAGTTTGGTAGAAACCATCTTGGAAACCATCAGGGCCTAGTGAACTCCAAGATGGCGTAAATTTAACAACACTACCAATCTCATCAGTATATGGAATAACATTTAAACTAATATTATCATCATAATTAATAATAGTAGGAAGAATATCAAAATCATGGTATTTTAGGACGAGATTATTAGAGTTAGCAATAGAGCTAAAATATTTTGTGAGAAGATTTCCAATATAGGCTCTATCTGTATACCGGTGGTTACCATCAATACCAAGCAAAACATTAATATTATTCCTATTAAGCCTCTTATTTACTAATGAGTGAAAATATTTGGTGTTATTATCCATGTCATGAATATGCTTGTCTCTTGATTTTTCCTTGTAGAAACTAGGTTAAATTTTATACCAGTTCTCTAGATCATGAGTTAAAGCTTTAACTCTCAGTTCCTGGTAAACAGAGAAAGGTTCTTGTTGAGCATAATATAGATGAGTTTGAATGGTAAAGATATTTTTATGGATATCTCCAAACTCCATTTTGTTTCAGTGAGACAAAATAGACCTAGTATTTTGTAGTCTACTTTTGAACTTATGGGAAGGACTACCATTAACTCTTACATTCCAAGCTTCCTTCATGTGATCAATAAAAGTGTCATGTTGCATCCAAGTACATTTTTTTTTAAAGGTATCCACCATTTCCTATTCAAAGGATCAGTCACAAGCATAATTGGACAATAATCAGAAGCAATATGATTCAGATGAAAACTTTTGCTTGAGAAAAATGTAGAAACCATTCAGAGTTACCTAAGCACATATCCACTCTAGATTTCCTTACTCCATCACCGAAACTATTTCTAGTCCAAGTAAATTCCTTACCCTCATACCCCGAATCTGAGAGGATCGATATAATACATATTTTTCTTAACATGATTGATGCCAAGGTGGTATTCATGACTTCGGAAAAGTCATCTGCATGTCAGGTTATGAAGGACCCGTTGGGATTTTTCATCATGGTATATGAGCCAGGATTGACACGATAAAATAAAAAGAAAAATTCATGCAAAAGTAAAAGTAGTAAAACCATGTCTATAACGACAAATGGCAGATGATTTAGGTTGGTGGTGTAGTTAGGTTTCCTGTTGGGGTTTTCCTTGGGCTCTTCATGGGCCTAAATTTTTCCCCTATTTTTAGGGCTTTCATCCACTTTGTGGGATAAGACGTTTTTTTGGTGGCTTTTGTCTAATTTTTTTAGACATGGGTATGTATTTCTTTGGTGTAAGGGTTTTACATTTCCAATGCAAGAAGCATTTCATGGTTGGTTTCATTAATACAAAATTTTCTTTACTGAGCAAGAGAAAAATAAAATAAAATAAAATAAAGACGATAAATGGTGAAACTACACTGAAAAAGTAATTGGATCATTACAAGATTATAATTCCTCTAGGACTTCTTTGTCTTAAGAATAATGCAGCAGTCTTGGACACGTAAGTACTTTGACCCTGACTTAGATTTGTGAATTTTTTATCTAAAACGACCTATATTCGAATTTACGAATTATCAAAATTATACAATCTTTATAATAATTTGTCACATTATCACTAAATTACCTTTTACTATCACATTTTTTACTTTTCGAATCTTACATTAGGTACTCTTAGCACTACACCAACAAAGTACATGTTATTTGTTAATTATATTTCATATATTATATTTATATTCTTTTAAATCATAAAATCATAGTACATAAGGCGAGATTAATGTAGTCAATCTCGGCCGATATTATCGGTTTCGACACTTGAACGAGACGAAATATAATATATCGGCGATACAACATATTGCTGAACCGCCGATATGTCGCCGATATTACCCGTTTACAACTGAAATTGTACCGATATTTCTTATGTGTGAATAATATTTTTCATAAAAATGATAGGTGAAAAATTTGGAACCAATGATATTTCAACAATAATCTCCTTGATACAAAGTTTTACTACTGTATCGGTCCAGACCGAGACAAACCGATATTAACTACATTGGGCGAGACTATGCAAAAAAATGTTTTTTTTTACAGGTTATTGTATACCGAATTATGAACGTATGTAAGCCTTTCAAAATTATCCCCGATCGAACCATTGATCGAATAGTGGATCGAATTTACATTCCGCCAATACAAATTATACTCGTACATTTATCGTTCCGAACATTTCTTGCACCCCTAATTGATAACTAGGCACTAAAGGAGCAATTATAAGCTTGGCCTATCAGCAGACTGACAATAAAAGTGTTCCATCTCTTACCTTTTTTATGATACGCGCATTGTGAGTGGAGATAAATATATAAGAGTGGGGAGAAATCATAATAAAAACCGAACGAGAACCTTCATCGCAAGGAATACTACGTATATGAAAGTGAAAGTATAAGAGACTAAATCGGGAACTTGCTTTAAAATGTAGAAATCAAATAGAGTTTAATAACATGAATAATTGATAGACGCATTTATGCGTTTATTTTGATCTCGATTTTCAATATTGTTAGTACCAATTTTTATACTTATTTTGGTATTTTATGTCTTTGTAGGTATTCTGGAGAAATAAGCTTTTCTGAAAAAATTGGCTCGAAAAGTGGCATTTGAACCTCCGGAGAAAATTACTAAAGGCACCCCATAAAAGTGTTATTGGCACCCATAAGAACTGATAAAGGCACCCATGAGATTTACTATTTATGCCCTAGAAATTACTATTTATACCCCAGATTTTTTTTTATAAACACCCCAACAGCGGATAAGGGGAAGTCATCTTCTTCCAAATTCAAATTTTCAAAATTGGCGAGAAAATTGGGCAGAGATTTGAAGGGGTTTTGAGGAGATTCAATCACATATTTCTTTTGGGATGTGCCTATTATGGATATCAAAGATGACATGGGTGTTTGATTGGGGTGTAATTGGCTGGATAATCGTGTTTTTGGAAAACAAAGGTGTATACTTTCACGGGTCCTGTTTGGTTTTGTTTTGGAAATTTTATGAGATTTAAGACTGACTTTTATAAATCATACAAGTATGTATACTTGTCTCCAAGCAGTTCCTTTTCTTATAAATTTATTTTGGAACATTCCTAAATAGCCAAATGCAAAATGCACTTTTGCTTGGGTAATATCCAAATGATCAACTTGAAACAAATTTTTTATTGAATAATGAAAAAAAATTAACTAAGATTTTTAAGGATGTAGAACATCTATTGCTTGAATTATATTTCAAAAGTTGCACCTTGACAAGCTTGAATTCGAAATTTCTTATTTATAATATTAAATCTACTAACATCATACGACATAATATCATAAGATAGAATGGTAAATTCCATGAGTAAATAGGATATGTTAGTCTTCACATACCCCTTTGTTGATGAAGTTCTCACAAACTTCTTAGTTTGTTCTTCAGTCTTCAATTTTCGAGGGTTGTTCTGTGATATCTGATACTCAACTACTATACTTTAATCTTAATTTGAGACTTCGAGATTTAACTTTAGTAGACTAGAAATCACGATATAGTTTTGTATATCTAATATTGACAACAAGCTTGAGATAGAAAAACTTGCGAGTTCGGCCGAGCGATTATCTAACAATCCCCCCCCCGTTGTTAATTTTAGTGAAAAAACTATCAATGTATATGGATTCAATAAAATAAACCTTTCAATTATGCATCATGCTTGATTTCTTGAATCTTCAACATATGTTTGAATTCTTCGTACTTCAAGTTCTTCAATATATATGATCGTTTCATCACCTTCATTGTTGAAGATCCGCAGCGATAACAACTTATCAGAATACTCATTTAGAGCTTTTCTAGAGTGACAAAATCAATTTACTTGATGGTTATTATATCAGTGCATAATATTTTCTTCCTACCTCAAAGTCCAATGTACCAAAACATTGAAGTAATATTAAGGTGATATGTTCCCCCCTTAGTCCTTACTTGTCTCTTTTGCATAATAGGTGAAACCTATATCTTGTAATTCACTCCCCCTTATATTATTTATGTGAAAAGCCACATGCTATATTAGAATATTACTAAATAAATCTCCACCTTTTTGTCAACAAACTTGGCAAAGGTGAAAAATAAGTTATCTTAATGAACTACACAAAAGAGTTATCGAGAATAAAGATAACATACTAACTTTTTAAGACGATTCCACTAAGAAAAATTAGCATCTTCATCAAAGAGAAATAAAGGTATAGTCATCTCATATAATTCCACAATCGCACTCCAAAGATATAGCAATTAAGAATATGTCCAAAATTGAACTCTCCCCCATTTGATATCATCCACAAGAGAACAACACATCGGATTTTTCAGACAAAAGGATTTTTAAATGATCTAAACACCATACACTAGTATCTTTGAGCAAGCACTACGCCAGAATTCACCTTTATTGATAGGCCAGGTCTGTCAATAATATAGGTTTTCGACATGCCTCTTCTGTCAGATGGGCTGTCATATTTTAAGGTGTCAAAAACCTTATTTGATGGTAACCTGCTGTCAATAACAATTAATGATAAAATACAGGCTATGCTTGTCAATAATTTTTGACATGCATTACTTGTGAATCAATTCAAAATTGATTTATTAGCCTGTAAATTATTCCTGATAATTATATAAATAATTTCTCATCGCTTAATTAGTAATTAAAAGAAACATTAAGACATTCTTAACTTCAAAATGAATTTCCATAAATCTTAAATTTTTATCCTTAAACATATTCTTCGTCCAAACAACATCCAATAAGACGACATAACAAAAGACCATAATAGACAAGAAGAGTAAATTCATTCAAAACTACAGTGCTAAAGTCTAAAACTACAGTGACATGGTTTATTACCATTAAGGTTGAACACTTATTTTTGGCCAATTGATCACCTGCCCAAGCATAATATCGCCAAGAGTTCCATCTTCATCATACAATTCTGCATCTCTGTCAAATATTTCTTTAACACTTATGCTATACGCATGCTCCATTGGGGCATCAGCATTATTGAAAGTTCCCAAAGCAATGGTTCTCTCTCTGAAGTTTTTGATGAAGCAGTTGCTAGCAGCAGGCAGGTTGGATTCATCAGGCGCCTAGATGCAGCAATACCAAACAAAAAAAAGGTTCAGCAATACTAGATAAGGTGAATGCTAAGACGTACGAGTCATAAAGTATTAACTAGTCAGCTCTCTACTGTAGTTACTAGCAATAACTAATTCAAAGTGACCTGCACAAGGTGCTTTCTCACATAAATAGGAAATTTTTATACCGATGAAGTATTGGCAAGACGAACTAAACATGAATTTCCAGGTAAACAGCCCATCTCTCTATAGGATACCAACTTACCAATGTTTCTCAAAATTCCAATGTAACGTGAGTGAATGGCAGGCACAGAATCACCCATACATCTTTGTTTATGCTTTTCCAGATTGTTTATGAATTTAATAATTTACTTTCTAAGATTTAATATTGATTGTACCTGATTAGATGATGATGATGATGATGAAACACATCTTTGCACGAGTGTCCTAACTTGTGTTTGGAGTAACTCGATATCATACCGCATACTTCTGTTTTCTTGTTGTACTTTACGAAGAGTCTCTCTACTTAATCCCGAAGCACGCATCTGGGTCTTTGTAACACCTCCTCCCATTCGTCGTACATAACCTTTTTGATCACGTCCACATGTCTGAGAATGATATATTATAAGTAAGGTTGTAAGAGAACTCCATTCACCAGTGAAGAAGATTAAAATTCACAAAAATATATACTAATTATGTCCTAAATTACCTTAGCAATAGCATCATTGTCGATATCATTCCGACCTTCTGTATTAGCATCTACAAGTTCCTTAATTTTCCTCTACAAGATAAAACATAATCTAGATGTAACAACATACATAAAGAATTACTATTCCAATAACCTGATAAAGGAATTTCAGTATTCTATTCACGTAAGGACAAAGTCACATACAAAATCATAAGAATTTGAGTAGTCTTACGATTTTAACATCAGAGGCGGGTATGGACGCGGGATCATTTACGGTCTTGGTTACATGGGTTGTCGCAAACACCATACATCTATTAATTTCACCAGTTGGACTCTCTTTATCCTACAATTGATGACAAACAAACACACTATTCATCAAACCAAAAAGTGAATCATCGGCCTTTTACCAGCTGCACGACTATAAATGCATAACTATTGTGCGAGAAATTCCTTTTAAAATTGAATGAAGTGTGGAATAGAATCCCATTATCAACATAGTTAAAGGTTTCAAGTAGTGAATCATGACTGATCTCATTATTGACTACAGTTCAATTTTCTGCTAACGTTATTATTCATACTAAAACTACTGCTACTATCCACTAATAAATAACATAGTAGATATGAAAAGGGTCCTACAACTGAGTAAGTAATTCAGACAGGAAAAGGTAGTCAAAATAAAAAATGAGGGAAGATATGTGGTAATTTACCAGGTCGTATATTGTGCGAGAAATTCCTTTCCTGCCACATGATTATAGTAGTTCAACAACTTCTCTAGCCTTTTTACCAGCTGCACGACATTTCTTGTCCTCATCGGTATTGCAGAAATCAACAAAACTTTCCCAATCTTCTCTTTTTGCAACTAATCGTTCAGGAATATTTCTTTTCATCTCAGCTACAGTGTCATATTTATCCATCACAAGTCGAAGCTGATGCTTCCAGTTTCTCCAAGAAACATTAGCCTTTGTCAATATGTCAGGCTTATAAATTTCAGCTACCTCATACTTAACCTACAAAATATAATAGAGGCAAATTAAATTTCAACAACCTCAAATTTCAGCAACCTCATACTTAACCTTCCATTTTATCATGTACTGATCATAAACATTATAAAGGCAAATCAAATAATAAGAATTCACTCACAGCAACGTTGTTCCATATATCGTCTTTGATGCTTTCTGAAACAACTGTCCAAGAATCAATTGCAGGACGACAATGTGCCCGTACTATCTTTCCAATTTCCGTCACAAATTGTTCTGAACCAATATCACAAGGGCCCCCATATTTATCGAATATAATATGCTTACGGTTTCCTAATGAATGAAGTGTTCAAACATCACAATATTTTCATATACCAACTGATAAGAAAACAATTAGTTTGTAAGTTACAATATGTGAGTATTTACCTGGTAGCCTAGAAGTGCTTCCATAACTATCTACGGTATGGTCTTCATGGTTAGACTCGCCATGAGAGTCTATTTCTCTTCTGCGGCCTTCAACAGCTTCATGTTCACTAGTACTAGATTGACATCTGTTACCTGACATCATCAAACTGAGTAACCAAATGCGTCATATATTGCAGAGAGTAACTATTATCCATAAAACATATCACCAAAATGTACCACATATACAATCTCAAAATAAAACATTTATTAAAATTAACCAATTATCCCATTATAACTACCATCAAAATGTACCAACAAAAAACAATAGACCATAAAAAATAGTCAAACATGAATACTAGATAACTAATTTTCTTCGCTATATCTAAATGTAGACAACAGGGCTTCATCGGCAGCTCCAGAGAAAACAAAAGGATTTTGATATGCATCAACATCAGGAGTCAGACTTTTTGGAGACTCTAATACAATATGCCAAGTATCCCTTATTTCGTATTTGCAATAGAAAACCTGAGACGCTTGAGAAGCATGGATAAATAGCTCATCTTCTTCATTTGTATTCCGTTGGAACCTTGCAAAATTGACACAGACTACGTTGGTTTCTGGAACCACTTCACACCCATTAAGCTTGTCTTCTGTGCGCACCTAATCACGGTAAAATACTGTCTCATCTTAAAATCATTGTGGTAATTTATTTTAAGTATTTGCTTCACAATACCAAAATAAGTCTCACTGTCAGTTTTCAAATTCGTATCACTGGCTCTTGATCTAAAAGTGCCTACTGCTTTCATTGACACCCCACTATTTTGTGTGGTGAAAATCGCTTCTGAATCGGTTGTGCTAAACAGATATCCATTTGTTGTGTAAGAATTGTATGAAAGATCATTAATATCTGGACCATTTCCAATCCTCTTAAGGGTACTCATGTTCTCTTTCTCCAGCTGTTCAGTTAACCAAAGAATATACTCCATGATTTTCTTCGTTTGTTGTTTTCTGCGTCTTCCTATAGACTTTTTATGATCCCAAACGTAAGCATCATATTTCCTGAAAATACAAACATAGTCATCAGTAAAAAGCACATATGTGTATCAATATCTATTAACAGTAATTTAGGTTCATAAGTGTCACAAGGTTTTACTTACTCCTTCCATACAGAACTATTGTCATCGTGGTAGTGTGCAAAAACCCATTTGCGCACTTGTTGGAACTGAATACTAGATATCCTATATGGTTTGCCAACTGAATGACTAGGATATGGCCCTCCACTGTCAGCTACCTCATCTGCGGAAGTGTAACGTCTTCGTTTATTATAGTTTTAATTAACTTCCGGAAACTTCTCCACACAATATCTCATTCCTTATCCTAAGTCGTACTGTTCAGATATAATCCCCTCTATATATGTCTTGTTCCGTCCATACCCTTTGTATGTTCTCATCATCCTAGATTAAAAAAACACAATTATATATATATCAGCCAACAGGAAATAATATAGGGTGTAACAGAGGGTATAAATAGAAAAGAATAGATTTGAAGCAAACAAACATTCTAATGTTACCTCTCAAAAGGATACATCCATCTAAAGCGAACAGATCCACAAAGTAGAACTTCTTTAGCCAAGTGAACAACAAGGTGTACCATCGAAACGAAAAATGAAGGAGGGAAGTAAATCTCAAAAACACATAATGCCTCCACAAGGCGTTGATGGATACTGATGAGCTCTGCTTGAATGACCACCTATGAGCATAATATCTTAAAGAATAAAGATACATTTAAGATTGTAGAACGTAACGGTTTAACATCTTTAAAAGCATACTTCAGAACCACAGGTAATAACCCTTGCATTAGGATATGATAATCGTGAGACTTCATTTTTCTGAATTGAAGTTGCTGCAAATCCACCTTATGTTTCTAGTTCCCGGTGTAACCAATCGGAACCTTTAACTTGCTTAATGTTTGAAAAAATAATCGTTTCTCTGATGTTGATAATGCAAAGGGAGCATCTGGTAGAATTTGTTTTCCATTTGGATCCATCCACAAATTTCTCTTTATATTCAACCTTTTCAGATCTTGACGAGCAACAACTCCATCTTTATTGGACAAACCTTTCACATTCAATATTGTTCCGAATAAAATTTCAGTGAAGTTCTTCTCTACATGCATCACATCCAAATTGTAGCGAACATACAATTCCTACAAGTATAAATGAAACAGACAAAACAAAGGAGCTTGAGTTCTTGTATGAATAGATGTCATATGCAGGTAAGAAAAAAAAATACAGTGAAAATAAAAAATAACAAACTCAAATTACCTTCCAATATGGCAAGTCAAAGAAAATTGATCTCTTGGACCATGGAGTTCCATTATCGTTGCACTGTTTCCTCTTCCCACCATTTACCTTTCCAAAAAAAGTTTCTATTGACTCCATCTTACTCAATAACTCTTCACCAATCAATCATATGGGAGCCTTGTTATGTTCCTCCTTGCCATTAAAATTTGACTTTTGCGATCTATAAGGATGCTAAGGATCCCTTAGGAACCTTCTATGACCCATGTAACAAAATTTATGCCCATATTTTAACTTCTGTGAATCAATTTGTTCACTACATACAGGACATCCATATTTTCCTACAGTCCTACAACTTGAAACATGCGCATAAGCTGGAAAATCATGCATACAACACATCAACAATGCTTTCATGGTAAAGTCAGATTTCGTGTCAGCATCATATGTTGTGCTTCCCACTGACCACAACTCCTTAAGCTCCTCAATCAACGGCTATAGATAAACATTGATGTTGTGTCCAGGATCATATGGACCAGGAATTAACAATGTTAACATGGTAAAGTCTTGTGCCATACAGAGAGATGGAGGGAGATTATATAAAACGAGCATGACATGCCAGAAACTATGTGGATCATTCATCCCAAAAGGATTAAAACCGTCGGTTGAAATACCTAGGCGAACATTCCTTGTTTCATCAGCAAATGCTGGACACAATCTGTCAACCTTCTTCCAAGCTGGAGAATCCACCGGGTGTCTCATGTGAGTATTATTATTTTACACATGACTATGCCATGACATTTCCTTGGCTATCCAAGGTATAATGTACATACGCTGCAATCTCTTATTACTGAGAAATACATAAGCTTATTCACTGGCACATTCTTACTAATTGGTTTCGAAGGGTCCTGGGGTTTCCACCTACTTACATCGCAGTTTGGACAACGATCCCTATCTGCGTTTTCTCTCTAATAGAGTATGTGATGATTAGGACAAGCATGGATAATCTCATAACTCATTCGAAATGGTTTAATCATAGTTGTTGCCCTTCTGGAAGATAGGGCCCATCCGGAAAAACCTTAAGGATACTAGATGTACGATCATCAGAAAAAATGTTCCTCCGAAGATACTAGCAGAAGTAGTATACATGGTCATAGGATAACCAATACATGAATTAAGATTGTAGTAATCCTTAAAATTCCTTCAATAAAACGATTCTTATGAAGAAAAGTTCTCGTGTTAGACTAAGGTGAATAATGTTCCTTAGAATATTTATGATGTTTTATGTCGTGACTTCAGTTCGATTACTGCTTTTAAGTTTAAATAACGAAATTATGAAAAGATAGGTTGATCTTAGCATATATTTTCCTTATATTATAATGTAAGAATTCCCATGGATCATGTTCTCATCTCTTTCTTAGGAGTTAGATAGGCAGGGACTATTCATTACAAGGAGCATAAAAACTGTTAATACTCGAGTCATTACATTTTGAACTCACTATTAGTGATGTGGTAGCACCACTATTACATCAAGTATGACTTATTTATGGTACAAAGAGAACAAATATGATACCATACTTACTGGTTCAATTGGTCACTAAACTTGTTGAATGTAAGACACATCTCTTTTGAGTAATGCTCGACATAAGAATATGCATTATGGTCTGGGGTCCTAGAACCGTGCACAATGAAGGTTCAGAGTGGATCGCCTTTAAACTTAAAAGCATGCAATGGTATTCAATAAAACTCATGACTTAATCAATGATCCACAAATACAAGGTAATTTAGTGAATAAAAGTCGTCTTAGAAGTGTTTATGAGAATCATAGCAAAGTCGAACATAAATAAATATATGATAGTTCATATGCTTCTGTTATATTGGAACTGGGAAGGTTTGCAAACCTTTGAAGGTTCATGAAGTCAGGTCACAAAGGTTCTCAAACCTTTCGCGAAAGTTAGGGTACAAGGGTTTGCAAACCTTAGTATTTCCTAAAAGTCAGATGGTAGTGATTTGCAAACCTGCTTAAATTCCCAAACTCAGATTTACATGGTCTGAAAATCGGAAATTATGACTTAATCAATGATCCACAAAAAAAAAGTGATTTAGCGAATAAAATCGTCTTAAAAATGTTTATGAGAATTGTAGAAAAGTCGAACATAAATATATATAATAGTTTGTATATTTTCGCTAAATTAGAACTGGATGGGTTTGCAAACCTCTGACAGTCCACGAAGTCAGACCTCAAGTTTTTGCAGACCGGGTTGATGAACCTATACAATATGCGAAATTGAAACTGAGTTTTGTAAATCATACAAGTATAGTTAACAGGAACTGGGCATGTAGGTCTGCAAATCGGGTTTGCGAACCTCTGACAGGTTACGAAGTCGGGCTACAAAGGTTTGCAAACCTGGTTTACAAACGTATGCAATATGCAGAATTTAGACTGACTTTTGTAAATCATACAAGTATATTTACCTGTCGACAAGCAGTCCTTTTTCTCACAGATATTGAAACACTCCAAGATAGCCATATGCAATATGCACTTTTGCTTGGGCAATTCAACTTGAAACAAGAATAGATCTTGAATAATAAATTATTTTTAACTAAGATTATCAAGAACCTATAATATCCATTGCTTGAATCATATCTCGAGAGTTTAACCAAAACAAGCTTGAAATCGAAATTTCTTCTTTGCAATATGATATCTATTAAAATCATACGACATAGTCTCATAAGATAAAATGGTAAATGTAATAGGTTAGTCTTCACATACCTCTTTGTCGATGAAGTTATCGCAAATGTCTTCGTTTGTTTTTTAGTCTTCAATCTTTAAGGGTTGTTCCATGATAATACGATACTTAACTACCATACACTAATCCTAATTCGAGACTTGACTTTAGTAGACTAGACATCAAGATATAATTTTATACATCTAATATTATCAACAAGGTTGAGATAGAAAAATGTGTGAGTTCGACCGAGCGATGCTCTAATTATTATTTTTCTTTTACGATTCTTTTTATTCATCTATTATTCTCATATTTGAATTAACTTAATTTTTTTAATTTATATATCATAATTATTTATTTTTAATTATTGACATTAAAAACAAAAATCGAATACATCCTTATCGGACAAGAAACTTGTCGGAAGCCGAGCAACAAGCTGGGCTCCAACCCATTTTTGAACTACCACACTTAACCTATAAAATAAAAAATCACCAACTCGAATGATAGCATCATGGCCAACCATGTAATTGCGTAGTTATTTAATAAAGGTAGTAGTTCCGTCTCCAAGATCGCCAAGAGTAGTAAAGTCCAAAGCACCAAACCCATACACCTGAGAAGTGCACTTATCCAAGTATTTGGAATTTTTATGAGCAACAACATCCTTGATGACTTTTCCAGGCTCCAATGAGCGAATTCCACCTACAACAAAGGGAGAAACAATTGTCACATCCATGCAAACATCTCGACCATTATCCCAATTGAGAACAAGAATGTCAGCAGGTCTCAGAGAAGTGCCATTATCCGCAAGGAAACCCAAATCCACCTCTTTCCTTGCCGGCACTCCAACACGATAGCACACGTCTGCGATAGTATCTCGGACCAAGTCGTGTCCAAACTAAGGAATCAAAAGGAGGTAAATATTCTAGAAGATTAAGTTCAAAATTTATGTCACCAATCTTATAAAAAAATTATTTAAAAAATAAACTGAGAAACAACTCAAACAATAACCAAAATATGAAGAAGAAAACAACGAAAATTTGTTAATACTTTTTCAGATTTGTAAAACTGATATAGTAGGTTTGATTATCACTTTACGAATCATGTTGTAGAAGAGAAAACAAAAGGATCGAATTAACCACAATGTCTAGATTAAATTTATTAAAATGTTAATGAAGAAAATGCTTTAGGATAAATACCTTGGAATCTGGTCCAATTTAATAGATTCACTAAAATAAATAAGATTTATGCTTGCGATTGGCTAATAAACATAGTGATTTATTTTTTTGTCGTCTGTTCACTAGTTTTGTTCGTCTCGCATCCCACAGTCACAAGCTCAATTTCTCGGTTCGTTGAGAAAATTTTATCCCTCAGTCTTTTTTGTTCACCAAAAAGTCTTCAACCTTTTCTCCTTTGTGCACCAATGAGTCTTCAACCGCTCTTCCTTTTTTTTTTCCTTCTTTTTTAAGAAAATCCATATATATCATAAATAAGAACGCATCCACCAGTCGACTAGACAGTTATGTAGGTGAAAGGTCATAGCAATACAAAGATAGAAATTACTAACTAAGTTGAAAGATACCATCTTACCCACTTTTGTACATAAGAGACAAATATAATAGATTAAAAATACATATACATATCCCTTCATAGACCTATCTTCATTAACCTCATAAATTCTTCTTTTATCCTCATCTGAAATCCTTTAATCATAGAATATGTAATTATTTCCATGCAAAGATGGTGCTGAAGTTTCTTCACTTCCAAAAGATATATAAGTATGTGCTTGATAATCAAGGGATCGAACTCTTCCTTTAGAAAAATTATAGTCCCAAGAAATACCCCATGCCTTCTACTAACAATAGCAGAGCTGCCACGACGACTCAAAGGGATCGGGGAAATCTTCTGAATATAATACTGAACAAAGTTGAGGTAGCTAACCCCAGTAAACTGCCAGTATACGGAATCACGCATCATTAATTCATATATGAGCCTAACATCTCGGATGAAATCTGCTTGAAGGATAAAGTAAGAACCTTTATTCCCCAAGGTGATAGATTTGATCGGAACAAGATTAGTTATGCAATTATTATTTAAACTGAAATATAATGCTATGCAATTAATATTTGATTTAATACTAATCAAGCTAGTGGTACTACTGAGGGTTGTGCAACCTTTTGTAACTGATGCAAAAGAAATCATCCTTCTTATTATCAAACGATCATGCTCCTTCCGAGCTTTGGTGATGTTGTCTCCCCTATTTGTAGTAAAAAGATAGAAGTCACTTTGAATTTGCCGGCAAAAAAACATCAAAACCTTTCTGATAGAGCGTCAGTGAACCCACATATGGGCTTAAAGTGTCACCCATGAAAGACCCCTCCCCTTAGTTTTGTTTACTCCACTTAAAATAAGATCTTGATCCGCTCGACTAAGATGGTAGAGACTAAACTCATCCGATACTTTTTCACTGACCACCATGAGACTGTGATCATAACCAACCGGAATATTGATGTGATCTTCATCATCTAAAAATAAACAAGCAAAACAATCACAGAGGTTTCGTACTTCAAAAGTCCTCGCATCGATTGCCTGATTAACCGAGATATGAAGGCCACCAAATAAAACCCACAAAAGTAAAACCAACATTTGAGAGGAATATATTTTTTTTTTACTTTTATTTTTAAAGAAAAGATACCTTTAACACCAAAACAGAAAGTAAGAATAGTGAAAAGATACCTTTACCAACTCGAATGAAGACAACGCAGAGAAGAAATGATTCTGACAAAGGAATCAAAAGATAAAAATTTCTCTCAGGAGAAAGGAAAAGGAAAGATAGTCAGTTAACCGTCACATATGTTCCAGTTAATACTCTGGCTTTAAAAGACAAGAAATTAAGATTGAAAATCATAAGATTAGATATAACAAGATAGACGATAAAGAGGAAACCAGGAATAAAGATGAACTATAAGAAGATGAAGAATGACAGAGAAGCTAAACACTAACAACCTTGGTAATCCTGTGAAGTGCAGGACTTAACAAACACAAACCCAACACGGAAGATCTCAACCAAAAAAAAAAACAGTAACCCATCTCCGAGAATAGTCGCCACAAATCTAAGCAAAACTTTGACCCAAAACTTGATCAACAGCTTGTAAAGAAAAACAGGACAAGCCAAGAGGAAGTTTAGAGTTAAAGAAGGTTGATAAGAAAGCACTTAGAACAAAGATTCAGAAGAGCGGATCTAAAAATCTACCTTATTGATGTTCCAAACTAATCAAGACACACACCACCAGGGGAAATCGATCCGAAGAAACTAAAAAGAGGCTCACCTAAGTGATCACTACAACCCTAATCTCTCACGAAGAAAAGAAAATCTATACGATCTTAATAAATCAAATCTATCACTAAGAAAAACCAAAGCAGACAACCCCAAGAAGCACAAATTTTTTCTTGGGAAAAAAAACTATTTGAGAGCACTCTCTCATTGCTTACCCATTTTGACCGCTCTTCCTTCTTTGAAAAGAAGCCTTCTTGGTTCTTTTGGTCTTCTTATCTTCACTCATTTAAAAATCCTACACCACCTTCATCACAAAGCATCAGAGTTGTTGGCAACGACCGGAACTCTTACAGATTAATTTGTTAGCATGTTCCTTTTTCTCCGCACTTTCTAGCCCAAGGCTGCTAATAGGGGTACCAAATTGACTGGGGGTGTACCAATCCCTTAGCAACATCTGTTTGTCCTATACAAATTTCGGTAGATCCCCAAATAATTTGGCACCCCTTATTAGCAATGTTGTTTCTAGCCGTCTCTTTGCCGAGTGTCTTATTTCGTCGTGTTTGCGTATCGTATCCGTATCACCTATGTGGGCCCAAATTTAAAATTTAGTTTATCGAGCCCAACTAACACCCTAATCAGAACCTCTCTCCCACCGCAAACTAGAGAAAAAAATAGAAACAGATGGGAAATCCTTCGCTGTATTCGAAACTCATGCTAGCACTAATCTCACTCTCATACACAGTTTCTACTTCATCATTTTCAACCTTCTCTAAAAACCCATTAATTTCATCATCTTCATCTCGTAAACAATGTGCAGTAGATTTAATTTCACTACTAGGAAGTAAACAACAAGCTTCCACCATTAACAATGAAAAAGCCAAAAAGTTTCAAAATTGTTTGAAGTTTCTCGTACCCTTTTCTCCAATTCAACAGAGGAGAGACCTTGATGGTGATGATCGATTAAGTTTATGGGATTCTGGAAAGAGTCGAGGAAGAAGAGTTGAAATTGAAAACGAGCTGATTTGGTCACCACCCGATTCAATTTTGGAACTAGCCCGTCTTGCAGTTGATTCTGGTTGTATTCATCGCGCCCTTGATCCAACAATTATCCCTGTAAGTCTTTTGATTTTCTCTAATCCGAGTTTCTCGACCGAGTTAACTCGGTTGAGCTTAAATACAGAAATTGATAGCTGAAATGTATTATCTTAGAGTTGTATATAGGTACCTGATGTGGAAGGATCGAAAGAGTGTCGATGCGAACTTACGCGAACTCCGTATGGGAGACTCTTTATAGCCGAGGTTTGGAATGGTGGTTTTTGATGTTAATTTTACCTTTAGGCATTATCCATCATGGCGTTGTGCTGCTGATTTTTAAATAGCTGCATTTGTTATAATGCAGGAGATAAATAAGTACTTTGCATTTTTATTCGAGCTTATTGCTGCCCGTGGTCCGGAGGTTGGATTTAATGTTTCGTTAAACCGTTTTGATTTATTTCATGGACATCTCATTCTTGCAACCAATTCTGGAAGGCTTGGTATCTTGTGAGTATACTAATCTTGTCCGTCGTCAATGAATATAGTTACGCTCTGAAAATTTAGGAAAAATTTAGTTGATGGCAATGTATTTCATTACTGATTGTCATGTATTCTTTAGAATGGCTATAAGTAGTAGTAGTTCTGAGGGTTGCCAAAAATTGAATCCAGTGTTCCCAGCTTTTTCCGGGTTTGTGAACGATCAATTAAGTGGAAGCTAATGAAGAGCTGGTACTCTTTTCCATTTTACGGGTCTTTCATGTGACCTGGTTTCTGCTAGCAAACTTGTACTAAAATGACAGCCGATGAAGGGGCTTGAAACTTGCTCAACCTTATATTCTTGCGTTTGTGTGCATGTATCCGAAATGCTTTTTTTCTATAGCGGATGTTGTCAAATTCTCCAAAGCTCATGTTAGGTATATATTAGAAAATTTTGATTTGGTTCACTAGGCAGGTTCTGACATGGTGCTTACAAATATTGCCAGATTTCATGCCAAAGAGCACCCAGCATTGGATAAGGTGTTTCCTTACAACATGGGCTATTGTCAAAAAGGTAAGTTAGCTAAAGAATCAGCTTACGCTCATGAATGGTGCCTGTCTTATGTATTTCATCTTGGACTTTCTAATGTTTTGTTTTCCTGCTAAAGTGCAGCGTTAACCTTGTTATTTCGGTTTTCCATCTCAGGATCCAATATGGTGTACGATGAATCAATGAATTTTAGGAATATCCTTTGGCTTGCACCGCTGCCAAGTACTTCCTCCAAAGGTTGGTTGGCACCTGGTGAGTTTTCGAACCCGCTCAATAGTGTGCGACTAGTGAGCATAATCCAAGCTAAATTCTCCATCAAAAAATATTTGAGTACGGGTCTGTAGGCAGTGACAGAAACTTAACCGTTACGGAAAATTTTAACCCTTTACATGTGTGCAAAACGCAGAGGGAACGTGTAGAAATTCCCCGTTCAATAAGTGTGTTTGATGATGTAATTTGGCTAAAGCACAGAAACCATCATGAATTGCAGTGTTAGTTAATCTGTTTTCCTATTTATAGGAGTGCTGGTGGTCCTTGATGCCCATCCAGGAGGAATCATTTACGAAGATCTTATTCCAGAATATGCCCATATCGTCAGGACAATCTACGAAGGTCAGCATTTGACTGTGTTTTTTGAGCAATTTAGCTTCCATTCGATCCTATTAACGTCCTGAATTGGTTTTAATATTTTTTGTTGTTTTTGGTTTGTTTCATAACCAGAGGATTTGGGAGACAATGTTGTTGATGTCAACTATCTGAATGTTGGAACCAAAGTTGCTGATGATTACAGAATTTTCATTTGTTGATACACTTCCGAGTCTTCCATAGTCACATGTATAGGGTACACTCTATCCCTAAAATAATGCTGTGTATTTAGTATTTACTGTCAGATATCTACGGAACAATGGTACTGTTTGTGATCATGGTGTCTTTCTGTTTTCCTTATTTGTTCTATCAAAAATTCCTAACTTACGGCCTCAAAAAAACTCCCCCAAAACCGTGTGACACAAAAATGTAACTCCCACGCACTTTTAAAGGGGTAAATTTATTAAATACCCTTAGTTTTGACCCCCAATAAATGTACCCTTATACAACAATATAAATACCCCTATCATTTAAATACCTTATCCATTAAAAGATAGATTACCTTAATACCCTCACTTACAATATTATTTTCCATTTAAAAATCTTATCCATTAAAAAATAGATTTTTCTATTATTTCATTTCACCACCAATAGCACCGCCGCCACCACCACTCCGCCACCGCCACCACCACTGTTGTTGCCGCCGCCACTCCTCCACCACCGCCACCACTGTTGTTGCCGCCGCCACTCCGCCACCACCACCACCACTGTTGTTGCCGCCGCCACCACCACCTCCAATGTTGTTGTTGCCGCCACCACCACTATTGTTGTTGCCGCCGCCGCCACCGCCATTAATATTAGGCGTCAACAACTGAAAATATTTGTTGATCCAAAAAATCAAAAGTTCAAAAATATTTGTCAAATTTGGTTGTTGATACCATTTTTCTATTGTTGATACACAAACCTTGGTTGTTGATACCATTATTCTATTGTTGATACACAAACCTTGGTTGTTGACTCCCTAAACTAAGGTCGATTTCTATTGTTGATACACAAACATTTGTTGTTGACTCCTAACACTAAGATCAATTTCTATTGTTGATACACAAATATTGGTTGTTGATACCATTATTCTATTGTTGATACACAAACCTTGGTTGTTGACTCCTAAACTAAGGTCGATTTCTATTGTTGATACACAAACATTTGTTGTTGACTCCTAACACTAAGATCAATTTCTATTGTTGATACACAAATATTGGTTGTTGATACCATTATTCTATTGTTGATACACAGACCTTGGTTGTTGACTCCCTAAACTAAGGTCGATTTCTATTGTTGATACACAAACATTTGTTGTTGACTCCTAACACTAAGATCAATTTCTATTTTTGATACACAAATATGTGTTGTTGACTCCTTACACTAAGGTCAATTTCTATTGTTGATACACAAATATTGGTTGTTGAGTACCATTTCTATTGTTGATACACAAACATGGCACACCTTGTCAGTATTGTCACTAGTCAGTATTACTAAAATTTTATAATGATGCGAATAAACATTAATAATGCAGACTAATGGTGTTGTAATGCAAATGTAATAATAGTTGCATGTTCAATAATTTAAAACAGTGTAGCAGAAAGCAATAGTGTTATATTGCTAAAGCAAGAATAGGAATCAAACCTTGTTAATTGCTCATCACCATTAGAAACCATCTCTTGGTCTTAGCGGCAAAAGATTTCTCATGGAATATATGAAAACTGTACTTTGTTAACCTCTAATCTGTATAAAGTTGGTTCACAATAGTATAATCACTTTTGCATGTCTATGGAGTAGTGAATAAAGAGCAAAAATTCCACTTGCAAACATAGTTAAGCAATTATATTCACATGCATATTCACAACCAGACCACATACATAGAGACAAACATTAGCTAAACACAGGGTAGTACTACTACCACACCTTGAGGATTCAAGTTTTATTATAATCACTGATAGTATCATATCCATAAATTGTAGTGCATTTCCAGGGATCCCATTAACCTGCAACGACACATTAGATACATTAAGTTCAAAACTGTAAAAATTGATTACTTCTCGTAACCAAGGACAAGTAGAACTTAATTCTGGTTTTAAGCTCTAATTAGAACCATTGAACACCACCAAAATGCTACTTAGTACTATTATCTAAACTCAATAATCATCTACTGTACATGATTCAAGCTAGCTACCATCTGAAATGCGCCGAAGGCGCAAGGTCGACGGTTGAATTCAGTTTAGGTCCTTTAGCATGGATGATACCTTGTACAACCACAAATGAAACAACGAACACTAAATTACATATAATGTCATTTTTGATTCTCTTTACTACTTCTCATCACCAAATTGTCTCAAACAAACTCAACATAACTACACAAATCAAAGCCAAAATCAAGAAAAATCAAATAAGGTACCCATTCACCTGTTATTGTTTGCTTTATAAAATGCAAAATCTATTAGGAACAAGACTATAATAATCTTTATAAGCTCTCTTACCTCATTAATATTTTCTCTGCCGTAATAAAACACCTCTTTCTACACTATCACGCTCTCCCCCACTATCACCTCGGTTATTTCCACCACCTGCTCCACCACCACTATTAAATGAAATAAGTCATTTATCATTGATAATATATAACAAAATCATTGTCAAAACCAAAGCAAGCAAGATGAATACAAATCAAATAAACATTTGAAACACAAATTATATAGAAATTACCGAAGGTTGGAAATTGATTTGTTGAAATGGATTGAATAAAAATCCAAATTAAAATCATTAGGTATATAAACTCGTTAAACACAATTGATTGCTTACCTATTTAATCTTCATGGCGTCCAGAATCACTAATCAACACGATCTTCAATAAAATAACCGAAAACGAGCAGAAGACGAACCCTAAAATTCGAAAACTATCAGAAGAGGAGCCTAAAAATTAAAACTTTCGATCTCTCTATATCTGATCTTATATCGAAAATAGGAAACCAAATGAAGGAGGAGAAGAACAATGATCTGTTTCTGAAGTGGTGGCGGAAGTGGAGGTGCTGCTAGAATAGTGGTGGTGACGATGAAGACGGTGGTGGTATTTGGCGTTGGGAGAGGGAGAACATTAGAAGAAGAAATTAGAGGTGGTACTGGAGCAGAGGTGGTGGCGACGATGAAGATGGTGGTTGAGAGGATTATCGATTTTCATTTTTACAATTTGAGATCTGAAGTTAGAAAGGTATTGTGGACGGGGTATTAATGGGATTACGATAGAAATTGGCTTCCGTGTTTTTGGATAGGGGTATTAATATTGTGGACGGGAGTATATTTGAAGGCCCGTAGATAGTAGGGGTATTTATCTAATTCCCACCTTTTAAAGGGACCCCCTGCAAGTTCCCAACGGGTGGGGCCCACCCGCTCCACTCACAGCCCGGTTTTGGCTTAGTTTTTGCCTCCGTATGTTAAGAACGGATGTTGTTCTATATACTTCCATCCTGACAACATAGTGAATTAGCAAATTCAGTTAAAACATCAAGCTTAGCGTATAATTACATAGTAATAAGCTTAGGTACAAGCCAATAGTTCTTTTGAACCGCTTACTGGAATTTCACCAATGCAGCAAATCTAGCTGCTGATTCTTCATTTCTCCTGGCTGGAGGAGAAGATTTATCGTTTTTTATTTTATTTTTTTCTGATTCAATTCACTGGACTGACTTTTAATTTATATGTTTTTTTCTGACTCAACTGACTCGTCTAGATCTAACTCATTATTTTTGGCTGAAAAACTCTTAATTAGTAGAGTTATAATACTTATTATTTTTTTGAATCCGTCAGATATGTACTAAGCTATTCAGGCACCGAATGATACCCGACTCAAGAAAACCCCAAATCAGATGCATGAACCGAGTCAGATCTCAAATCAGACATCAAAAAAGTGAGAAAAAAATAAACGATCTGACATTTGCCTTGTGCCGAGTCGAATTACGAATTAGACACAAACAATATTGTTTGTTTAAATTTGGCTCAAAAATTATAAAATAATAGAGTACTGGAGTTATTTTGAATCCAATCAGATATGTATCCAAGAATCAAAATCAAAATGATACCCGATTGAAAGAGCTTCCAGTTTGTATTCAAAGAGCCGAGTCAGATCTCGAATCAATCAAACACTACGACTATGACATTTGAAACAAACAAACGGTAGAGTTGTTTTATCAATTGTTCGCGTACTTTTAATCAAGTAGTCAGTGGTTATCATTTATTTCCTGAGAGTAAACCTTTTTTTTTTCTCCTGAGTTCTCAGACGGTTGTTTCCATGGCTTCTTCTTCTTCTTCTTTGATTACAACAGGCTTACTCTCTGTTCCTTCTCTCCATCTAAATGACCAGGTAACTCATATTCTCCTAGTACCCATAATAATATTTTCAGCAGAAAATTGAAAATCATGTCTTCTGATAAAAAATTGATCTTCAAAGTTTGTGAAATTTTGTGTTAGGAATGAACCGATATGTGCTTTAGTTTCATGGGTTATTGATATTTTCTTGATTGATTGATGATCAGAGACATATTTTTATTGATTTGGTGGTCATAATTGGAATATGAAACTGAAATGACACAACTTTGTATTGGTAAAATTGAGATTTGGGTTCAAAACTATTTCATCTCAATTTGTTTCAAGCTCTATTATTTATGCTTCAGAGCATCATCATTCTTTTGTTTGGTCCCTTTGAATTCAGAGTTTTTATTATCTCGGTAGACGAAATAACCGATTCAATACACTCCACCGCGGCCACCGCCACCAGAACCACCACCACCACCATCACGACCAGAAACCACTACTGCTTCTGCCGCCGCTGACACCACCACCATTATCATCTCATTGAAACTGCAGTATAATTGTTTGTTAATATTACAAAGGTTTGTGAATATTTGTTCCTTCGGACTACTTGAAACTCTGATAACAAGCACTTCTTAATAAATTACAGCCAAAGCATGTTAGATTTGGTGCCATGCCAATGAATACACTTTTAACTCCGAATTACAAAGCACTCGCCAGAAATAGTAGAAGAACAAGTCGCCCTTCGAGTACAATGTCTAAGGTTTCTGCCGGAGAGGAAACTATCGTTAAAGAATCCGGAGCTACTAAAAGTGGTAATGGTTAGTATTCACATCTAATTTGGTGAGGATTCTCACATATTCATCTTTACTTTTTATTTATTTATTTATCGGTAAAGAATTTTGGTGTATCATCACCCAGTGACTTTACCACTGTACTACAGTGGCACCGGCACATATTCATCTTTACATCATTACGGTTCAACTCTTGTTTAAAGATTTGAAGTGTTAACATTCTTTGTTGCTAATGTTGTAGATATTGGCATTCTTAGTATCCACCATGTTGGACTGCTATGCAAAAACCTTGAGAGGTCACTAGAGTTTTATCAGAATCTTTTAGGTATGTCACTTTCAAAACCCTCAAGTTAACTTATCTGTTCTTTAAATCCGAGGTTTTTTTTTATTTTTCACATCAATGCAGGTCTTGAGATAAATGAAGCGAGGCCAAATGACAAACTTCCCTATAAAGGTGTTTGGTTCTGGGTAGGTTCAGAAATGATTCATTTGATGGAACTTCCGAATCCTGATCCGTTAACAGGCCGTCCTGAACATGGAGGAAGAGACCGTCACACATGTATCGCAGTTCGAGATGTGTCGAAGCTCAAAGCTGTTTTTGATAAAGCAGGTTAGCTTTTCCATCTTCATTGAGTAATATTTTGAGGTTGCTAGTTTCGTAAATCATACCTAAATCAAAATCGTCCCTAGGGGTTCATTATACATGTTCCCCTGCTCATTGTGGCTTATAGTCGTTCTCTGGTAGGAAATATAATCTTAGAGCAACCGCAGTGGGCGACTAAACTCAAATATTTGGGTTGAGAACGAGACGTAGTGGGACGTACTATCGACCAAATCCCAGACTATATTTGATCGGGGACCAATACTAAACCCAAATATAGTCGAGCGTTGATATAATGTTCGCCCCAAAACTAGGCGAACTTAAAGTTTACGCCCCACACCAGGCGGGGGTAAAGTTTACGCCCCATTTTTTTATTATTTTTTTTAGTCGGGCGAACATAAAGTTTACGCCCCACACCAGGCGAACTTATAATTTACGCCCCACCAAATTTAGTCTTCTACCGTTGTATCACAGCACGGACTAAGACCAAATTTTGGTCTTTTTTTCCCCTCTTTGGTCTTTGGTTATACTCGCACCACTGCAGTTGCTCTTAGCGTCTTTAAGTCGTTATATACTTTCCTTTTCTTTTATTTTATTTTTTAATTTAAAGTCGCTACTTACTTTCTGCAGGTATTCCCTACACATTAAGTAAATCTGGGAGACCTGCGATCTTTGCTCGAGACCCGGATGCAAATGCCCTTGAGTTCACACAAGTTGATAACTGATAAGGGTTGGCCCTGATCTGAAAGCTGGAAAAAATCCACTTTGGGGTAACAAGGCCCATGTGGAGAGAAGCTCATTTTTTAGTGTCTTCTTACAATGAAAAAATATATTATGAATGTGCGGTTCATTAGATGACTAGGGTTTTATCTCTCGTTTTATATAAAGAACATTATACCTATGTAGTCTTTGCTGTCTCTTTGGTTAATAGAAAGTTATTCTCTCTCTTCCTTTTACTTTTCCTAATTATCACTCCATTACGTTATCATGCACAATTCTCTCAACCGCTGGAAAAAATATATTATTAGTTGGATCTGTATATATGTTTTGTTCTCAATCAGTGGATTCTACCTCGGGAAGATTCATCATACTCGGTACTTATGTTCTTGTTTTATTCTCTCTCAATCGTACGCATAAGAGGAATGTCATCCTCAGAAGAGATTGAGTGCCTAACTGATAGTGGCACCACACATTATTTTAAGAAATATGTGATTATTTGTTGACTTAATTCCTTATAAATCCTATGTGACTACGATGATTGGATCATCACAAGTGATCATTGGGCGAGGTAATGCTCAATTTTTGTTGCCAAATGGCATAATGATTAAAGTCACAGAAGATCTATATGCACCAAGAGCTAACCATACCTTGTTGATCTTCAAAGATATCCATGCAAATGATTATGACTTGGAAACTCACAGTGAGAATGGAATTGAATATATAAATATTATCTCTAATACATGTGGAAGAAAACGCATTTTAGAGAAATTAATGAGTCACTCTAGTGGTTTGTACACTACTACTATTCGGATTATCGAATCACATGTTGTTACCAATGATGAACTGTTGAACAGTGACTTATACAAGCTTTGGCACGATCGCTTGGGGCACCCAGGTCGTGATATGATGATCCATGTTTTAAAGAACTCAAACGGACATCCTTTCTTTCGAGTGAAAAGTAAAATGAGACAAAAGACAGTTACAATGCAAAGTAACGTCGTCTGCCAGCCACTGCCATCTAATGCAAATGATGTGCAACCTCTCTCTCATTCTACTTCGTGGACTTTGTCAAAAGAACACCACCCATTTTGCAAAGCTTGTTCTTTAACAAAAACGGGAGCGAGACCATCCTATGCTAAAGATACAAAACAAAACATTCCATTTTTACAAAGAATACAAGGTGATATTTGTGGACCTATACATCCAGAGAGCGTACCAGTCAGATATTTTATGGTTCTAGTAGATGCTTCGACCCGTTGGTCACATGTTACATTATTGTCCACAAGAAATGTTGTATTTGCAAAGATCCTAGCACAAATTATACGTTTGAGGGCTCACCACCCCGATTATCCAATCAAGTCTATCAGACTTGATAATGTTGGAGTATTTACATCTAAAGGATTTGATGATTTATGTATGTCTATCGGAATTGACGTAGAGCACCATGTACCCCACGTACACACTCAAAATGGTCTCGCATAAGCTACCATCAAAAGGTTATAGATGATAGCTAGGGCATTGGTTATGCATTCCAACCTGCCTATTATTGTCTGGGGTACGCCATATTACATGTATCATTACTTATTCGCTTTAGACCCACTATTAGACAACCATTTTCTGCGTACCAGTTGGTAACTGGATACGAGCCTAATATTTTACATTTACGCATTTTTGGTTGTGATGTATACGTGCCTATTACGCCCCACATCGTACTAAGATGGGTCCCCAAGGACGATTAAGTATTTATGTTGGATATGAATCCCCAACAATTATCCGCTATTTAGAACCTTTGACAGGAGATCTCTTTACCGCTAGATTTGAGGACTGTCACTTTGATGAGACAACCTTCCCGTCGTTAGGGGGGGGTATGGAAAAGGATTTCATAAGGGAACGACAGGAATTGTCGTGGTGTGTCCCCATTTTGTTTCATCTTGATCGCATCACCTCACAATGTGAAAGTGAAGTGAAAAGAATTATTGATCTTCAGAATGTGGCAAACTCAATGCCTGATGCATTCACTTAGTTGCAATCATGATTCTTATCAAAACTTTTCAATTATCCCGTTAAAACGTTGTCAGAAAAATCCCTCTGATTCTATACCATTCATAAGTCACCATGACAATAAGGATATTATAGAAAATCACAAGAACATATCTAATCTTGTGGATTCCTCTTGTGATTATCAGGATCATCAAAAAAAAATATGGCACTAAGAAACATAAAAAACTATTTTCTATAAAAAGTTGTTTGCAGAAGAAGAAAAAGAATTCTCATACAAAACCCTCAGCCTTTGTAAAAGAGATTCCCAAAAGAATGCATAGATTACGAAAATCAACAATCAAGGTGTTCAAATCTATTCTAAAGGAGAGAAAGGATGATGTTCATAACTCTTCCTTCTTAGAAACAAGACAGAAACAAAGTATAAATACTTCAACTCCTCAAAAGAAGTTACCCAGTCCTGGAGAAGATTGGAACATTTACAGGTTGTAATATTGTATTGAGGATTTTTGTATATCCCTCTTATACAAAAAATAATAATATTCAAGAGGGTTGTGATGAAGTATTTCTGTTTTTGTTTTTAAGATCTTTTTCGGAGGATAATCAAAATTCGGTTAGGGTTTTGGTCAAAGGTTAGTTTGGATATTTATCTCATATCCTCAGTTCCTTTAAAATAAAATTTTTCTCCTTTAAACATTTCATCTATCTCTTCTATAATGTCATGTTCAAGTATTTCAAGCAAAGAAAGTGATGTTTGGACAGTTCTCTTTCCATCAAAGAAGATACGATTTGATTCTTCTGATAATATTGTGAGCCCTGATATTCACGATTCCTCTCTGGATAGGAACATCTCTGTTTCTCATTTTGATAAGCTTTCCTTGACCATGAATCTAGTCTTGGAACAAGTTCGTGCCCTGAAAAATGATTTAGAAACTTCTTCAAAGAGACTTGAAGAAAAGATGGAGAATATAAAATCTTGATTGATCTGATCGAAGATGAGCTTGATGAATACAGAGAATATGAGAAGAGTATTCAAAGTAAGTGAAATGTTCTATGGAAATTCTGTTTGCCTAGTAAATCTTATATTTTTCTTGCTTTGTTTAGAAGAATAACTAGAGTTTGGAATAGCCATTATTGTGATTACACATAGCTATGTCCAACGTTTTCATCTTCTTGTTTTCAGATTTATTGGTTTAAATTCTAAACTTGTTTGGAAGATGATTTTTGCAGTATTAATCTTTATGGTTTTATATATTGCAATATTGTTATGGGATATGTGTGTTTGCGTCCGTGAACTTGATTGTCCCAAACTTTGTCAAAAGTAAAGTCGTTCGTGAGTTGATATGCAAGTATTGATAAAAGAATGAATGGACTTTTGACAAACACAAAATTTAAGCCTATTATGTCAATTTTTAAGCCTATTATGGAAGATAGGTTAAAATCTTTTGTTTTCAAGGATTATGTCTATTATATGTCATTGTGCAAATGGTAATGGAAAATAGAATGAATCCTTGTGTATTCCGCAGTAATTGATCTTCCCTAATCCATATTTTGTGTATTACTGTGAGGCTCCGTAATGTGTCTTATGTTGAGCACTAAACAACCAAAGTTGATTATTTTTATGATTAGCCTTGTTGTTGTTCCGTAAGGTACTTTATGTCGAGAATATTTGAACTAAATTAATCATCTTGTTTGATTATTTAGTCATGACTCCGTAAGTTTTCTTATGTTTGAGCGTTTTTGACTGGGTTGATTATTTTCATGATTAACTTAGTCATTGCTCCATAGATTTTCTTATGTCGAGTATGAACAATTAAATTGATTAGTTTAGTTGTGTATTCTGATTAGATTAATTATGGGTTCTCTTGTGATTAATCTAATTGAGCTTTTTTAAGTCTACATAAGTTTACTTGTGTTGAGCATATTTGGTTAAATTAATCATGGGTTCGCTTACGGTTAATTTGAGTACGGTTAATTTGATTGAATATTTTTTGGATTCAAATTCATACTTGTATGTGATTTGTTATATCAAAGAAATCCTTCTTTTCTTTTGAAATTAAGGTCGCTCTTGTTGTTCTTTCGGGAATGACATATTATGGGGGAGAGTTCTTTTGAACTTATGCTTAATTGCCAAATCTTTGTGGGGAGTGCGACTGTGGAATATTTTAGGGGTTATCTCGTATCTTTATAAACTCCTTGATTAATGCATTTAGCTTCGGCTTTATGATTGCATCTAAACAAGATGATATACATTTACCTTTGGTCATGAAATGTCTCTTACGAAAATTTAATTAGGATCCTGTTCTTGTACCTTTGCCAATTTGACATAAAGGGGGAGAATAAATATGTAGTTCACACTACAAATACATATGGTTTTCGGATCATTATGTAAGGGGGAGTGGTTTCCATGTGAGATGTAGTATTGACTAAGGGGGAGTGACATATCACCATAGTATTGTTGTTAAAGTTGTGATGCAATTGGACTTTGACGTTGTGTAATGATATTATGACACTGTATAACAATGATTGAGAACTCTTGTTTTATCGTTGTTATAGCTATGGATTTTCAACAACGATGATGCTAAACTTACAACCTTTGGGATCATTGGAGTACTTGGAAGTGACGAATATTTCGGGTAATGTTGAAGATTAGACATGTGGAATAGGAGCTACAAAGTTTATTTATATATTTTTTGTATTCCATATGTATTGATAGGTTTATCATTAACATTTACAAAGGGGGAGATTGTTAGAGCATTGCTCGGTCGAACTCGCATGTGTTGCTATCTCAAGCATGTTTGTCAATGTTAGTGATCAAAACTATAAGTCTTGATTTTTATTCAACTATATCTAAGGTCTCGAATAGAAAGTGTAGTTGAGCTCAAGAACTCCATGGCGATCATCATACAAGACGAAGGACTACTCAAGGAACTGGTGGATCTTCATCGACTAAAAGGTATGTGGATACTTGAACTTATCTATCACTCAAAAGTCTATCTACTCTATATCCTATCTTGAGACAAAAGTCATTTTTCTATATAGACTTAGATTATACACATTTGGTATTTCGAACTGAGTATATCTCGCCTATCTATTTCTTGAAATATGTGTTGGAAAATCTTTCGCTTTAGCCAAGTTCATCTTTACCTAGTGACTAAAGTCATGTTATGTTTCAATCACTTCGAAAATTGCTCTGACAAAAACTGGTTTGTGAATAACAACTATATAACGTCCTCTGAGAATGTTTCAATGATTGAAATGAGAGTTTAGACAATATAACCATTGTAGCATATAAACACATATATGTATAAGTCCTTATTACTTGAACCAAAGTTTGTGAACTTTGTTGATCAAGAGAACCGGTGAAGTTCTTGAGCTAAGTCCGCGAACTGGCGGAAGTTCTCTACCTGATAATTTTTTTTGGAGTTTGTGAGCTCCATCCGGGAACTTAAATCCGCGAACCCGATGAGTGCCAAATAGTGCATATTTCTACACCTTTTCATTGGCATTTAACTCATCTTTTGCGCTTTAAAATCATATATTATCCCAAATTCTTTATTTTCTTTGTTTTCAAGAATAAATACATGTACTAATTAATTTTGTGTTTATAGGTAGTAAATAAAGCTTGGAGGAATTAAGGAGGCAAAAGAGCAGAAAATTGAAGACTAGCGACTATGGAAGAGAAGTTGCAGCCCGCTTGCGCATCAGCTGCAACCCGTTTACAAATACATGGGATTAAACTACCCAAGACCCGAATCCAAGCCCGCTTCCATCCTAAGCCGTTGGATTTGATCAAGCAGCTTCATCCAACGTCCTCTCCTTGCCGTGCGTCAACACTTGCTGTTCCCGCCTCACACCCTAGTCGTCTGTCCCCTTCACCCAACTCGACCAGAAGACAAACCCAGTTTGTTCTTCTTCTTATTCTCCTCTCTTCTTTCTTCTCTTCCAGTTCTTCCCCTTCCCCCGACCATTTGCATAAGACAGCAACACCTCCATCTCCGATCGCCACTGAGCAGCCACCTTCTATGCCTCCTAGTTTCTATCTATCTCCATCATAGCTTCTCCCATAACCCTAGAAGCTAGGTTTGAGATAGATAAAGTTAGGGTTTCCCCAACAATCAATTTAATGGAGTTGCAGAGACGAATTAGTAGAGGGGACAACCAATTCAGATGTTTTGGTGAGTGGGTCTTCATCTAATTTTCGAATTGAAGGAATTGAGAGTTGTTGGTGTATAAATTGAAAAGAGATTATAGAGAGAAAACTATGCACGGATTAGCCGGTGCACCAAGCTGCAGTTTATATTTGTTTTCATTATTGTTATTATCATGTTCTAATTCAATAACTAGGGTTTAGATGAAACCCTGACTCTCTGTTATGGTATTCATACTGTTTGTGTTACTCTTGAATGCTTAAATTGTTCTCAAATAGATTCAACCTTAGTACATCAATACTTTGCTCTCACAATGTATGTCAGGCATCCATTGTAGTTAGGATAAAAATGCGTTGATTATGCTGCAGCTCATGCTTTAGAGACAATTGTTAATCCCTTGACTAGTTGTGCTTAATTAGACAGTTATTGCTCCGGATTGATATTTTAGCTGTGATTGAATTATCAATTGGTGAAACACCTTAGGTAAGTGGTAGACTTGACACTTCTCCCTTATCTATTACAAGGACAAGAGTAGTATAATTAGTTGAATATATAATGTGAGTTAGTGGTGGATTTGATAATCCTAGTATCCTCTTTATCATTGCTTTGCATTATATTTTTGTTATTTCAATCGCTACCATTATCTTGTCGTATCGACAACAAAACCCCCCTTTTGTTACTTCTCATTGAATCATTTAGTATAAATCTACACCTACCAAGTCCCTATGGATCGACCTGTGCTTTCCATGTGTTGCTTGTCGACACTGTGCACTTGCATTTAATATTGTAGGTATCTTTCTTAGCCTACCAAGTTTTTGGCGCCGCTTCCGGGGCCTCGGTAGCGATGTGGTTGATTTTATTGGTTCCACTTTACTAGTTTCAGTTAATATTGTACGTATGTGTTACATTTTCCTTTATGTTCCTGCTGTTATAGTTGTAACTTATTCCATTGCATGTTAGTTGTAGTAGTTTATGTAGTTTTTCTTTTAACTTCAACCATTTTTGTTTACTTGCATTCTGTTTTAAGTGCATCTCCATACCCTCATCATTGTCTTAGAAAAATAAGCTTAGTCTTGCATTCTGTTTGGCATAATACATATTCTGTTGTGCTTCTGAGTTTAGCAGTTCACTATCATCTGTAAATATCATCTTGGATCTTTCTGTCTTTGCATCTTATAAAAATATCTCATGTTGATCTGTGATAAGTAGATGTAGCCTTAGTTTTAATCATTTTATGTCATTGCATAGTTGCATCTTGTTTCAGTTAGGTTGGTTGCTTACTTGCCATTAATCTATAGCTTAGTTTTGTGCATGGGTTAAAACTCTTGGTTTTGTAGCTTTCAACATTCTACCATCTGTTTCTTTCAGTTTGTTGTGAGTATGTATTAGTATCCATACCATTATTTAAAAGTAATGTCTGTAGTTGAACATACTAGCGTAACTTAGTTTTTGTTTTGGTTCAGTCGTCCTTTATCATTTGTCTTTGGTACATGTTGCTAGTTTTTAGTGGTAGGAGATTATAGATTTTGTTTTAAGCTTTTTATCATTCCACTTTTGTTGATGTAAATAAGTGTAACTTTTTTGTTTTCTGTAGATTTTTAGTTAGTATGAGTCTTAGCTTCCATTAGTATTAGTTTCAGTATAGTTAAGTAGCTTTAATCCTTCATTATATAGTCCAAATCTTAGTTCTAGGTAATAGTTTCGATCATTGTATGATGTAGCTTAAGCCCTGTAACATCTTAACTGTAAGTTTTTATTTTCAGTTTCATCTGCATAACTACACCTTATTTTGTCATCTCATATTGTATCTTTTTGTTCTCAGTCACTACATCTTCCAGTCTCACTGTATTCTTTTAATATTTCTTATTAGTTTACATCTCATAACTTGTTGCATCAATAGCTTTTCAGTTCACTTAATCCATTTCAGTAGTTACACATCTCTTTAAAATAACTGATTCATAGTTGCAGTTCTATAAGTCACATCTGTAGGTAAAGCATTTACATCATCTAGCTTTTTCTTCACCTGTAATATATCAATCTTGCATCTCATTTTAGTTTGAGCATTCTAGAAATATCATTGTATATAAGTTCATCGTTTGTGCATCATAGCTAAATTGTATCATGTAGCTTAGTTTGTGTATTTGTCGAATTTTATTGTTTCATAGTTTTAAAGAATATATCCATCTTGTTTTAGCTCCACCTTCATCTCATGATGTAGTTTAATAGCATCTGTAGTTGTAACTTAAGAATCATGGCCTGGTAAATATTATTTGTAGCCTTTCCATATAGATGCATTCTTAGTTTGTTGTATTGCATATCTCTGTAGATGTATATGTAGCTTATAGCCATTATCACCCTGTAATTTACCAAGCATTCTTGCATTCCGCATTTTTTTCTTCTCTTTACCCTGTTGAACTTCTATCAACCTCAGTCAGTTCATTTTCATCTTGGATTTGATACTTTTTCATTTGAGCATCAGTGAAGTTCCCATCTTGTGTTCTATAATTCTAGATGTTAACTATCAGCTCTGAAATTCTTTGCTTTACCTGCACATTTCTGAGAACTAAAACTCTCATTTGAGCTCACAGGTACCTGCAATACTTCTACAAAAGCCAAGGAAAGGAAGGAGAAAAAGGATCATAACACAGTTGTTGTTGTTATAGAGAATCCGGTTGTATCATTCTCGAACTTCATTATTCTTTATATTTGTATGAATGATAAACCGTGATATCCTGACACACTTGCTGCTTCACTGAGTATTATCCAACCTTTCCACATAGAGCATATGTGTGCTTAATTCTGTGACACTTAGAGTAAAATTTCTGCTAGCTGAAATTCTGTTTCGCTGTACTAAATCTGTGTCTGTTGAATCTATGAAGCCTTGAATTTGATTGTCATCCTTTGTTCCCTGGTCTGTACATTATTGCTTAGTTGTTCAATATAACATGTTGGATCTATGAGCATAATTCCTAGAAAAATCATTGTCCCCCTGTATTGCAAAATTGTTTTGCTTTCTGAGTGTTATAACATGTTGGTTGATGTTTTTATAATGAATGTATGCTTGCTGAGCTTTACATAACCTTCTCGAACCTTGCAACAATAGTGCATGACCCTGTAGTAGCTGAATTGTTATATCACTGTGTACTTCTCAATCTTTGCAAAGCAATGAGTCTGTTGATGATATTTTCAATGAAGTTGTAGTAGTAGGTTCTTTGAGACTTGTGAAGGTAGATTTTTTAGACTTTAATAAGAATAACAAACTCAAAATAAAAAGTGTTGTAAAAAAAAAATGGAGAGATTGGGGCTAGGATTCCACCAATTTCCACATTCATATGGTTCATATATGAATTCTCAACAATGAAAGCTCAAATTATAAAGTTTTATTGACTCTAGTTCATTGCCTAAGGTAGATTTCAAAAGTAATGGGTGTAAAACTAAAGCATGGGACATCAAAACATCTAAGCTAAGCATGACCCATCAATTGTAATCACAACCATTCAATGAAAATCATAAATCATTTGAATTATAGTGCAAATAGTCTAAACAAGAATTGATAGAATTACCACATTTGTGAAAGTTGGCTTCCTCCATCGCCCCAGAGGTTGGGTCTAGCACATCATGTTGGAAACACGCTCTAAGTATGATTTCATTGCTCAAAAAGGTGTTTGCAAAGAGAAAAGGTATAAAGCAGTGTGCTTGTAACAGTTATAATTGTTACAGAAAACACTGTTACAGAGAAAAACTACAGATTGTTGCGAATTCGAAATAAATGTTACAGAAATTGTTACAAAGATAATTGAATTTGAAACTTTAGGTAACGGTTTCTGCGACTGTTTATATGTGCTGTTCTGTGTTCTTTCTTTTCTTCTTCAGTGCAGCAATGGTGATTGGCTGCAACTCGATTCTAAGCACTCTGTTCTTCTCCCCAATCTCCCCGTCCTCTTACCATACGCCCTTATACCCTTTATATACTCACCAACCCCAATATTTCTCCGAGTCAATGCAAATAATATCATAATAAATTCTGTATTCTCCGCAGGACTTCACGGGAAGATAATTTTCTTTTATTGCTTCTCACGCTTTCAACTGGTGTTTACTCTCCAAACACGTTGCCATCACAACAAATATTGAGTCAACCCCCCTTCTAAACACACGCCGACCTCTCCAAATCACATGGAAAACACGGGAAAGATGAACAAACTCTCGTGTCCCTGTTTTGGCAAGATACGAAGAAATCTTCTTCCTTTATCGATTACAGACCATAAATCATCCCTGTTTTGTCGCTACAATTTTATACCAAACCATTTGCACGAATAAATCGCACAAAATCCTCCCAAAAATCATCACAGAATCTTTATATATGTCTCCGGCCCCTGTGTACTTCCAAACACGGTTTTCTTCCCTTTTTACACGTAACCAAAGTCGCTACCAATCCTATTTCAACAAAACAGGATTATACTAATCCAAACAACCTGAAATATCCGACAAAATCTCACAAAACTCTTTACAGTTCTCTCCGGAATATTATGCAGGAATAAAAGGAATTTCCCGCCAAAACCGAAATCTTAAACCGTGTAGAAGGATTGCCCCCTAACCAATACCGGGGTGCTTCTAGCTGAGGGGTGTAAATAGTAAACAAAGTGCCCCTTAGTAATTGAGTGCCCCTTATCCAAAACTGGGGTGTGAATAGAAAATGTCCCCCGGGGGGGTGTTCCGAGCAACTTTTCAAGCCGAATTTTCTAACAATATTTATTTCCAATAAAATACCTACAAACACACAAAACACCATAATAAGGACAAAAATGAGTACTAACAATATGAAACATTGAGGACAAATTATACACATAAATGCGTCTATCAAATACCCCCAAACTTATTATTTGCTAGTCCCGAGCAAATCTAATAAAAATGAAACCGAGTTAATCTCGGGAGGGTTTACCAGAGGTGTACCCACAAAACCATGACTTCTAATTGGTCACAAGTATCCAAAGAGCTATGAGGACATACATATTCTCTACCTATCTCCAAGTGACTAGAATGCCAGAGAAATTAAAGGTGCCAACTCTAAAGATGATTGAAGAAAAGGGGAGACACATCCGCAACACTGCTAGATAAAGAGATATCCGCTGACTAGATAAACATTGTAAGATCGTCCGTGATTTGATTTGGATAAGACTAGGAGAGAGAAAAAGATGAGAGGGATATCGCTACACAGCTGGACTAATTACGTGTGATGAGTTAAACCAGTGTTAGAAAGATCTTGTGCCAGTTGAAAGCGGACTAACAAAGCAACCAAATGTAAATGTATCTTTTCTTGCCAAACTAGATCCTCGAAACTCTCAATTTAAAATAATGCAAAAGTCATAAAAGGAATTAAATAATTTTCATAGCTATTCATGTTGAAAACCTCTCAAAATATTTCATTGATGCTCAAAAGTGTTTTACAATAAAGACAAGAAAATTAAAACTGAAATTGCGACCAACAGAAGGCGAAATGCTGTTGTCGTTGAATATTTTGACCCGGGATAGTGAGTCTTTTTCACTGTAGATAAACGACTGTGCCTGTTGGTCTGTTCTTCAAACAACGTCTAATCGACCCAAAGAAACCTATTTATACTCCTAAGACTCATTTAATCACGCCATATCTCCATTGGCTTCAATTGTTGATGATAACTCTAACCCAATCAAATTTGTACGAAACAAATCGCCTAGAGAATTATTTTCCCGCCAAAACGAAAACCTTGACAATTAACTTTTCTCTTCGATTTAAAGAAGAAACAAAAAAAATAAAACAAATAAAAGTCTAAAAACTAGCCTAAAGAACTCCGTGTCGACGGTGCCAAAAATTGATGGTATTTATCAATGATAGTTGTAGTAAAGAGTTCGTTGGACTTGTGAAAGCAATAGAGTTCTCTTCACTTCCTTATAGATTTCTACTTCCTTATGGCCTTATTGAACAAAAATTTAAAATTTAAACTTTCATTTTTTTTTATATTTTTTTATTTTTTACAATGAAGAGAAAGACAAGAAAAGAGTAATAATGAAAAGACCCACAAAAATTTACATGTGCCATCACAGCAAAGAAACAGAATTTAACACTTGGATCCTCCATGCCTTCAACTCCTGACTCATTTAATGTCTTGGTATCATGAACTTATATCGTTTGATTTTTCTTGCTCTTATAACTTCTTGTAACCCTTTATTTTGAATTCCTGCCAAATTCGATTTTCGAAATTATGTTGAAGGTGGTGTTAACCAAACCTGGGGTGCGAATTGCTTCTAAACCTTAAACGTCTTCCAATTTCTTCATAGATTTTGATGTCTTATAGCTCCTTATTGAACAAAATTTAAAATTTAAATTGTTGTTGATGATAAGATTCTTGTAATGTCTTGAGAAGAGCTCTTATAACTTCTTGTAACCCTTGGATTTTGAATAAAGTAACTTAAGACTACTGATTGTTGATTGATGAGGTTGCTTTGTCTTTGAGGTTGCTTTGTCTTTCTGGCATTTCCTGGCCTACTTGCCTTTCTATCATGGATGGTTAGGTCAATCACGGTTACCCTCTAAAAGGAACAAGTTCTCTCCTGAATTTCAAGGATCTCAATGTCTTTTTCTCTAATGTCTCAATAGGTTGTTATCCCTAGCATTCCAATTTCTATCTTTTCGGTGAGAAATAGTATGTAAACTTAGCTAACCGGATACCATGTGACGCTAGAAGTTTCAAAGGTGCAACTAAAAAGTTTTTCCCATACCCCCAAACTTAAATCTAACATTGTCCTCAATGTTCTAAAGATAAAATTAAAAACATGAACAAGGAGAAATTGTTACCACTTGAGGGAAAATAAATAAGGAAGGATATTACCGTATGCATGAGCGTGGTTCCCTTCCATAAAATGCTAAATTTAAAGTCTTTAGCTAGACATCAAATACCTCAAAAGGATTTTCACCTTCCAAAGTCATATACCAATATCCGAAATAGTTGTGGGTCCTCAGAACCAAATAGAGCAGACACAAAAGAAAGACTACCATCTTGGATTAGAAAAATGAGAAGACGGAGCATAACTTGATCTAGGGCTTTTATCAAGGAAACTGGATTTATCTGGGGTGTCTCTTTGGGCTCTATATAAGTGTCTATGGAAACAGGTTCAACCGAATGACAAGTATCTAAGATATGGGTTTCTTCATGGACAGTATCTGGAGGATCGGGAGGCAGAGTTTGAAGAAAATCAAGTAGTAACTTAGACGCACAAATCTCGAGTCCCAAGTTAGGGACTTCAATTAGGGATACATGACGATCACTAGAATCATCATTACCCCCAAACTTAGGGTGAACGATATCCTCAAATGGACCAAGATCTTTGGGATGGATTCTAGGGTCCATAAAGTCAGCACAATAACTAGATTCCTTGGGAGACTGGTCATCTAAACGAACAACATCATCATATAAAGGATTATAAAAGAAAATCTCTAGCATAGGCTCATCAACTAATGTGTTCGTCATGGTTACCTCCTCCGAATCACTGAAAGGTTCATCAAATAATGGATTATCAAATATAGTGCAGGCTGAAGGATCAGGAACTAGAGTGCTAATCATGTTCACCACTTCTAAATCATCTATCTCAGAAGACTTAATAACATTAAATACATTTATCTCAGTAGTCATGTTACCAAAAGATATGTTCATAAGTCTGGTTCTACAATTGATGACAACATTAGATGTGGCTAATAATGGGCGACCTAAAATCACCGGGATTTGAGCACTTGGGTCCTGAACAGGATGGGTATCTAGAACAACAAAATCCACTGGGTATATGAACCTATCAACCTCAATAAGAACATCTTCTATGACACCACGAGGTACTTTGACAGACCTATCAGCTAACTGAAGTGTCATTTTGGTCGGTTTCAACTTACCAAGACCTAGATGGGTGTATACATGATACGGGAGTAAATTAACACTAGCTCCTAAGTCAAGCAATGCCTTATCGACCATGTGATTACCGATTGCACAAGATATGGTGGGGAATCCAGGGTCTTTATACTTAGGGGGTGTTTGGTTCAGAAGAATTGAACTTACTTGTCCAGCTAAAAATGCTTTCCTATGGACATTAAGCTTACGCTTTCGTGTACAAAGATCTTTAAAGAACTTGGCATAAGCATGCATTTGCCTAATTGCTTCTAATAACGGAATGTTGATGTTCACCTGCTTAAATGTTTCCATTATTTCGTTGAAAATCGACTCCTTCTTTGTTGGGGTTAACAACTGAGGATATGGGGCTCTAGGCACAAAGGTAGTCCTATCAGGAATTTCTTGGGACTCCTTAGAAATTGTTTTTGTTTCCTCAGCTACGGGTTCCTTTGGTGAAGTAGAAGGTGGAACTACAGTATGTCCACTAGGCATGGCTACCTTATTGTCTACCGTTTTACCACTCCTAAGGGTTGTTATCGAATTCACATGGCTTGACGGTATTTCACCTACTTGAAGAACTCCTCTAGGATTGGGCTGAGTTTGACTAGAAAAATTGCCTTTTTCTCTCAAAGACTCATTTATATGACTAATCTGGGTTTTCAACTCGGAAATAGCCTAAGAGTTAGCATAACATATACTCTTACTTTATTCTATCCCTTGCGCAACCATTTGGTTGATTTTTTCAGAGCTTTTAATAAACGAGGCGAGAGTCTCTTCTAAACTTGTGATCTTTTTATCCGAAAGGTTCTGAAACTGGGGTTGACCCGAAGAGTTCTTAGCATAACCAAAACCTGGGGGAGGATGAGAATTACTTGACTGACCTTGATTCTGGCCCTTAGACCAAGAGAAACTAGGATGGTTTCCCCAACCAAGGTTGTAGGTCTCTAAGTATGGGTCATACTTCTGATTGTTTTCAAACCTTGCATTGTTATAAACAACATGGGCTTGCTCTTCACTAACGTCACCTTTCAAAAACGAGTTATTGGGTTCTATTCCACAACTAGAGACTTGAGAGGCTCTAATTCTATCATTAGGTTCAACAAGGGACCTATTTTTAGATTGACCCATTTCCAAAGCTTCTAACCTTCTAGATAAAGCAGCGAACTTAGCATCTGACCCAAAGCTTGTATCGACCGCATTGGTGCTATTTCTATTGACCAAGAGTCTTTTAGGGGGTTCAACACAAGACTCCCATTGTTGGGATTTTTCGGCTACATATTCTAAGAAGGAAAGTGCATCATCAGTGTTTTTACTCGTGAATAAACCAGCACTCATACACTCGACCATGGCTTTGGTCGAATAGTCTAAACCTTCATATAAAATTTCAACTAGTTTCATTTTTTCGAACCCATGGTGAGGACATTGCGACAAAAGATCATTAAATTTTTCTAAAAATCTATAAAGGGATTCTCCTTCTTTTTGCACACTGGAACTAATTTTCTGCCTAAAAGATGCGGTTTTATGCTTAGGAAACCACTTTAAGTAGAAAGCAGCAGTAAGTTGGTCCCATGTTTCTATAGAACCAGATGGTAGATTATTCATCCATGACTTGGCTTTATCTCTTAAGGAAAAGGGGAACATCCTAAGTTTCAAGACTTCATCAGTAAGGTCCTTAATCTTAATTGTTCCACAAATTTCTTCAAAGTCCCTAATGTGAAAGTAAGGGTTTTCATCATATTTTCCTAAGAATATAGGGATCATCTGAAGAATACCAGGATTTAACTCATAAGTAGCCGTAGAGGCTGGCAATTTAATGCACGATGCTCGGTTGGTCCTAGTTGGGTACATGTAGGCTTTAAAAGTAGCCATTGCTTGGCACTTGTTGAAGTACTAGGGGTACTTTCTTCACGAAGAGACAAATTCTCAAACTGAAGTTTCCAGAAAATGGGGCTCTCAAAATAAGAGTCTTCGCTCCCCGCCTTCACAAGAAGAACTACTAGGTTTTTCACTAAT
>JAJJWX010002016.1:600000-1006173 GCA_023529315.1 Papaver bracteatum
CTCTTATTTCGGATCTACTCTGCGATCTCATCGCGGCCACTATAATATTCATTCTCGCAAGATTTGTACCCATCGCGGGATAAATATGCTTTTCTTGTGCCTCTTCCATCGTCAGCTTTTACGTCCTTCTCTAAAATACTTTGTGACGCTCGCGAAATATTATTAAAGAGTTTGCAGTGACGCTCGCAGTAGTGTCGTTAATATCGCAAAAATAACGTTGTAGCGATATTCTGGTCCTACAACACCCAATATTTTGTTTGGAAATATGTATGGAACAAACTTCAATATAATCTCAAGAATAAAAACTCAATTGAGAAATAATATTAAAGAGATTTATCTCCTTATCAACACAATCAATAGTTTAACAAAAGCAAGTTTGTAAACCTGATTTTAGTGTGAGGTTTCTTGAAACAAGCTTTTGTGTTAATCACAACCTATTCAATATCCACCGCGTATAAACCTCTTTAAGCAACAATCACTAGAGGAATATTTCAACACGGTATCTACTTGAAACATGGTTAGTCCGGACTGGTCTAACAATGTGAAAATATCAAAAACAGTTGTTCAAGATCAATAAATTATTATCCAACAAACAAGGTCGGATTTAACAACTATGATTGATTAACGTACAACCTGTATTATTTCAATTATATAAATAAAATATAATGAGAAAAAGAAATAACACAGACACCATAAATTTTGTTAACGAGGAAACCGCAAATGCATAAAAACCCCGGGACCTAGTCCAGAATAAACACACACTGATTATAATATGTTACACCAATTTCCTACTACATATTCATACTAGGTGTAATACCTTCTTCAGCTGTATTCTTATAGAACTCCTAGCAGAACACCGATTCTCTTTAGGAATTCTTCACACAAATCTACTAGCAGAACCCAAGGTTCTCTTTAGTAGATACAACAACACGATTGATATGATTCGATATTTTGTTTGCACAAAACACCAGTTTGATTTCCCTTTAGATATAAAACAAGGTTTTGGAAATCTTGTAGATTAGGGTTTTAACTTACAATCAGTATGCGTACTCACAAGAAATCCGTGAAACTGATTTTCGCAAGTGAACATGGGTGATTCCAAAGATCAATTTCCAAGTTAAGAAAACCCTAATAATTCTACAACAAGAATAACTAGATATAAATCTAGAGATATCTTGTTTCAAACTTCAAAAGGATTTTAACGAGATTCCTTAATCAAAGTTTTTTTTCTAGTCTCCGATTTCGACTAACAAGTATTGGTATACGATCAGAAACTAAAATCTATCAAAACCTAGGTTTTATGATCAACAATTCTTGAATGGTTTTGTATCAGAAGAGAAAACCTTAGAATAGACAAGAGGTGAAAAACCTAGATTACAAGTTGTATAATCAATCACGAAGATTTAATCCAACTTGGCTTTGTGATCCCCAATACAAAGACTTTTATCTCACTCTTGTTCACGAAGAACAGAAGATGTGGAAAATAACCTTCAGAGCTTACGCCAATTTTCCAAAGGGGATGAAAAAAGTGTAAACTCACGAACTCAATATTTATAGTGAAACATAGCTTGAAAACTAAGCAAAGCTATTTTCTTTTTTCAAGACTCTCCTAATTTTGGGAGTCTTTCCTAAGTTACAACTATTGCCAAAATAATTAATTAGCAAATATTGTATTTATGTGAATAAATCACAAATTAAATTAGGAAGGAATCACAAACACTTTAATATGGTAATCAAAGATGTTTGGAGTAATAGCTAACTTGCCTAGATAAGGAAACATCACCAACTTGACAAAAAAATGCCTTTTAGTAACGTAATTGGGCCCAAGTCCGTGAACTATTACAAACAGTCCATGGATTGTTTCCTACTAACGAACTGTAACAATTACAGCAATACTTATAATTGTTACTTTAATAAATCACTCATAACTTCATTGTTATAACTCGGAATTGAGTGATTCTTGGATCGTTGGATTCACAAGCTCGTTCACTATAACATGAGATTATTTATAAGGAGAAAGGTTATTATATCCAAGGTAATGAATCAAATAACCTCAAATATATATACACAAATGTACATTTATCATCATTGGAAATGTTCCATAGAGTGAGCATTTATCTCGATAGATTAGAAAGGTAGAGACGAAATAGAATCCAAATGAAATCAATCACATACATTTGTTGATGAAGTACTTGTTGATGTCTTCTTGTAGTATTCAATTTTCAATCTTCATCCTTTAAGGATAGCTTCAATTCAACTTCTTAGACCTAATCTAGTCCGAAAATATCTTTAGCATGCTAAATCAAGAATACATTTTGGCAACTAATATTGACAACTAACTTGACATACCAACGCTAGTGGGTTCAACCGAGCAGTGCTCTAACATAACCGATTGCTTCTTGCTGCGTTAAGTTACTATGTTTTTTCCTATAAATAAACAATATCCATAGGTAGACCTACGATCAATTATGGAGCCTGCCCAATCTGAATATGTGTATGGTTCAACCTCTATGTGGTTATTCAGAGAAAACAAAAGTCCTTTTGATGGTACCGAATTTAAGTAGCGAAGTATTCGATACACTACATCCATATGTGTCGCTCTTGGAGCATACATAAAATTACTCACAACACTCACAGAGTATGCAATATCATGTCGAGTGTGAGAGAGATAAATAAAATTGTTAGAGCATTTCTCGGTCGAACTCGCATGCATTGCTATCTCAAGCATGTTTGTCAATGTTAGTGATCAAAACTAATGTCTTGATTTCTTGTCTACTTATATCTTAGTCTCGGTCTAGGACAGTTAAGTATAGTTGAGCTCTAGACTCCATGGTGATTATCTTATAAAGACGAAGAACTACTCAAGGAACCATTGGAACTTCATCCGACTAAAAGGTATGTGGAGACTTGAACTCATCAAAAGTCTACTCTATCTCATACTCTTGAGACAAAAGTTGTATAAGTATGATAGTCATCATACATACACATTTGCTATTTTGAGCCGAGTTTACTCGCCTATATTTTTCTCGAAATATGTGTTGGTAATCTTTCGCTTTAACCATTTTCATCTTTACCTGTGATGAAAGTCATGATGACCTTTCAATCTTCAAAATAGCTTTGATGACGATAGTCGTGAATAACGATTGTTATAACATTATAGAAGAATGTTTTAATGATTGAAATGTAGAGTTGAGATTACCACCAATGGATATAAGCATATATAGTGTGTTCGCACATTAGTGTATAAATCCATGTACCAGAAACCAAGTGCGTGCATATGTGTGCATGCGGTATTAGTGAAGGAGACAGGCTGGGTACGTGTACTGGCGGAACTTTCCCCCGGAAAATTCTGCTGAGTTTGGAGTTTACGAACTCATAAATCAGTCACCTTAGGTACGCATACTCGTACGCGTACTGGTGAAACTTTTCTACCCGAAAATGCCGAGTTTGGGAACTAAAACCAGCTAGAATTCCAGTAGCTAAAATATGCGTACCCAAGCTGGTTATTTCTCAAACCGGAAGTTCATGAACATAAAACAATAAATTATAAGGAATGCAATCTTTGCAAACAGTGGCTATATTGTTCATGAATTGATTCAATCGAATCAAACCGATTTTGTTTCAATTGTGTCTATGTATAAAGATCTAAGCAATTGAACAACTCTTCAACTAGTTCTTTTGTGTCATTTGAACTAGTTACGAGAAAAATGAATATGGTTAATATGAAAGTGCTCATATGGCTAACCATTGGTTAACTATTTGTGAACCAACTAAGTGTACATGTTTAGGTACGATTACTCAAACCTAAATGAAATACATTTCATTTGTGTGTGACAAGATAAGTTTCGATCTTACGGTTGAAAGATATTAGCTTGGTTGAATCAGGTTTTTCATCTAACGGTGAATATTGAATGCTTTGTTACCAAGGTAACTTAGATTGCAAACCATGATTTGAAAACTATATAAGGGGAACTCTGGCAACTGGAAGAACTAATCCCACACCTCCTGTGTGATACTAGTTGGTTTTGCTAGAGTCGATTCTCCTTTAACCTTAGGTTTCTTCTCGAGACCCTGTAGGTTAACGACTTAAAGACTTCATTAGGATTATGAAGTCAGACGAAACTACTTCTATTGTAGTTTAGCGATTGATAGGTGTCTAAAACACCTTCATATTTATCTATTATTTATGCTTTCTCTGCTAGTTTTCTTGTAAATTATGTATCTTATGTTTTGCTTTTGAGTATTTAGGTACTTTGGAGTCATTTGGAACAAAAGAGGAAGAAACATCGCAAAAGTTTCATCTCATATGCAATGGCTATTGGAGACGAACTATTTCTCATTATTTGCTTTTATTTGTTCATCCCTGTTTGAAAAGTATGTCGGCTTTAGTGATGCAAATTTTGTCTGAAAAGCATGACAACTTTAGTGATAAAGAGGCATTGAAGAGAAGAAGTGGATTTGAGAAGTTAAAGTTATTGGTGAAAGAATTCAAAGAAGGAGAAAGTGTTCAATTGGAGCACAAGGGAGCAGGCGAGTGACGTCGAGCAAAGTCAATATAAGTGTTGCCATTTGGTTGACCCTTATCTTATATATGGGTTCCTTAAGTCATCCTAGATACCCCTTATCTACTCCACCTTAGTGGCTATATCCAGTCTCATTCCTACAGAAACCTAAAAATCCAATTCAGTTCCTAATCATTGGTTTTTCTTTCTTTCATTCCACTGAAATCAAGAGAGATCGAGAAAAGAGGGAAGATTTGATGCTCAAATTCAAGAAGGAAAGTGTGGTTGCTGTAAAGATCTACGAAGTGGGTTTTCTTTGAATTTGTGTTTAAAACCAAGATGGAGAGAATATCTAGCTCTGCTGTTGATTTGGGGTTGTTACAGTAATTAAGGTTTTGTTAGATTTTTGTTGTTATTCTCGATTGATGAATGAACCTAGGGTTTGTGATTATGTGAACCAGGCAAATATGATGCTATTGATGTTGCAGCTTAGTTCAAGGGAAGATTGAGATGAATCTGTGGTGGTCAAAGAAATGGGGTTCAGGTTGATTCTCAAAGTGTTGAGGTCGAATCCAGACGAGGAATGAATCTGAGATGAGCAGTGAAGAACATCAATTGCAGGCTTGAGAGATGTAATGATTAAGAGACGATGGGTTCAACTCGGACTCAAGTTTCAATCGATTTATGGGTGAATGACTGAATCTGAAATGGGTATTGTTGATGTTCTTGGATTTGTGATAGTGGTAGTTGGAAAGTGCAGTGGAGTGTATGAAGCAGGAGCAATACCATATGTTGTTGAATCTAGCCTTACAGCTGAAATGGTTGATGTTGCAGTAGCCGGAATGGATGCAAACTGGTGAGAATGTAGCTTGGATGAAGTTTGGTCATGAATCTGCATTGTTGCAGCTGCTGCAGCTGGGAGAGAAGGTTTGAGATTGAAAGGGCATTGGTTGTGATAGTGAGAGTGGTTGTAGCTCGAATTGCATATGGACTTTAAGCTAAGGCAGAGATGGTGATTCTGGTGAGCTGAGATTACAGGGCATGAAGCCACATATGTAGTTGGGAAGTGCAAGTGAAGTGCAAGAAGTAATGCAGGAATGTAATTGAGCTAAGTGTTGGCGTATTGCGTCGAAAAGCGATAGAAGAGAGGGAGTATGGCAGTGGTGGTACTATTCTGCAGTTGGGATTTGTGTTGTGCTCAAGGCGAAATTGCAGGCAAGGCCCTGTCAAGAGGATGGATTTTGTGGTGGCTGAGATGCTGCAGCTTGGATGTATGGCTGAGAAACTGCAATCAGATGGCTTAATTCAAGATAGCTGGAGGTTGAGAAGCATAGATGTATTCCTAAGATGTGTGGAAGTGCAAGCTCTGTAGCTGCGGTTGGAGCTGCTACTGTGACTGATACAGGAGATGGTTGGAATTTGTGGTTGTAGTGGAGATGGCTGCTGCTAGATTGCAGACTTGGTTTGAAGCGAATAGGTGGTAGTTGTGATGTTTATGTTAGCATCTACTCATGAGAAGGGGGTTTGCTCAATTCAAGTTATGGATGTGTTGGTTTGTTTGGAAGTGAATAGAGTGACACAAAGTGAAATGGATTGAGCTTGATGGGTCTGCAATTCAGATTTGGATGGAGCTAGTTGAAAGTGTTGTTGCAATGGGTATTTCAACTGAGATTCAATTTGTGATGAGAGCTACATCAGAGATTGAAGTGTTGCAGGACTGGTGCAATTGAATATGGAGCTGTAGGTTTTCAGAGGATTGCAGGTTGGTAATGTGCTGAATTGATGGTGGTAACAGGTTCAAAGTGCAGGCAGTTGGAGCTACTAGCTGCTGATCTAGTAAAGAATTGAAGTTGCTGGGATATGGAGGAGATTTGATGGTTCAGGTGGGGATATTGACAGCAAGAAAGCACCAGTTCTATGCTAGTATGTGCAGCTGTGAGCCATGGAGTTGCAAGAGAGCCATCATGGCTGGGAATGAAGTGCAGCGAAGACACAACCATTATGGCTGAAGCGCAATCATTGTGCTTGAGTGAAATAAGGCATATGCAAGATTGCAAATGGCATGGACCGAGTCGGATCACTGAATCGGTATTGACTCACAGTGACTCGGTGAGCTTGACCGAGTTGGATCGTTGACCGGATGGACTGTGCAGGTCACCTGAGCTACTTGTCGGTGCCGGATTCCGGCCATATTCCGGCCAAAACCCCAGTTTTTCGGCGAGCATTTTTGGGATATATTTTCTACACGGGTTTGTCTCACTTGTGGGCTTGGTGGATTTTTATCTAATGGACTTTGAAGACAAAACCTAGTTTGGGAAGGTAGAAAAAGCTACAAAAAGGAAAAGACTTCTACAACTTTAGGATCACGGATTATTCTTGGAGTTCTGGAGATAGCCGCTGAAACTTACGCTACTAGGGTTTGCTTTTGTTTCATCTTCTTTATTTGATTATTGATTATGATGAACTCCATAGCTATGTGTAGCTAAATCTTATATTATTGGTTAAGGTGTAGTCCTATTTCTAAAACTTGTGCTTGAGTTATGTATTAGTTTTCTTTCTTTGTTTTCGTTCAAATCTCTACTGCTTTTAATAATCACATGATTGATGTATTGTGATAGGATTTAGATGTTTGGTTAGTTAAGTGGCCAATTAATTGAACTTGCATCTTGTCCATAGCTATTTCAGGGTTTTTCATCGAGCGATAACCCCAAATACAAGTAGCATGATATGATTACGGTTTGTAGTGATACATTCTTGTAATCATATGTAGAGTTTGACCATTGTCCGAATTGTCATGCGCAATGTATGACAATTGCATTGATTAGCCTATTTCCCAAACTTAATGCTCCTAGGAATTGAACTTAATTAGCGCAAGGCATTAGGTTATTCTTTAGGTAGAATTTGCATATGCATCTCTAATGTGTGTGTTGGTGAACTTAGGAAATTATTAGATTATCTTGCTCTCTTGATATTCTAGGCTTTTGATAATAAAAGAGATTAAATTATAATTCTAATCATATATGCAAGCACATGTTTAAGATTGAAGATGAATTCCTTGACCAATATCTTTCTCTCATTGATTAATTCCAACTATTTACTTTGCTTTTATTTTACTTTTATTTTGCAAAAATCAGAAATCCCCCCTTTTGGTTACTAAGAAACTAGAATTTGATTACAACAATCGCCTCTCTGTGGATACGAACTCTTCCTTACTTTATACTTCATTTATATTTTGTTGAGTAATAAAGTGAATTATTTTTGACGCATACGACTGCGATCAAATTTTGGCGTCGTTGCCGGGGAGGCATTCGGCTAGTTATTAAGTTTTTAGTTTCTTTTTATTATTTCTGCTTGCATACTTGCTTTTCGTTTCTTGTCTTGTTTCTCACTTGTTTGCGAGAATTGTTTTCAGGTACCTAATCCCTGGCTTCTAAATATTGGAATTATCCAAGGTACGGGATAGCTACTCGAAAAGGCACAATACTCCAACCAAATCAAGGCACAACGGAAGAAGAAAACTTGGAAGTAGAACACGATACATTCCATCTAGTAAAATAAGAAGTTGTAGAACAAGAGGTTTCGGTTGAACAAGAACCACCTTTTGAAGAGTAAGAAGAAGAAGCAATGGGTGATGCAAATCGTACACTCAAGGACTTAGCTTCTCACAAGTTGGATGCACAGCAGGGTTGTATTCAAACAAACTCTACTTTTGAGATCAAGCCGAGGTTTCTTAGGGAATTGCCAAAGTTCCATGGCATGGTGAATGAAGACCCAAACAAGCATCTTATGGACTTCCACACCATTGTCACGGCCATGCTCCCAGCGTATGTTGAGGCGGATGGTGCTATGTTGAAAGTGTTTCGATTCTCTTTGGCGGATAGTGCTAAGGATTGGTTATATTATTTGCCTCCCGGAAGTGTCACAACATGGAATGGGTTGAAGAAACTCTTTCTAGAGAGATATTTTCCTGCATCAAAGGTTACTCAAATTCGCAAGGAGATTTGCGGAATGAAGCAAAATGTGGGAGAATCCTTATATGACTGTTGGGAACGATACAAGAGATTGGTGGCAAGCTTCCCTCATCACCAATTCAGCGACACTATGATCATCCAATATTTCTATGAAGGACTCCAATCAAGTGATAGGAATCTTATTGATGTCGCGGGTGGTGGTGCACTAGTGAGCAAGACGATGGCACAAGATAGAGAGTTGATTGAGAACATGGCAGCAAACTCCCAATAATTCTTGAGTCGTGGTTAGGATGTGCTTCTTAGGAGAGTAAATGAAGTGAGAGAGGTAGAGGAACTTCGTCAACAAATGGGTAACATGTCAGCAATGATGCAATAAGTCACAGCCGTGGTGATACCAAGTTCTCATGGGTATGAAGACGTCAATGAGCAAGCTAATGTGATCTTTCCAAATCAGCAAAGACGGTACGATCCTTATTCAAACACTTACAATCCGGGATGGAGAGATCACCCCAATTTTAGCTATGCGAACAAGCAAGGAGCAGCTCAACAACCTAACTTCAACAATTCGAGTGGATTTCAACCTCAACAACAATTCCAGCCGCGACAAAAATTTCAACAACCACAACAATCAATGCAAAATCAAGGCTCCGATATCGATTCAAAGCTTCAAACAATGATGCAAGGCATTTCTATTATGTTTAAAGAAAGCCAACAAGAGACTAAGAGTGCGATAAATGATTTGCAGACACAAATGGGTTCCATGGCTACTGAGTTGAACCAAGTGAATGCACAAATTGGTGGGAAACTCCCTTCTCAACCTATCAACCCAAAAGAGGGTGTCAATGCAATTACGTTGAGAAGTGGTACACAAATTATGCAACCCGAAGTTACTGATTCGGGCAAGGTGGAAACACCAAAGGAACCTGTTTTGGAGGAGAAGAATGAGGATTCTCCCCAAACTTCTGAGATACCTATTCCTAACTCTAAAACTCCGGTTTCTACTTATGTTCCTCCTTTACCTTTCCCTCGCAGATTTGCAAATTCCAAGAAGGATGTAGGACCAGAATATCGCTACAATACTTCTCTGCGAGATTAACAACACTTTCCAGCGAGCATCACCGCAAGATCATCAACTACACTTTGCGAGTGTCACAAAATCAGTCAAAGGAACGACGCAATAAAATGATGAGTGAAGAAAACTTGAGAAAAGCATGTTTATCCTGCGATGGTTACAAAACTGGCGAGAGTGAACATTGTAACTAATCGCGGTACAATCGCAGAATCAACCCGAAATAAGACGAAAACTTAGATGTCATCCATTATGTAGCTACCCTATAAATATAGACCCAATCTGTCCAGAAAAGGATGATGTATTTTTGAGAGTTAAGAAAGTCTTGAGGAGAGAGAAACTTCAAGAGAATAGTTGTAATCTTGAATTCTTCCATTTCTGAAACCAAAATAATAAAGTGTCATTTTTCATCTTCAACTATGAGTTGGATTATAGCAAAATCTTAACAAGGGTGTAGTGTGGGAAATCCTACAACTACATTTTGGCACCCAAAACAGGGAGAATCAAGTTAAGAAATCTCTAATTACAATTTGAAGATTCGAAGAAATTGTTAGTGTTGAAGAAATGGCTAGAAGAAGAAGAAATACATCAGAACCACCAACAACTGTAAGGAGGAGTAAAAGACTTGCAGGAAAAGAAACAAATGAATTAGGAAATTCTTCAAGGATAAGAACAAGAAGAAATAGAACAAGGATTGAAGGAGAAGATCAAATCCCACAACCTAATCAACAAACACCGATACAAAATAGAAATGTGGATTATGATAGAGTGAGTGTGCATACTTGGAGATCGAACTCGATGGAAGATGTAGAAGATCAACAATTAAGAGATGGAAGAAGAGAAGAAAGAAATCAAGGAATGGTTGAAGGATTAATTCATGGAGAAGATGAAAATGAAACAGCAAATGATCCAAAAAAAAAAATACAAGAGGAAAGAAGATTAGAGGCGGAAGAGCGTGCAAATTTAACAAGAAAAAATCACGAGTTGAGAATGGAGAATTTGAGATTACAAAATAGAAGATCAAGAAGTACTGTTAGATCGAATTCAAGATCATTAAGGGAATAATTAAGGCCAAATTCCCCAGTAAGAAATGCTAGAGGAAATATCCAAGAAGAAATGCAAAATCTAAATGAAGAGCAACGTCATAGAGAAGAAGAGGTAGTAGAAGATCGCCATGATCCGCGTGGAGAAAATTTGGATAATAGACTTAACAACAGAAATCAAGAGGGAAGAGACAACCAAAATGATGAAGATAATCCAGAAGAAGGTAGGAGGATATTACATGGGCGAGAGATCCAGAGAAATCGAAGAATAATTGAAGAAGAAATTGAGAGACATTATGCTGGACAAGCACGACTAGCTCACGAGAGAGAAAGATTGAGGGAAGAAGTAGAAGAACAAAAATTTCAAGAGGCATTACGACAAAATAACCATGAAAATCGAGAAAGGAGACGAACGCAAAATCGCCATAATAATAATATTTAGGAAGAGTATGATAGAATACAAAGGAGAATAGAAAGACAGCGAAGAGAAATGATGAGAAATGAAGAAATTCGCAGAGAAGAAAATAGACAGTATAATCAGTTGCGATGGCAAGAAGAAGCTGAAGCTGAAGATCGCCGAAGAAGAAATATGGATGTAGATGAAGATATACAAAATCTCACAAGACAAGAAGTACATGAACGTAGAAGAAGGGAAGCAGCATTGAAAAGACCAATGGAACCAAATTCAGCTGCGAATGAGCAAATTTTAAGAGAGTTAGTAGAGATGAGGGGAATAATAAATAACAGAAAAGAAGGAGGTAGATGGCAACTTGATGAATCTATTGAAGAAGCTGCAAGAACTCCATTTACTCAAGAAGTACAGTTAAGAGGAATACCTCCAAAGTATAACTTACCAGCATTAACCAGCATTTTTGATGGAACTACCTGTGCTGTACAACATGTTAAGGCTTATGTTAGGTGTATGCTGCAATGGAGGATCATGATGCTGTATTGTGTAAATATTTTGCATCTAGCTTAACTGGTGAGGCGTTAAAATGGTTTGAGGGATTGCCAAAAAATACTATAACTTTTTTTGATCATTTACAATCTACATTTCTGGGAGCATATATAAGCAACAATTCATCGCGGCCAGGTATTGAAGATGTGTTTGGGTTAAAACAGAGGGTTGGCGAGAGTCTGAAACATTTAACCATAAGATGGAAGACAATGTGCAGTGAGATGGCGGGAAGAGTTGACGAGAGATATCTTATCTTGTCTTTTATCAATGCAATGTTCGCGACCAATCTGCTGTACATACAAATTTTCAGAGTCAAGAATACAATCACTATGACTGAACTGCGAGAAATACAAGAAGGATACATTGCTTTGGAGGAGAAACAAAATGAAATGGAATCTTATCCCATCGCGAACACCAATTCAGTAGCAGCAAATGGGAGTTTACTTCCTAAAATGATTAACAATGTGGCGAGCAGCTCGCAGATAAATAAGAAAGAGCAAAACGTAACAGAAAAGCAAAACCAAAAGATAGTAAGTAGAAAGGTAAAATGATAAAATTTAAAGAAGCTTATGAAGAATTTGTTTGAAGAAAATGCAATTGAAAAGAGTACTGTTTGAAAAAATTGCAAAATTTTACAAGAAAATCAAAGAAATGAAATTTTATCAGAGTTACAATGCTCGTGAGAAACGCGAATAAAATTTCGCAGAGATTAATAAAATGGGACAAACCTTTATGGAGTGCACCTTAGTTCGCGAATACAATTTCGCAAGAGTCAAATGTAAGACCTAATAGTGCGTCATATAAGGGGGTATCTCTTGACATGACTCAGTAATAAGGTTATACCGCTGCTGGAACCTGATTTATGCAGATGTTGGGGTTAAAGAAAACCTATCCAGGAGAGGGATCTTGGATTTCCAATTATATAAGGTTATACCCTGATTTGACAACTAAGGACCTCTTCTAAGAAGTGCAAAGTATGACCAAGGCGTCGAGGTACACGGTTGAGCCAAGGGTGCCCGGGGCGTACGAAACTACCCTGGCCATTCTTGGTAAGTCTTGGCTATGATGCACTTGGCCTGAAGAAAACCCCACTTAGGGTGCAGTCTTGTAACTATAAGCCATATAGGCATAAAGGACAAGAGGCTGCGAAAACAGCTGGTTGTTGGCAAATCTGGATGGGAGGAGCTAGTCTTGTATGGCCGATGTGCCCTCCTTAAAGGGGCAACCAGGGGGAAGATAAGGGCGGCACCCTCCATTAGGGAGATGATAAGTGTCTAAAGACGGCAATGTCATGGGACTTTATGATCGCAAGAACATTTAGGCCTGTCATATTGTCGCGTGACGAAAGTTATACAAAGGAAAATATCCAAAAGAGAAAAAGTTAAGATGAGATCAATGGGTTTTTACATTTAACAAGTGTAAAGACGTCCTGCGATTTCATCGCAAGACGGTAATGTCATAAGGATTAATTCTTGCAAGAGAGTTTATACTTATCATATTGTCGCAGAGATGTTGAAAAAGTATTGATAAGATAAGATCAATGGGTCAATACATGCAAATGTAAAGACGTCCTGCGATTTTGTCGCAAAAAGAAAAGATGTGGCAAAATAAGACCTTTAATTAAGAAGTCATAATAAGACCATAAGATTATTGCGATAATGATCGCAGAATTTATGAGATTTGCGATTCTACGCAAAAATCATAAAATTATGCGATTATTTCTAGCGATAACATCACCGATAATGAGGCAAATTTAATTTGATTCACAACTAATATCTAATCTCTACTCAATTCTTTCATATTGCAGATAAATAATAGAGGCAAGTATGGGAATGCATAGAATGATGAAATTATTATTCATCCATCATATGATAAAATTGCATAGATAATACATTTATACAAATAATTAAAGGATAATAATTATGATTGATTGATTATGTTGCACAAAAAAAATAAAAAAAAATTGTTTTCTAATTCATAACAGATAAAAGCAAAAGAAGTTTACACATCAAGTTGGAGAAGCTCGCAACGATGTTACGAGAAGCAAAAAATAAATGTACAAAATTTACAATGAAGAAACAGAGAAAAAACAAGACTAAGTAGATCCATCACCACCTTCATCAGAGCTCTTTTCTTTCTCTTCATTACCGGATTTATCTTCCCCATCATTATCATTATTATCTCTATCCACATCAGATCTCTCTTCCTCGCCAGATAACTCTTCATCGTATTCGCTAGACTCCTTAGCTTCACTATCAGAGATAACTAAATTTGGGGAATCAGCTGAAATTTCCTTTGCAAGATCGGGGTATATAGAATGAGGGATACTATGATCATTACAGACTAATTTAACAGCGTCATTACGAACACGGAGAAGAGCATTGCTAAAATTTGAATACGAGATTTTCAATTTTTCCTTCAATCTAGAATACTTTTCATTGCGAGTTGGTTTTTCTCTTCTTCTAACTCATCAAATCTTTTACGATAGTTCTTTTCGGATGCTGCGAGCAAATGACAACCAAATTAGTACATATGAGGATGATTCAATTAGGAAATAATTCATGGAAATCATAAGAGTGATAACCTTCTCTTTCAGAAATCATGTCTTTAATTAAAGCCGCTTGATCAGCATGAAGACTAAAATCTACACCTAAATTATTTCTGACGTTATCAAGAATCTTTGCAGCCCAAGCAAACTCATCATCGCTATTAATAAGGAGACGAGATCGAACTTGAGTTTCCCTCGCAAGAAGATCTTCATTCTCGAGGATAAGCTTATCTCTTTCCATTTGAACATTAAGAAGAGTTTTATGGAAGTTTTCTAGGGTCTTGGAGCCATTTTTAACGGCAAGATCTTTCTCGTCAATAAGATCGCTATTCCTTTTTCTTAATCAATCTACTTCTTTCTTTGAATCAAGATAAAAGCGCTTATACTTGTTGGTCAAACCTAAATTAAATCTGTGTTCAATTTTTAAGAGATTAAATTTGGATTTAAGTTCATCTATGGAGAGGGATTCAATCTTATCACCTGAGAAATTACTTAAAGAATTATTAAGTCGAGCAAGAAGGGTATTATCATCTACAGGGTCAGGAAAAGATTGGAAGAGTGTAGCCTCATCAGTAAGACCATAAATATCTGCAAAAATGGTTGCTTGAATAAGATGCGATAGGGTGAGAAGAATTAAAAGAGAAAAGAAATAAATCATACCATAGAGTTGTTGATTGGCTTTATCAAGATCAGAGATTTTTTGCTTGTCAACTGAAGCTTCGGTCTCCAGCTGCTTATTTTTTATGTGAAGCTCAATAACTTCAGCTTCTAATTTTTCTTTATCTTGACGAAGATTAGCATCTTTCTTTTCATAAATAATACGCCTATAGTCTAAATCAGAAGCAACAGCAAAATCGGCTCTTCTAACCTGCGATAGAACTATATAAATCAATGTCTGACAAAGATATCAGTAGATACACAAAAAGGATGAACAAGTAAAAACTTACCAGGCTGCCAAGTGAATTCAAAAGACTTGGAGTCAGCGATCTTGAAACCCCGCGAAGGGTATCGCTATCAGCTAGTATGGGAGCATCACAGACATTGGCGAGGGACTGAGATATTTCATTAACAACTTCATCTCCATACTCATTTGGTATACCAAACATATTTTTGCCAAATTTTTTGGATAAATGAGCCATCGAAGAATCAGAATCAGAAGAATTATTTATAGAAGGGAAGCTGTTATCATTGAAATCCTCGTTATATTTATCCTTGTCAAAATCAACACTTGGATTTTCTAGAGTGTGTTGAGGAGTTTAAGAAGAAGAAGAAGGTCGGGTTTTCCTTTTCTTCAAAGGAGGATCGCCAAATTCTTCACCACGAGGAGCAGAAGGCTTCCCTTTGGGAGGAACAACATATTTATCCTGATCGCCAGATTCTTCACCGCGAGGGGCAGAAGACTTTCCTTTAGTAGGAACAGTAGATTTATCCTTTGAAGGTTTCTCCTTAGTTCCCACGGGTTTTATTGGCGCTAGTTCTTCAATTTCCTGCGAGCACAGATGAAGATAAGAAATAGGGGCAACAATATATTGTTAAAATTTATGAAGAGATATTTCTTACTTCATCCATGAAAGATTTAAAAGCTAAGAAAGTGTTGGGCTTCCTAAAAGATTGGTAGTTGAGCTTCATTATCTCAATCTGAGAAAGATCAAAATAATTAGCGAGAATATAAAAACATGAAGAAGATAGTGAATAATAATAATGTAAAAAGTTGAGAGGATATACTTCTTTAGATATTTCAGGCCAGTTGAAGACCCATGGCTCATACTCTGGGAGATTAGCAGGTAATGGGAGAGAACCAGATATATAAGGTCCTTTAAGACATAACAGAAAAATAAACCATTTATCATCGCTGGAGTGGCGAAGGCCTTGATTGGTAGGTGTATGCCAATCAATGTCTAACATAAGAGCCTCATCATCATCGACCTTTTCTTTCTTCAAGCGGACACCCCAGCAAGTACTATCCCTCTTCATAGGAACTATCTTGTAATTTTTGAAAAAATTCTACACAGTATAATCTACAGAGATAATGGGAACATCCTTAAATTGAGGATTCTTTGGAGTTTCAGGATAGCGAGAACCTTTATCAGCACCGCGAGAAACATATTCAAGCAGCAATCTGATACAATATCCACCTAATTGATATATTGCTCGCGAGAATCTCTCGTCAGATATTATTTGATAGAATAATGGGAGTTCTGGGTCATAGAGAGGAAGGGGAAAACCAGCTTCAAGTTTACCTAGCGATACTATGATTTTCTGGTGAGAGAATTGATGATCAGAAAATAGTTTGATAGAAAGTTCAGATTTAGGGCTTTGACCTGGAATTGTAGACAAGGTAAAACCTTTACTTTTGAGCTTTTCTCGCATCTCATTAAAAGCAGTCAAGTTTTTAGCACCAGAAGCAACCATTTTTGAGTATGGGGATGAAAGAAAAGGTTGAAAAATAAGAAAGAAATCACAGCGATAACAGACGCGCAATTTATGGAAGAATAATAAACTTGCAGAGAAGTTATGCAAAAAAAGAAGAAGAAAGTAAAAATAGGAAAAGAAAAGAATGAAAGGAGTATTTATAGAAGAAGAGGTTTCTCGAGAAGATGAACGCAATAAATGCTAAGAAAAGACATGAACGGTCAGATCGCAACGGTTAGAGAGGACGTGTCATAAATTCATTAGAAGAGAGAATATGTGAAAACAGCTGGCGAAGGGTACAAAAACGTGTCAGAACAAAGATTAATGAAGAGATAAGTAGTTGCGGCATTTTAAAAATTCTCATGATCTTCTCTTCTTCGCAGAAAAGACATGAGAAAAGGCAATATGTAGGACCAGAATATCGCTACAATACTTCTCTGCGAGATTAACAACACTTTCGAGCAAGCATCACCGCAAGATCATCAACTACACTTTGTGAGTGATGTAGTAGCAGGATTTCCCACACTACACCCCTATTAAGATCCTATAAAAATCTAAGTGAAACTAGTTGAAGATTAAAGAATTAAACGACACTTTTATTATTTAGATCTCAGAAATGTTTACAAAAGATATTCAAACTCAGAATTACAACTTTCTTTTCTGGAATTTCTCTCTCCTCAAGATTTTCTCAACTCTAAAAAATACATCATCATCATCTGGACTTACTTGAACCCTTTATATAGGAAATTACATAGTGGGTGACAACTAAGTTTTCCCCTTCTTTCAGATATATTCTGCGATCTCATCGTGGTATTTTCAATATTAATCTTCGCCAACTTTTGTAATCCTCGTGAAACAACACTCTCATAACATGTCTCTTCAATCGTCAGCTATTATGATGCTTCCCCGTGACGCTCGCCAAATGTTGCTGAAGAATCCTCACGACACTCTCGTGAATAATGTCATTTATACTTATAGGAATATTTGACCTTCTCGTGAAAATGTCGTTCTTATCACGAGAATATCGTTGTGGCGATATTTTGGTACTACATCTTGCCTCTTCTCATGTCTTTTATGTGAAGAAGAAACGATCATGAGAATCCTTAACTATCGCAAGAATATCTGAACTTTTTTCTCCGACAATATTCCGCTAATTCAGCTTTACTTGTTAACACGTGTTGTAAATCTGTCCTTTTGTATTGACACGTCTCACATAATTTACTCCCTTCTTTGCCTATAAAAGGAAGAGTCAAATTTCATTTCTAGTTTTCTTGTCTTAACTCTCTTTCTTCTTTACTTAGTTTCTTTTCTTTTTGTTCTGCAACTTCTTCTCCTTCTCATTCTTATGCTACTGTATTAATGGAGTCCTCGAGGTATATTTTTGATCATGGTATTTTCTTAGATCAAACTTTTTATTTATATTCTTCGATCTTCTCTTACTTAATTCTTTATAACCCCATATTATGTACTCTTCAGCGGAGCTGCATCTATTTCCCAATCCTCGACTCAAAAACCTATTATTCATAAGAGGCCGACTGGAAAAAGGAAAGAAAATTCTGCGAGCAATAAGGTAGTAAGAAACACATTCTATTTCTTAATAACAATATTGTTGCCTCTATTTCTTATCTAGATTATTGTTTGCAGAATGACGAGGCTAATGCTAATCCTCCTAAAAGATCTCGCCAATTAAATAAAACCTTTGGAAGTAATTTCGTTATTCATCCCTTAACATATGCGAAAGCTTCACCTACACTTGTGCAATCTGATCTTCCTCCTTCTTCTGGCGAGAATCTCGCTTTCACTACTACTGCCTCTACTGGTCCTTCACCAATTCAAATTGCAGAACCCATCATACCTGAAACTCCCTCTAGCCCTTTACTTCCTCCAAATGTTACTTTCCCGAAAAATCCTCCTTCTGATGATACAACCATTGCTAATGACTCAAATCATCAACTTGTCCTCACTTCCTCTATTTCACCTTCTACATCCTTTCCTTCATCAAATGAGACCATCGCAGGAATTGATGTTTCTTTCAAAATTTTATCTAACATTCTAAATAATACTAGAGATTCTTCTACTGATTCTCTCCAAAGCGGAGTTTGCGAAACACTTCTCAAATATTTTGGCTCAGACAATTATGTTTCACGAGCTTCTCTAGAGAATCAAAATGTTGCTTTGAGAAAAAGTCTTCAAGATAAGACTTCTGAATGTGAAACTCTAAACCACAAGCTCAATAACTCTGTACTGGATCGCGAGAATCTCGCTAGAAAGATTGATGAGCTAAAAAGTAAGCTTCTTTTTACCTCTGTCCTTTTATCTTTTTATTCTATTTCCATATTCTTCGTACTTAATCCTCCCTTTAAATTCTTGGTTTATATATTAGTCTCCAACCGAAATCGTTTCATCGAAAAACTTAAATCTGAAACCATAGCTGATGAAGCTCGCATTGAAAGAGATTCTTGGATGGATCAGCATAGTAGATTAGATAATCTTTATATGTATTCAGTTGATCAAATAAGAAATCTCACAAATGAGAATAATCAATTATTGCAAAATCATAGTTTTCTAAACAACGAGGTTACTCGCCTCTCATATTCGTTATCCAAGACTAATTTGTCTATAGAATCTTTGTCAGACAAGAATAGAACTTTATCTCAAGAGAAACACAAATTATCAAGCTTGTTGGCGATCTCCTCGCAGAAAGTAAACAATCTTCAAGGGATATGTGATGACCAAAAGCAGTCTCTCCGCTCTATTAAAAATAAACTTGACGAAGTAACTGAATCATCTGCCTCTGAAATAGACAAACTTATCAAGGGTAGACTAACTCTTAGTTTGAATGCCAGCAAGATTCGAGATGAATATTCCCAACTAAAGGAGTCTCATTCCTCATTGTCAAAAGAAAATTCATATTTACGCACCAAAGAAGAGAACATGAAATCTCGTGTAAAAGGCATAGTTGGCAACAAATTTGATGATGCTATGAACCAATGGGAGAACTTCCTCTTTTCATTAATCCAAAACTTAACTTCGCAAAAAGAAGGTAGTCAATTATGACTGCCTCACTTGTTGATTTCCCTTGTCACAATTTAAGTTATATTTCACTTGTTGATATTCTCACGATATATTTATTTCTATAACCTTTCATTATTTTGTTGCTCATGAGAATTTGAAAAAGCCTTCATTCTACTATCACCAATCTTACTAAGGAGCTAGACAGTGTTCGCAAAGAAAACAAGACTCTTCTTCTCAACCTTTTAGAAATTCGTGATAAAGCAGAAAGAAGACTTGATTATCTTGAGTATTTCAAGAATATAGAGATCAGAAATCGTGACAAAGGTTTCCTTCGCCAAGTTCATCTTAGTGCTGAAGTTCTTGTGAACGAAATTTTGATCTCCAACTCTCTTTCCCCTGTATCCGTTCTACCTTTGAAAGTTGACGATGATGAAGTCCTTCTTCCTATGGATAAAGATTTAGAATATCCGTCTTCTGAATGAGATGTTGAAGAAGACGCTGAAGAAGAAGATGATCAAGGAAAAGAAGAAAACCCTCTAAAAGAAGGAGAAGATCGTAACAAAAAGAACTCTGGCGATGATGTTCGCGATGAAAGAAATATTGGTGATGATAACAATCCTGACTATTCTAAATCTGGCGAGACTACCTCTTGAAGCTTGAGTTCTATTTTTCATTAGTAATATATATCTACAACTTACAAAGTTAAAAATTACATACTAGGCAAGCGAGCGACAAGCTGTGCCGCTAGCCCTTTTTGAATAGCAAAACCTATCCTATTAAAAATAAAATCTCGTGAGCCAGGGGTCATTACATTGTCGCGCATGACTTTCCTGGACCCTCTTGAGTAGTCCAACCGCTTCTGAGCCAAATAGCCAAAAGTATCAGCAAAGGGGACGAAAGCATGCCCATTGTCAACACATGCTTTCTCATGCTTCGATATCTTACCCGAGGCAGCCTTTAGGCCTCGCCCGATCAGAAGGTGCCATGTCCAATTCCTACCAAAGGAGATACCTGGTGAGGTCAACACATGTGTTTCCCATTAGCCCATCCAAAAATAAGAACATCAGCTGGTCTTAGTGTCGATCTCCCTTCAAGTGGGTCTGTCAGGAAATGCACAGTGCTTCTTTCTTTGCCGAAATGCCGACCTCCACAAGACATCATACAAAATATCCCTCACATGATCATGTCTATATTTATAACCAGGGTCTACTTTACAATGAACCGCATGTTCACCATATGAATCCAAGCAACCGTGATGCAAGCGGGGCAGCGTAGAGTCGAGGGATAAAGCAGGATCATTAACCCGTATTTGAGGATAGACCGGTACTAAAGGAGACATCTTCGCCCTAGCCCCTCAATCGGAATAGCCAAGAAAATCTTGGGCATGTGTCTTTTGCAAACAACCAAAAACCGCTTCTGTCTCTCCGTTAGCATGTAAACTCTATCAATGTCCTTAACCACTTTACCAAAAGAGCACTCGCCAGGATGCTTTGTGCTTTAGGGGGCGTTGTCTTTATCAGTGAAGTTGTTAAGATCAAAATCGGGAAGAGTCACTTGTAACGTTTCCAAAGCCTTATTAAAATTATCATCCATACCGTCCACACCACTACTCCTCAATATGTAATCCCGTAATCCCCAAGATTGCACACGTGAAGCCACAAAAACATACTCGATGCCTCCCTAGCAGTATAAAGTCCAAGACCTCCATATCCGATAGTAGAGTAGATAGTCTCCACCGAAGCTCTCCAAAGAACGGTCCCCGCACACCACGATGCCTTCCACCACTTCTCGCAAGCCTCTATCAAATATATCTACCGCCTCCATAATATAGTCTGGGTGACAAATACGAAGGCCAAAAAGAAGCTTGGAGATACCCATACACGTTCGTAAAAGCAAGAATTCACTTTGAGGATCATGGAGCTTGGATAAAATCTGCATCAAATCCACTGCTTTTTCAGCCCTCTTAATGGCAAGGCCCTTCACAAAACCATCGTCGAGGCTAACTGCACCACCTAATAGTTTGACTCCCTTATCTGTTCTATTTTTAATTTCTTTTTTCTTATTCTTTCTCGCAAATGTTATAACCTTTTTTGAAGTATAATATTCTCAAGAAACTTAATGAAATCCTACATATTTATTCCCTTGCTTGCCTCTTTATTAAATTTCTTGAGACTTGTTGAATTCAACTTGTTTCTTGTGATAAATAAATCTTCCCTGCATGCTTAACAAAGAAGAATTAATTTTTGATATTATTCTATTGGTCTTATTTTGCCTTCCTAATTAAAGGTCTTATTTTGCCAATTTTTTCTTTTTGCGACAAAATCGCAGGACGTCTTTACACTTTCATGTATTAACCCATTGATCTTGCCTTATCTATATTTCTTTATTATATTGAGACAATATGACGAGTCTAAGTTTTCTCGCGAAAACAAAGCCTCGTGACATTTCCGTCTTGCGATGAAATCGCAGGACGTCTTCACATTTGCATGTAAAAACCCCTTGACCTCATCTTAACTTTTTTCTCTTATGGCTTTTTGCCTCTGTATAATTTACGCGACAATATGACAGGCCTAAATGATCTTGCGATCTTAGAGCCCCATGACATTGCCATCTTAAGACACTTATCAGCTCCCTAATGGAGGGTGCCGCCCTTATCTTCCCCCTGGTTGCCCCTTCAAGGATGGCACATCGGCCATACAAGACTAGCTCCTCCCATCCAGATTTACCAACAACCAGTTGTTTTCGCAGCCTCTTGTACTTTATGCCTATATGGCTTATAGTTACAAGACTGCACCCTAGGTGGGGTTTTCTTCAGGCCAAGTGCATTGTAGCCAAGACTTACCAAAGATGGCCAGGGTAGGTTCTTCCGTCCCGGGAATCCTTGGCTAAACCGTGTACCTCGGCGCCTTGATCATACTCTGCACTTCTTGGAAGAGACTCTCAGTCGTCCAACCAGGGTATAACCTTATAAAGCTGGAAATCCAAGATCTCTCTCCCGGATAGGTTTTCTTTAACCCCTACATCTGTATGACTCAGGTTCCAGTAGCGGTATAACCTTATCCCTAAATCATATAAAGAGATACCCACTTTATAACGTGCTTGTAGGTCTTACATTTGCCTCTTACGAAATTGTACTCGCGAACTAAGTTGCACGCCATAAAGGTTTGTCCCATTCTCTTAATATCTGCGAAATTTCATTCGCGTTTCTCGCGATATTGCTCGCGTAATCTTTAAAATAAAATAGTCACTGATAATAACCTTTAATTATGCCAATATTTCTTACCTTACAGTATTTGTCACTGATAATACCTTTTCAAAAATAGTCTATTTCATGGTCTATCAAGTCGTTGGCCAACATCTCTTCCTTCAGGATCCATTAATTTGTATGCCCCATTTCCAATTATTTCTTTAATTAAGTAAGGTCCGTCCCATTTTTTCGCCAATTTTCCACCATTCTCTCGCTGATATCTTGGTGTCTCTCGCAGAACTAAATCACCAATTTGGAATTCTCGTTTTTTGACACGTTTGTTGTATTCGCGAGCTAACCTTCGCTGGTAGTTTTCCATATCTTTGTAGAGTCTTCTCCCTTTTTTCTTCCAATTCATCTAGTTTATGTAAAATCATACCAGCACTTAAATTCCTTTCCCACGCTTCTCTTTTTGTTGTAGGAATGGCAACTTCTGTTGGTAATACAGCTTCAACCCCATATGTTAAACAAAAGGGTGACATTCTAGTAGCCTCTCTTCTAGTGGTGTTGTAGGCCCATATTGCATTATGTACTTGCTCACACCATGATTTGTGATACCCTTCTAATTTCTTTTTTAGAATATCTGCGATCGTTTTATTAGTTTCCTCAGCTTGACCATTTGCTTGTGGGTATAAAGGAGTAGATTTTACACACTTTATCTTAAATGCATTGAGTAGTAATTCTATGTTCAGTCCTTCAAACTGCTTTCCATTATCAGACATCAACTGTACTGGTATTCCAAATTTGCAGATGATATTCTCGAATATGAATGTGAAAATATCTTTATCACGAATATGTTGTACTGCTTTTACTTCTCCCCATTTTGTGAAATAATCTGTAGCCACAATGAGGTATCTTCTTTGTCCAGAGCCAGGCACAAATGGTCCCACAATATCTAATCCCCATTTTCCGAAGGGCCATACACTTGTTGAGGATGATAGTAGTGCTCCTGGTGCATGTATCTTTTTTCCAAATCGCTGACATTCTTCACAACGCCTTGAATGTTGTTTCACATCTTCATGCATGTAAGGCCAGTAATACCCTTGCATCTTCGTTCTATATGACAAAGATCTACCTCCTCTATGATTACCAGCATCTCCACTGTGCAGCATTTTTAACACCTTTTCTCCTTCCTCCCTTGTCAAACATCTTAGCGATGGTCCATTAAAAGATATGCGATATAACACTCCGTCTCTTAACTCATAATTAGTTGCCCTGCTTCTTAGCTTGTGTGCCTCCAGTCTATTTCTTGGAGTTTCTCCTTTCGCCAAATAAGCAAGAAGTTCCGCTCGCCAATCTTTGTTTCTCTCTTTTGCTTCTATTTCGCCATTTTCTACAATCATCACATCTTTCTCTCCTTCTTCGTCAATTTCGACGGAATTCCCATCCACATCTTCGTCTTCTTTATTTACTGAAGGTAATAAGAGTGTTTGAATTTTTATGCATCTCGCAAGTGGGTTTGTCATCATGCTAGATATGAAGGCAAAAGCGTCCGCAAGTCGGTTATCTTTCCTTGATATGTGCCTCCATTTTATCTTTGGAATTCTCGCAGATAATTCTTCCACGAGTCTCTTGTATTTCTTTAAAGAAGGTTCATTTGTTATATATTCTCCAGTTATTTGACGAATAACCAATTGAGAATCGCTTGTAATTCTAGCATTTTCCAACTTCATTTCTATTGCAAATTTCAAAGCGTGGATAACAGCCTCATATTATGTCTCATTATTAGTGGATGTAAATTCTAACCTGAATGAGAAAGCTGTTTTTTCTCCTTCTGGTGAAATAAAAACAAATCCAATCCCATTTCCTTCTCCATTAGATGATCCATCCACTAATATCTCCCATCTATTGGGTTCTGTCAATAATTCTTTTGGATCTCCATGTTCTTCTTCTGCCTCCATCATTTCTTCCACAGCTTCGTCATTTTCCAAAGGAAATTCAGCTAAGAAATTTGCGATGACTTGGGATTTTGGCGAAGATAGAATTTCATATTTGATATCGAAATGTCCCACTTGTGCATTCCATCTTTCTACTCTTCCTGATCTTTTTGAATTCTTCATTACCGATTCAATTGGCACTTTTGTTAACACCTTGACCTTATGTGCTTGAAAGTAAATGCGAAGCTTGAAAGTTGCATGTACCAATGCTAGGATTAATTTCTCAATCTTTGAATAATTTTTCTCTGCTGAATTGAATGTTTTACTAATATAGTAAATTGGTTTCTCTATCCCAGCATCTACTCGCAGCAATACCGCACTTAGCGCATATGCCGTTGTCGCGAGATAAATTAATAATTCTTCTCCTGGTTCAGCTTTTTGTAAAATGGTTATATCCATTAAATGCTCTTTTATTCCCTGAAAGGCCTTCTCACATTCATCTGTCCATCTGAATTTTGTTCCCTTTTTGAGTACATCGAAAAAATGCTTGCATTTATCAGATGATCGCGAGATGAATCTTCCTAACGAGGCTAACAGACCATTCAATTTTTGCACATCTTTTACTGTAGCTGGTGTGGGCATATCGCGAATCGCTTGCACTTTTTCTGGATCAACTTATATTCCTTCTTTTGATACAATATACCCCATAAACTTTCCTGAAGTCACTCCAAAAGTACACTTGTCAGGATTTACTTTGATATTAAATTGCCGCATTTGTTCAAAAATCTCCTTCAAGTCTTGTACATGATCTTCAGCTTCCTTGCTCTTGATTAACATATCATCTACATATACCTCCAGTGTTTTGTGGATCCACTTTGCAAATACCTTCTCCACCATTCTTTGGTATGTTGTACCAGCATTTCGTAATCCAAAGGGAATTTTTGTATAACAATATAACCCTCTTGGAGCAAAAAATGCAGTATGTTCTTAATCTTCTTCAGCGAGAGGGATTTGGTTGTATCCTTTATATCCATCTAACGAAGATATTCTTGCATTTCCCGCTGCTGACTCAACCATTTGAGGAATATCTGGTAATGGAAAACTATCTTTAGGACAATCTTTATTTAAATCGGTAAAATCTATGCAAATTCTTATTCCTTTATTCTTCTTTGGGACCACCACCATATTTGCAATCCACTCTGGATACTTTGCTTGCCTTATTATTCCTGCATCAAGCATCTTCTTTAATTCTTCTTCTATCTGAGAATGGTATGTTGTTGCGATTTTTCTTATTCTTTGCTTGAACGGCCTTACATTTTTGTTGATTTATAATTTATGACATGCTACCGATGGATCTATCCCTGGCATTTCATCCATGCTCCACACGAAAATGTCTTTGTATTCTCGCAAAAGATTTATAGTTCTTTCTTCCTCGTCTATCTCCATTCTAGTCCCAATTTTCAGTATTTTAGGTTCTTCTTCACTCCCAACATTTACTTCTTTTGTTGGTTCAGCTGCAGTGTAACTGGCTTCTGGTGCTGGTGTTTTTATGACTCTCGCACGTTCATCTCCTTCTCGCGAAAATTCATTGGGTATCCCTTTTCCCTATTTTGCTCTTATCATGTAAATTTTAAATTCTTCTTCTTTTCTTGTTTTTCTCATCAATTTTCTGCGAGCTTTTCGCTGCTTAGGACGTTCTTCACAATTTTTTACTTCAATTTGATAGCATGTCTTCGCAAGATCTGTATCTCCTTTAATTTCCCCAATTCCGCTAGGCATAGGGAATTTGATGCGTTGATGTAAGGTTGACGCTACAGCTTTAATCGCGTGTATCCACGGTCTTCCCAATATCATGTTGTATGGTGATTCCATATCTACCACGCATAGTGTTACTTGTGTTTCAATTTCTCCAAGTGGTAATCGTACTATTATTTCTCCTCTTGGTTTTGTTATAGATTTTCCGAAACCATGAATATGATATGATGAAATAGACATTTCTTCATCCTTATACCCCATTTTCTTAAAAGCATGATAGAACATTATATCCACAGAACTTCCTGTGTCAACTAGAGTTCTATTTATAGCCCATTTTTCTACAGATTTTATTGAATTTTCCTTCCTTATTGGTATCATGGGTACCGTAATCACCAAAGGAGATGTATGATCTAGATTTTCTTCTAAAACTTCTGTTGCTGTAAATATAATTTCCTGCTTTTCCAAATTCTTCAATAATGGCGTTTTCTCTACCATCATAATTTTTCTCCCTTCAAAATCACGTTTATGTATCCTCCCCTTAATATTTTCATGAAATTTATCGATCATTTCTCTTGACACTAATTCATACTTCAATTTCCTACAATTTTCTTTAACTCTAATCATTTTTCTTCTGAATATTTCACCAATCTTCTTCAAAGTTTCCTTGATCTTGAATAATTCCTGTCTTCTTTTTTACCTTTTCTTCGATTTTGCTAATTTAATGTTCCCCTTAGTCGGTGCCAAAATGTAGTAGCAGGATTTCCCACACTACACCCCTATTAAGATCCTATAAAAATCTAAGTGAAACTAGTTGAAGATTAAAGAATTAAACGACACTTTTATTATTTAGATCTTAGAAATGTTTACAGAAAATATTCAAACTCAGAATTACAACTTTCTTTTTTGGAGTTTCTCTCTCCTCAAGATTTTCTCAACTCTAAAAAATACATCATCATCATCTGGACTTACTTGAACCCTTTATATAGGAAATTACATAGTGGGTGACAGCTAACTTTTCCCCTTCTTTCAGATATATTCTGCGATCTCATCATGGTATTTGCAATATTAATCTTCGCCAACTTTTGTAATCCTCGTGAAACAACACTCTCATAACATGTCTCTTCAATCTTCAGCTATTATGATGCTTCCCCGTGACGCTCGCCAAATGTTGCTGAAGAATCCTCACGACACTCTCGTGAATAATGTCATTTATACTTATAGGAATATTTGACCTTCTCGTGAAAATGTCGTTCTTATCACGAGAATATCGTTGTGTCAATATTCTGGTACTTCAAGTGACACAAAATCAGTCAAAGGAACGACACAATAAAATGACGAGTGAATAAAACTTGATAAAAGAATGTTTATCTTGCGATGGTTACAAAACTGGCGAGAGTGAACATTGTAACTAATCGCGGTACAATCGCAGAATCAACCCGAAATAAGAGAGAAACTTAGCTGTCATCCATTATATAGCTACCCTATAAATATAGACCCAATCTGTCCAGAAAAGGATGATGTATTTTTGAGAGTTAAGAAAGTCTAGAGGAGAGAGAAACTTCAAGAGAATAGTTGTAATCTTGAATTCTTCCATTTCTGTAAACATTTCTGAAACCAAAATAATAAAGTGTCGTTTTTCATCTTCAACTATGAGTTGATTATAGCAAAATCTTAACAAGGGTGTAGTGTGGTAAATCCTGCAACTACAAAAGAGGCACTAGAAAAGGAGATTTTAGACGTTCTCAAGAAGATCCATGTGAACATACCACTCATAGATGCTATAAATCAAGTTCCAAAGTATGCAAAGGTGTTGAAGGATTTGTATACCAATAAGCAAAGGCTCAAAGGTAATGAAGTGCTAAGTGTGGGGGGAAATGCCTTGGCAATCTTACAACACAAACTCCAACTGAAATGCAAGGACCCTGGTAGCTTTGACATTCCCGTCACTATTGGTAACTCTACATTTAACAAAGCTATGTTGGATTTAGGTGCATCCGTTAATTTTATGCCTGCATCTATGTACAATTCACTTGATCTTGGACCTCTTAAAAAGGCTGGAATTGTGTTGCAATTAGACGATCGCTCTAATGTCTACCCAATGGGTATTGTTGAGGATGTTCTTGTGCAGGTTAATCAACTAGTATTTCCAGCAGATTTTTGTGTCTTAAAGATGAATGAAGGTTCATTGGACTCGTCTCTTCCATTGCTACTTGGGCGTCCCTTCATGAAAACGGCTAAAACCATTATTAATGTTGATAAGGGAACGCTGACTATGGAGTTTGATGGAGAAATAATACGTTTCAACATTTTCGAGACGATGAGATATCCTAGTGATGTCCACTCTTGTTTCTCCGTTGATGTGATGGACACATTGGAGCAACAAATGTTTGAGTTGAATGGCATTGATTCTTTGGAAACCGTGCTTACTACACATATTGATGATGGTTTGGAGTATGGTGATGAGATTAAAGAAACCATTGGTTCTCTTGACTCATTACCGGAAAAATATGCACTTAAGAATATTTCATATGTTTCTTTACCTTGCAATGATGAAAAGCTTGTACCTTCAATTGTTAAATCTCCAAAGTTGGAATTCAAACCTCTTCCAAGTCACTTAAAGTACTTGTACTTGGGTGACAATGAAGAGTTACCTGTGATTGTTTCTAACGAGCTTAATGAATTACAGGAGCAAAAACTTCTAAGGGTGCTAAGGAAGAACAAGACGGCCATATGATGGACAATTTCCGATATCAAGGGTATAAGCCCTGCCATTTGTATGCACAAGATCCGTTTGGAGGACGATGCAAAGCCTATAAGGGAAGAGCAACGTCGTTTGAACCCTCCCATGATGGAAGTTGTGAAAAAGGAGATACTCAAGCTTTTGGAAGTGGGTGTTATCTACCCAATATCCGACAGCAAGTGGGTGAGCCCGGTACAAGTTGTACCAAAGAAATCAGGTGCGATGGTGGTGGAGAATGATAAGAATGAACTTGTCCCAACTCGTGTGCAAACCGGTTGGAGGGTTTGTATTGATTACAGGAAATTGAATGCCACTACTAGAAAATATCACTTTCCATTACCTTTTGTTGATCAAATGCTTGAACGTTTAGCTGGACACTCTTATTATTGCTTTCTTGATGGCTATTCAGGTTATAATCAGATTGTGATAGCGCCGGAGGATCAAGAGAAAACCACTTTCACTTGTCCTTTTGGTACTTTTGCTTATAAAAGTATGCCTTTTGGCTTGTGCAATGCTCCAGCTACCTTTCAAAGGTGTATGGTAAGTATCTTTTCAGAATATGTTGAAAACATAATCGAAGTGTTCATGGATGACTTTAGTGTCTTTGGTGATTCATTTGACCTTTGCTTGAACAATTTGTCATTAATCCTTGAACGATGTGTTGAAACAAATCTTGTGCTGAATTGGGAGAAGTGCCATTTCATGGTAATTGATGGCATAGTTTTAGGCCATATAATATCTTCTAAAGGCTTGGAAGTTGATAAATCTAAGATAGACCTTATTCTGCTCTAAACCCTCCCACGACGGTGAGGGAGATACGTTCTTTCCTTGGTCATGTAGTTTTTTATCGTAGATTCATCAAGGATTTTTCCAAGATAGCATCACCACTTTGCAACTTATTGCAAAAAGATGTGGTTTTTAACTTTGATAAAAAGTGTATGGCGGCATTCAATCGTTTGAAAGAACTTTTGATTTCAGCCCCTATCATTAAACCACCGGATCGGATCAATCCTTTTGAGCTCATGTGTGATGCAAGTGATTATGCGGTTGGTGCGGTGCTTGGGCAGTGTGTGGGGAATATACCTCATGCTATTTATTATGCTTCTAGAACTTTAAATGAGGCCCAACAAAACTACACAACCACTGAAAAAGAGTTGTTAGCTATTGTTTTTGCTTTGGAAAGTTTCGCTCATATCTAATTAGTACAAAAGTTATTGTCTTTTCTGACCATGCAGCACTTAGGTACTTGCTAATGAAGAAAGAAGCGAAACCGAGGCTCATACGATAGATTTTACTCTTGCAAGAGTTTGATATTGAAATCAAAGACAAGAAAGGAATCGAGAACACCGTTGCATATCACTTGAGTCATCTTGCTGTGGACAAGGAAGCTATCCCATTGCGTGAAAGTTTCCCGGATGAGCAACTATTCTCAATTGCTTTTGGAGAACCCCGATACGCTGATATTGTTAATTACTTAGTTTCTAAACAAATCCCAAAGAACTTGTCTCGTGCTAAGAGGGACAAACTTAATAAGTTAGTAAACCAGTACATATGAGATGATCCATACTTATGGAAACATTGTAGTGACCAAGTAATACGAAGGTGTGTTCCCGAATCTGAATTTAACTCTATCTTGTCTTTTTTCCACTCATATGCTTGTGGAGTACACTTTGGGAGCAAGAGAACTGTTCTAAAGGTACTAGAATGTGGTTTGTATTGGCCGACTTTGTTTAAGGATGCACATGCATTTTGTACCACATGTGATAGGTGCCAAAGAACATGCAATCTAGGTGCTCGAAATCAAATTCCACAAACTATTATTCAATTTGTTGAGGTTTTTGATGTTTGGGGAATTGATTTTATGGGACCTTTTGTCAATTCTAGTGGAAATTATTATATCTTGCTTGCTGTTGATTATGTCTCGAGATGGGTGGAAGCTAAGGCCACCCCAACTAATGATTCTAAAGTTGTTTCAGATTTTGTGCAAGCAAATATTTTTGCAAGGTTTGGAATTCCTAAGGCTATAATTAGCGATGGCGGTTCACACTTCAAAAACAGGTTCTTGCAAACCTTGTTAAGGAAGTACAATGTGTCGCATAGGATTGCAACACCATACCATCCACAGACAAATGGACAAGCCGAGGTTTCCAACCGAGAGGTGAAATCCATTCTAAAGAAGACGGTGAATCCAACAAGGAAAGATTGTAGTATGAGACTCAATGATGCTTTGTGGGCGTATAGAACCGCATACAAGACACCTATTGGGATGTCTCCTTTTAGGCTTGTTTACGGTAAACCTTGTCACTTACCCGTTGAAATTGAGCATAAGGCGTTTTGGGCTATTAAGCAATGCAATATGGAGTTGGATGGTGCTGGAAAGCAAAGGAAGTTCCAACTCCGAGAGTTAGAAGAGATTCGCAATGATGCATTTGAAAGTTCACGGATTTATAAGGAAAAGACAAAGGCATTTCATGATAGTATGATTACAAAGAAACAATTTTGCATTGGGCATAAAGTGCTTTTGTTTAATTCTCGTTTGAAATTATTTCCGGGTAAATTGAGGTCACGTTGGATTGGACCTTTTATTGTGACTAATGTGTTTTCTCATGGTGCAGTTGAAATTCGTAGTATGGCTACAGGAAATGAACTTAAAGTGAATGGGCACCGGTTGAAACCATATTATGAGAACTTCTCTTCGGATGTCATGGAAGGAGTTAACCTTGTGGAAGTGCTCCCTCTGGAGGAGTCTTAGCAAACAAGGAGAACGTCGGGCTGACGACTTTAAACCAAGCGCTAAGTGGGAGGCAATCCACCGGTTTTGTATCTTTACCTTTATCTTTTTATTCTTTAAGCATTTTATCTTTATTTTCTTGTTTTTGCATATCATTTGCGGAATTTCCCACCTTGAAATTTCTTTGGACGATTCAATTTTACATTGAGGACAATGTGAAGTTTAAGTGTGGGGGAGCATTTATATGTTTGTATAGTTTGTTTAAGTTTGTTTTATGCCTTTAGTAAAAAAGAAAACCAAAAAAAAAAAAAAATTAGAAGAAAAAAAAACCAAAATAATAATAATTATGCTTTATGAACTCCGAAATCTAGAAACTTGTGCCTTTAGGATGACACTATAAGTGGATGGAACCATTTTGATTGCAGGAGTTGAGGAACCAATTAACTAAAAGAACGGACATAGCTCAGAAATTATAAATACCATGATAGTTGTTACCATATCTCAGAATATCACCATATCACATTCTATTTTTACTTTTCCATATTTATTTTTTGTTTTCTAAGTGCTTTGGTGGGTCACTAAACATCGACTTGTTATTACTGCTAGGATGAAATAGAGTGATTGAGTTGCTATAAATAAAAAAAAAAAAGAGAAAAAAAAAGAGAAAAAAAAAAGAGACCGACCAATTAGACCAAACGGAATAAAAATGACACTTGGATAGCAGTATGTGTGAAACGTTGTCCCTGTCTCCGTCGCCTAAACAAGCATGGAATGCAGGATCCAAGGCAACTATCACATGCTTGATGACAAGAAGCATGCGCTTGGATCCAAAAGATCTAATCATGCTGTCTAAAAAAAAGTGAAAAAGAAAAAGAAAAGAATATATTATATTTGTTGAATAAAGTCACTCCTGGTTCCCTTGTATATGCCGGTTGAGTTGATGTATAACTAAGATTGTTGACCACTGGTTCCCTTGTATATTCTAGTGTGTTGACACTAGAATTCAGACCAGTAGCTCAATCCAATAGGATGCATAGGTTCATCTTGGCAGTGACCTTCAGACAGATATGGGAAACACCGATCACTTGTCAACATTCGCCAACATCTACATCTATATCCATCCTTTTAATCTTTTCATTATGATTGTGGTTTGTTAGTTTCCGAGTATTGTGTCTTGTTCAACTATCAAGAGCTTTATTACTTATATATGAATTGAATTTGCATCAAGGTACCTCCTCCTGTAGTCATTTTGGATTCGTTCATTGATTTTTCATAAATAGACGGAGTTGGAAATATAGGTTTTGTAGGCAGACCTCTTGTAAACCTTCACGAGACTAAAACTCGTCCACTAGGGACACCTAGGGGTTCAAAGGCTTGTTATTTATGCTAAAAGTGACCGTAGCCTCGACGAGACGGAGTTGTATGTATGTTTTATAATTATTTTGTTTTATTTGCTCGAGGACTAGCAAAGTCTAAGTGTGGGGGAATTTGATAGGTGTCTAAAAAACCTTGATATTTATCTATTGTTTATGCTTTCTCTGCTAGTTTTCTTGTAAATTATGTATCTTATGTTTTGCTTTTGAGTATTTAGGTACTTTCGAGTCATTTGGAACAAAAGAGGAAGAAACAACGCAAAAGTTTCATCTCATATGCAATGGCTATTGGAGACGAACTATTTCTCATTATTTGCTTTCACTACACCATTTTAAGGTATTAGCAACTCGGATTAGCAACAGCAAAAGCGCCGTTGCTAATTTTCTGTTGCTAATATTTGTTGCTAATTTTTCGCAACGGCCTATTGTTGTTGCTAATTTTGCAACTGCAAAATTTTAGTTGCGAATAGAAACTGCTAAGTATTCAATCATGCGAAATACGCGTGTGGTCGGGAACACTAGGACTAGTTTTACGCCCAAGTCAAACTTCGGTCAAGTCTTCTTATTTTTGTTTCCACCCTTCATCCATATCAATCTTATATCCATGCCTTAGTCGATTTTTTCTTCTTATTTTTTCTCAGCCACAAAACCTCATCTCTCTTTCATCTCCTCTCCATAGATCTGAACTCTGAAAAACTTCATCTCCCTTTCAATCTAAAACCACTGAAATCAACCAGTTTTTAAGTTTCTACCAGATTTTTCCTTTGCATAATTGTTTCCTTTCAGTTTATAGGATTAGAGATTTTGCGATTTTAGAGATTTCGATTTCTAGGGTTCCAACTGCGAATCTATTTTTTTTTCATTTTAGTTTATCGATTTTTGGGTTTCATCTGTGAATATGCTATTTTCGATTTTAGGGATTTGGATTTTGATTTCAGTTTATTGATTTTAGGGTTTCATTTGTGAATCTGTTTGTTATTTGTGTATTTTGATTTTGGTTTTATGCATGTTAATGGATTTCACTTATAATTAGTACTGCAGTTGGAAGCATCGATCTGAGATTTCAGTTTTGATTTTTGTTGTTGTTGATTCTGTGTAGTGTATCGATATGTTAAAGATGGGACTATGAAGCTTCTTAAACTTAATAAACAGACTGAGAAAGTTTTTTTGATGATGAGACAATCTCAAGGTATGTGCTAATCATCTAGGTTTGTTGTTTTTGAATTGATTTTGGTTTATTTGAGGTGCTGATGTGATCTGTGAAATTTGATTTAGGATTTTTTTGTGTTTTATGTGGAATTCTGCAAGATAGAAATAGAGTGCTAAAAGAAGCGAAAGAGGGTGAAGTAAATAGATACTTTTTTCTAGGTGCTGCTCCTTATATGATGCAACTTCTATCTTTCAACAGAAGAAGAAGAGAAAATGGCTATGGATAAAGATCCAAGGCAGATTTTGGGTGGTATTCTTACGTTCACTATGTTTGCAATGCTTGGTAATATGGTCAAAAGATATTATTGTGATAATCCCATTATTAATCAGGTATAATTTTCTTTTCTGTTCTTCTTTCGAGTTATTCAATTGAGATTTCAATGTATGATTTGTGAGAATAAATTTAATCAAATCTGTTTCTAGATAGTTGGGTTTGTTTCAATTATTATTTATGAGAATTGTAGTTGAAATTACAACATCATAATTGAAGTTGAGATCTTCTTGAATCTGGAGATTTTGAATCTCATTCATTGAGTTTTTATAGTCTTAAATTACTGGAAATAGTGGATTTGGTTTGAATTAATGGTGATATCTATAAATTAGATTCTTGGCTTGAATACGAGAATTGTGACCTTTATCTTCATCTACTCTAGCTTTTGGGTCTTATATGGCCTGTGATTTGGCGATTAGAGCAGAATCTAGGTGGCTAATTTGTGGACAATATTGGTGCTAGAGGTCGACACAGTAAAGTTGGTCCATATAGTCAGCGAAAGTGGTGCTTGCCTCTATCTATCTGTTGGTCAAATGAGTTGATATCTCCTAGTTTCAATATGTAGCGTTTTACTAAAAATTCTAAAAATGATAAAGATAAAGTATCTTGACTTCGAGTGATGTATTTCTTCTGGTGTTTTGGTTGCATATATGTTGGTCTCTACTGGTTGAGAATGAATGACTCTGCATTTGTGTTCTTACCCTCTGAAGTTTCATTATTTTTCATTAGAGAAGAATTAAGGAATTCATTACAGTCGAATTTGACAAAGTTGAAGTTACAAAGCAAAGTCTTGTTATTATTTACAGAAATGACCTTGGAAGGAAGGTGGAAACAAGCTTAAGCGGTGTTGGACCAGGCCAGACTCAGGTAAGTTCAACAAAGATCTTCCAACGTATGCTTTTTATCTGAAGTTTGTTGTCTAAAAATGCCATCCCTATTTATTGTGCTTCTCATTTTGTTTCATTTTCATTATCTTTCATGGAATCGTGGTTTAAGTTGAGCACTTCAAGGGCTTCATCACATCCTCATTGATAGATGGTCTCGAATACCATGTCTCACAGGTATACTGTGCTACCTTAACTTGATTTTTTGTAGACCTATGCAATTATATGACTTAGCATAAATTGGGTTATAACATTTATCTTTCCTTTTTCATCAATTATCTGACTTAGCATAACTTGATCTTTCCTTGTTCATCAATTTTCATTCTGATTCAGTCATTCAAATTTTAATGTTTAGAGTGAGAGCCTTAAACTCCTAGCAGCTGCAGTTTTAGTTGATGCACTTCGTAGTTTATCAGTCTTTTAAGGTCAGGTAATCTCAGTGAAGTGCACCTGAAGTACTTTGTGTTTCTCTTTGTTTGCACCTTTGGTTTTCTTCTGTAATAATTAGCTCATGTTGTTGCATCCGGGGAGGTGTTTTATTTTCCTTTATCTTTGCGAGAGTGGATCTTTATTTTATAAATTTTTGTTGGTTCTTCACTTGCTGTAAGACTTCTCATGAATATTCGTAGGGTTGTGCCTTCAATGTGTTACCATGAGTTTAGAAAATATTAATAAGAACTCGATATACTATTGGTAATTTATGATTATATTCTGCTATGTTAGATTGAGCCTCCCTTAGTTGGGAAACTTCTTTGTGGTACATCTCTGGCTTCTTTCTAATCACTTGGTTTTAAAATGATTGCAGGAAGTTGTTGAATGTGTGAAAAAGGATTTTGGAACTATCGACATCCTTGTGCACTCCCTTGCCAATGGACTAGAAGTATAGTCTGGTTAAAGTTTCATTTTATCCCAACCTGCATTATTTATTGCTTTAGGACTCATGAGAATTTCTGAAACAGGTTTGTAAGCCTTTACTGGAAACTTCCAGAAAAGGATATCTTGCAGCTATCTCTGCATCTAGTTACTCCTATGTTTCGTTGCTCAAGCATTTTATTCCTATAATGAACCCAGGCAAGCGTCTAACTAAAGATCGGTTCAATTTTTTTATATTTCACTTTCTATCTTCTCTTACGTTCTTTACCTTCTTTTATTTGAATAAGTAATTAATACTATCTGGAATGTCTGATCCCCTTCTGTCCTGCAGGTGGGGATTCACTTTCTCTCACATATATTGCCTCTGAAATAATCATTCCTGGGTACATTTTCTTAACCGCCTTGTTTACCCACCTGTTTGTGTTTACATTAGGAGAAAGAGATTCTTACTCTCCTCTGATTCTCTAACAGGTACGGTGGGGGCATGAGTTCAGCTAAAGCCGCTTTGGAGAGTGACACCAGGGTGAGTGTTTCTTATCAGCCAGTTTAAATGCCCTCTCCTCTATCTAGATCTATCTTTATTCCTTACAGGATGAGACATTACTTGATCCACTTTCTACTTGATGCAGGTGCTTGCTTTTGAAGCTGGAAGGCGCTATAAAGTCAGGGTCAACACCATATCTGCTGGTAAGCCTATGTCTATATCTTTGTAAATTGTAATATGTTATTTCTTCCACTGCATGTATCATATCTTTCTCGATAAAGTATCTTTTTGATTGTAATGTATGCCAGAAGCACAATAGGATCTATTCTGACCATCTCCTCTAGTCGTAGTATATATTCCCAACTTTGGCATCTCAATTGGCGAATGGCGACAGAGACATTGGTGAGATGATTTCCAAGGCTATGGAAAAAGTTGGCAAAGACGGCGTTATCACTATAACTGTAAGTGTGGAGTATTTTGTATATTCTACCATAAGTTCTCTTGCTTGTGTATTTGAATTTATTTTTCAGTTGGGGATTGCTTTCATTCAATTTCACCTCAAAGTAAACATCCTGAGTTCACCTTCTTAATTATTGAAGTCGCACTAACTGAGTTTACCTTTTAAATTTTGCAGGACGGGAAGACCTTAAACAATGAAATAGAAGTTGTCGAGGGAATGAAGCTGTATATGGGATATATATCTCCATATTTCATCACAAATCAGAAGAATCAGAAATGTGTAATCCTTTCATACTTTGTTGGTATCTTTGAGTGTTATTGCGTATTAGTTTGTACTTCATTGATAGATTTGTGTGTAATCTTCGTGTTAGTGTAGATCTGATGATTATTCCATTTGTTTTCATATTGGTTCGCAGTTAGTAGCCTTTGTTTGTTCTTTCAGATGTTTTTTTTTTCTAACAATGTTTATGTACTTGTCAGGAATTAGAAGATCCACTCATCCTAATCCATGAGAAGAAAATCTCTAGAATAAATTATGTGGTGAAAGTCTTAGAACTGGCCCTAAAGGTGATTATATTCTTTACGGTATATGTTTTATTGTGTGACTTGATAACATCTCTTCTTATAATGATGGCCTAATTGTTTCTTTGTCTACTTTATTTGTGATTTCAGAGGCAAAGAACTTTGTTGATTGTTGCTGAAGATATAGAAAGTGATGCACTTGCAACTCTCATATTGAATAAACTTAGAGCTGGAATCAAGGTTTAATTCAATATTTGTACTCTACTTTTGCCTTGATTATTTTAAAATGCACTTTCCTTATTTTGGGTTTACGTTGTACTCCTTTTTTAACTGGGAGGGATTATTTATATGTTACACATGTTTGTGCTATTAAGGCTCCAGGTTTTGGAGAGAACATGAAATATAGTGTATAAGATCTTGCCGTCTTGACTGGGGGTCAAGTAAGCATTGATGTTTCCTCTACGTGTCACTTAAATTGTAGGCTTGTTCTTTCTTCCTTTTAACAACAATTTATCCTATTTGTGTATTGCATCTCATAACTGAAGAACTAGGCATGAATCTTGAGAAGGTTGAGTTGGAGATGCTTGGCACGTGCAATAAGGTGAGTGATTGTGAATTTCTGATGTTTATAACTACAACAGGATGTCAATGTAGAACCATCTAGTTATTTTAGGAGTTGTTCCAGTGATTCTATATTCACTAAGTGTTTTTGTTTTTTTTGTTGATATCTAATATATGTATTGTGTATAGGTGACAATATCTAAGGATGATACTGTAGTTCTTGACGGGGCTGGTGACAAGAAATTCATTGAGGAACGATGTGAACAGCTAAGAGTTGGAGTTGAAATGAGCACTTATGATTATGATAAAGATAAGTTGCAAGAGAGGCTAGCTAAGCTTTCTGGTGGTGTTTCTATTTTAAAGGTCTGTCACCATTCCTTAAGACACAACATTGTCATTTTCATCGTCTTCTTATTCTATTGTTACTGTTTTTTATGGTATGCAATTGTTACTCTGTTACTTGTGCCATAAATGATAACATTGCTCAATGTGAAGATTGGAGGATCTAGTGAAGCTGAAGTTGGTGAGAAAAAAGACGGTAACTGGTGCTCTAAATGCCACCAAAGCATTGTTCCTGGTATCAGATTGCATTTATCCTTATTGATAAATTGTCTACGGGAAGCTTCATTTTGGTGACTAACATGTTTTTGACTGCAATACTTCGTTGCAGGATGTGGTATCGCACTGTTATATGCATCAAGGGAGCTGGAAAAACTGGAAATAGCCAATTTCGACCAGAATATTTGGTGTTCAGGTCATACAAAATGCATTCTATGTGATTTGTTATTTATTGCCAGGGATTCTGGTTATTTAGGAAAGACTGTCATGCATTCTATGTTTGATGATACTTCTAGTGATATTTAGTCGTTCTTTCCCTGTTTTTCAATGCCTCTGTCAGTCACAACATACATAAGTTTACTTGTGTACATTTGTATCAGTTGAAGAACCCTTTCTTTTATAATAATATTATATCTAGTGGTGATTCTCAACTACATTTGTATATGTTTTGTATTGCCATTGTAGTTTGTATATATGTGTGGATGTTGAATATGGGGAACTGGGTAATTGCAGGGGGGAAATATGGGGGTAATGAATTTTGACTAGGTCAATAAACATAGACTTGACCTTTTTTTTTTTAGGTTGCAAAAGATTAGCAACATCAGGGCTATGTTGCTAAATTAGAACCAGAAACAATACAGTAGAACCAGAACCAACAATATCTGGTTCTGGGTAGTGGTATTCCTGTAATTAGCAACATATTAGCAACAATAGACTGATGTTGCTAATAAAAAAATTCGCAACGGCAACGGCCGTTGCGAATGTCCGTTGCTGACCAAGATTCGCAACAAAACTTATGCCGTTGCTAAAAATTGCGACACCGTGTTTAGCAACAGCGAAGTCCCGTTGCGACCCCATTTAGCAACAGCTATTGTATGTTGCTATATCCTTAAAATGGTGTAGTGTTTTATTTCTTCATCCCTGTCTGAAAAGTATGTCTGCTTTAGTGATGCAAATTTTATTTGAAAAGCATGACAGCTTTAGTGATGAAGAGGCATTGAAGAGAAGAAGTGGATTTGAGAAGTTAAAGTTGTTGGTGAAAGAATTCAAAGAAGGAGATAGCGTTCAATTGGAGCACAAGGGAGCAGGCAAGTGACGTCGAGCAAAGTCAATATAAGGGTTGCCATTTGGTTGACCCTAATCTTATATATGCGTGCCTTAAGTCATCCTAGATACCCCTTATCTAATATACCTTAGTTGTTATATCCAGTCCCATTCCTACAGAAACCTAAAAATCCAATTCAGTTCCTAATCATTGGTTTTTCTTTCTTTCATTCCACTGAAATCAAGAGAGATCGAGAAAAGAGGGAAGATTTGATGCTCAAATTCAAGAAGGAAAGTGTGGTTGTTTGTTGTTATTCTCGATTGATGAATGAACCTAGGGTTTGTGATGATGTGAACCAGGCAAATATGATGCTATTGATGCTGCAGCTCAGTTCAAGGGAAGATTGAGATAAATCTGTGGTGGTCAAAGAAATGGGGTTCAGGTTGATTCTCAAAGTGTTGAGGTCGAATCCAGATGAGGAATGAATCTGAGATAAGCAGTGAAGAACATCAATTGCAGGCTTGAGAGCTGTAATGATTAAGAGACGATGGGTTCAACTCGGACTCAAGTTTCAATCGATTTATGGGTGAATGACTGAATCTTAAATGGGTATTGTTGATGTTCTTGGATTTGTGATAGTGGTAGTTGGGAAGTGCAGTGGAGTGTGTGAAGCAAGATCAATACCAGATGATGTTGAAGATAGCCTTACAGCTGAAATGGTTGATGTTGCAGTAGCCAGAATGGATGCAAACTGGTGAGAATGTAGCTTGGATAAAGTTTGGTCATGAATCTGCATTGTTGCAGCTGGGAGAGAAGGTTTGAGATTGAAAGGGCATTGGTTGTGACAGTGAGAGTGGTTGTAGCTCAAATTGCATATGGACTTTAAGCTAAGGCAGAGATGGTGATTCTGGTGAGCTGAGATTACAGGGCATGAAGCCACATATGTATTTGGGAAGTGCAAGTGAAGAGCAAGAAGTAATGCAAGAATGTAATTGAGCTAAGTGTTGGCGTATTACGTCGAAAATCAATAGAAGAGAGGGAGTATGGCAGTGGTGGTACTGTTTTGCAGTTGGGATTGGTATTGTGCTCATGGAGAAATTGTAGGCAAGGCCCTGTCAAGAGGATGGATTTGGTGGTGGCTGAGATGATGCATCTTGGATGTATGGCTGAGAAACTGCAATCAGATGGCTTAAGTCAAGATAGCTGGAGGTTGAGAAGCATAGATGTATGCCTAGGCTGTGTGGAAGTGCAAGCTCTGTAGCTGCGGTTGGAGCTGCTACTGTGACAGATACAGGAGATGGTTGGAATTTGTGGTTGTAGTGGAGATGGTTGCTGCTAGATTGCAGACTTGGTTTGAAGCGAAGAGGTGGTAGTTGTGATGTTTCTGTTAGCATGTACTCATGAGAAGAGGGTTTGCTCAATTCAAGTTATGGATGTGTTGGTTTGTTTGGAAGTGAAGAGAGTGACACAAAGTGAAATGGATTGATCTTGATGGGTTTGAAATTCATATTTGGATGAAGCTAGTTGAAAGTGTTGTTGCAATGGGTATTTCAACTGAGATTCAATTTGTGATGAGAGCTACAACAGAGATTGAATGGTTGCAGGACTGGTGCAATTGAATATGGAGATGTAGGTTCTCATAGGATTGCAGGGTGGTAATGTGCTAAATTGATGGTGGTAACAGGTTCAAAGTGCAGGCAGTTGGAGCTACTAGCTGCTGATCTAGTGAAGAATTAAAGTTGCTGGGATATGGAGGAGATTTGATGGTTCTGGTGGGGATATTGGCAGCAAGAAAGCACCAATTCTGTGCTAGTATGTGAAGCTGTGATCCATGGAGTTGCAAGAGAGCCATCATGGATGGGAATGAAGTGCAGCGAAGACACAAGCATTATGGCTGAAGCGCAATCATTGTGCTTGAGTGAAATAAGGCATATGCAATATTGCAAATGGCCTGGACCGAGTCGGATCACTGAATCGGTATTGACTCACAGTGACTCGGTGAGCTTGACCGATTTGGATCGTTGACCGGTGACCGGGTGGACTTTTCCGGTCACCTGAGCTACTTGCCGGTGCCGGATTCCGGTCATATTCCGTCCAAAACCCTAGTTTTTCGGCGAGCATTTTTGGGACATATTTTCTACACGGGTTTGTCTCACTTGTGGGCTTGGTTGATTTCAATCTATTGGACTTTGAAGACAAAACCTAGTTTGGGAAGGGAGAAAAAAATACAAAAAGGAAAAGACTTCTACAACTTTAAGATCACGGATTATTCTTGGAGTTCTAGAGATATCCGCTGAAACTTACGCTACTAGGGTTTGCTTTTGTTTCATCTTCTTTATTTGATTATTGATTATGATGAACTCCATAGCTATGTGTAGCTAAATCTTATATTATTGGTTAAGGATGTAGTCATATTTCTAAAACTTGTACTTGAGTTATGTATTAGTTTTCTCTGTTTGTTTTCGTTCAAATCTCTACTGCTTTTAATAATCACATGATTGATGTATTGTGATAGGATTTAGATGTTTGGTTAGTTAAGTGGCCAATTAATTGAACTTGCATCTTGTCCATAGCTATTTCAGGGTTTTTCATCGAGCGATAACCCCAAATACAAGTAGCATGATATGATTACGGTTTGTAGTGATACATTCTTGTAATCATATGTAGAGTTTGACCATTGTCCGAATTGTCATGCGCAATGTATAAAAATTGCATTGATTAGCCTATTTCCCAAACTTAATGCTCATAGGAATTGAACTTAATTAGCGCAAGGCGTTAGGTTATTCTTTAGGTAGAATTTGCATATGCATCTCTAATGTGTGTGTTGGTGAACTTAGGAAATTATTAGATTATCTTGCTCTCTTGATATTCTAGGCTTTTGATAGTAAAAGAGATTAAATTTTAATTATAATCATATATGCAAGCACATGTTTAAGATTGAAGATGAATTCCTTGACCAATATCTTTCTCTCATTGATTAATTCCAACTATTTACTTTGCTTTTATTTTACTTTTATTTTGAAAAAATCAGAAATCCCCCCTTTTGGTTACTAAGAAACTAGAATTTGATTACAACAATCGCCTCTCTGTGGATACGAACTCTTCCTTACTTTATACTTCATTTATATTTTGTTGAGTAAGAAAGTGAATTATTTTTGACGCATACGACTGCGATCAAATTTTGGCGCCGTTGCCGGGGAGGCATTCGGCTAGTTATTAAGTTTTTAGTTTCTTTTTATTATTTCTGCTTGCATACTTGCTTTTCGTTTCTTGTCTTGTTTCTCACTTGTTTGCGAGAATTGTTTTCAAGTACCTAATCCCTGGCTTCTAAAGATTGGAATTATCCAAGGTGCGGGATAGCTACTCGAAAAGGCACAATACTCCAACCAAAGCAAGGCACAACGGAAGAAGAAAACTTGGAAGTAGAACACGATACTTTCCAGCTAGTAGAATAAGAAGTTGTAGAACAAGAGGTTCCGGTTGAACAAGAACCACCTTTTGAAGAGAAATAAGAAGAAGAAGCAATAGGTGATGCAAATCGTACACTCAAGGACTTAGCTTCTCACAAGTTGGATGCACAGCAGCGATCTGATCTTACCATTTTCTATCGTACGAGTTCAATTGAATAATTTGCTTGAGATTATATCTCCGATAGGTCAAGATAAAAAGAAATCACAAACATCTTCGTCTCATCGTTTGTGATTCTGCAATATCTTGTTTCGCAACCATACGATTAAGATTATTGTGAGGTAATTGATAATTCTAGGCTGTTCTTTGGGAATATAAGTCTGGGTTATCGATTAGTTCCTGTTCACCTTGATTTCTATCAAAATACGGAACAAACTCATATGTTTATCCGTGGGAGACAGATTTATCTATTATCTTAGACTTTTATGTGTGATACAGATTTGTTAATTAAAGTCTTCGACTTTGGGTCGTAAAAACTCTTGGTTGTGGGTGAGATCTGCTAAGGAAATCAAGTGTGTAGTATCCATCTGGGATCATAGACGTAATGAGCACAACTGTACCTTGAATCAGTCTGATATTGATTAGGGTTCAACTACATTTCAGAACGAAGTTAGTTTGTAGTAGGCTAGTGTCTGTAGCGGCTTAATACAGTGTGGTGTTCAATCTGGACTAGGTCTCGGGGTTTTTATGCATTTGTGGTTTCCTCGTCAACAAAACTTATGGTGTCTGTGTTAATTCTATTTCGCATAATATTTTGTTATATAATTGAAATATCACAGGTTGTGCGTTGTATCGATTAATTATGAAATCTAACCTTTGGTTGTTGATTGGAAATTGATTGATCCTTGGATATTGGTCTTTGGTACCATCAAAGTTTATATCTCTTGTATTTGATAAAGACTCACAGATTTCTATTTGTTTGAGTATAGATCAAATCGAGAGATAGAGATATTAACTCCTTGTTATACTTTTTATTAAGATTGAGTCTGACTGTCTTGTTGATTCTCTTAAAAGTATATTAGAGTTTGTCCATACAGATAGCTAATCGAAATATTGGGTGAGGTTGTTAGACCCCCACTTTTTCAATTGGTATCAGAGCAGGCAAACACGTTTAAGACCTCTAAAGTCTGTGTTTGTAGCGATCTAACTCTATGAACAGAGGTGCTATCTCTATTAACATACCACCAGTCTTCGATGGCTCTAATTAATTATGGTGGAAAATTTCTATGCGAACTTTTCTTCAAGCGTGTGATTTTCAATCATGGGTATATGTAGTTAATGGCTATGATGCTCCCATTGTGGAAATAGGTAATGCTACTATTTTAAAGAATATTGGGGAATACGATGCCTCTGAGATACTTGATGCAAAGAAAAACTACGACAGTTTGAATGACATCATACATGCCATTACCCCAAATATTTAGCACCATGTGTCAAATTTCACTAGGTCTAAAGATGCATGTGATATCTTAGAAACCGTATTCGAAGGTAATACCAGTGAAAAGGAAGCCAGGCTTCAAAACCTAAATTTCGATTGGGAAAACCTTCGTATGGCAGATGAAGATTCATTTGATGAGTTTAATCACAAAGTGTCTAAAATTGTTAATGCATCTTTTGTATTGGGTAAGACCATTCCTGAAAAGGACATTGTGATTAAAATTCTCAGATCGCTGCCATCTAGATACGATTCTAAGAAGCATGCCATCGTAGAAGGAAATAACCTAAACACGCTTTCCAGTAATACTCTTATTGAAAATTTAAAAACTCTTGATCTTGACCAGAACACAGGTAAAACTTCTGCATTCAACGCCATGATCACAACAAGTGAATCCTCTAACTTGTCTTGGGCATATGAATGTTGTTCCAATCATGTTGGTTTTGATAAATCACTGATAATGAAAGAGATCAAAATGTTTATGAGGAGAAAGAATAGATGTGATGAATATCCGTCTTCAGTTAATTCTTCTGGTGATTCAACACAAGAAAAATCTACTCTGTGTGATTACATCGTTAATGATCATAACCGATGTAATGGACTTTCGGCATAATCTGCAGAATCCCTCACCTATTCAACTTCTGACTCAGATTTTGAATATGACACAGATTTTTTCGATCGCTTGAACAAAGAGATTCTTCAAGAAAATCTTCTTCTAAAGGCATACTTGAATAAAAATGAATCATCACTCTTGATGAAGAATATTGAGATAGAGCGTCTTAATGACAACTTTATCAAAACCATGTATCTGAAGGAAAAAGAGATTAATAATATTAAGAATGACCTGCAAAGGTTATCTGGAAGTTCTGACAAAATTTCAGCAATGTTTTTTGGTCAGAGATCCTTTGGAAATACTAATGGTTTAGGGTTTAGAAGCAAAACTGCAGGATCAAAGAACACGTCTGTTCCAACTAATCAGAGAACAACGGTTGTTGATTGTTGTGTTAAACATGAAGAGTCCCATAAAAACTAAAAAACTGTATTGATTTGTTCTTTTTGTGGAAATTCAAAGCATGATCAAAGCACGTGTTGGAGATTCATAAGGAACAACAAAAGAATCACTAAACTTCAAGAGAACATGTAGAAAATAAATATAGGTCTGGATAATTAAGGTCTTTAAAGAAAATCCAGATCTAGGCGAGGTAAGAAATTTTTTTACATAGCAAACATTGACAAGCCACCAAAAGGAAAAAAAACGTGAGCACTTGGCTCACTCTGTCACTAATAATGCTGGTGACGTATGCATCCTCGTCTTTAACTTGGGAAAAATGATGTTTGCATTTAAGAAGTGGCTCAAGTCTGTGTAATTATAAATATGTCTTATTTTTGTTAAGAAAATATTCTCCTAAAAATATGGAAGGAGGATAACAAATCTTGAATGACTCATTCAATTTTCTTCTAGAGTTTTGTGTTCTGTGTCCTTCCTTTCTCATTCCTTATCATAAGATACAGTATCATGGCTCCTGTGACTAGAGGAATCACAAAAACAGATGTTGTTGAAGCAGTTAATGTGTATCTTTGTGAAGGAATCTCTTCCTCAAGGATAAAGAAAGCGAAGTCGACAACTAATGGAGAAGTTTCTTCCTCTAACTGTCTCTTATCTGGTTTTCCTTATGATAATAACATGGTGAAAGATTTCATCAACAAGAGAAATGATTTAAAAATATCAAATCATCTCCTCTTTGGAAAAGATAACTCACTATGAAAAAATGTTGCCTCTAACCAAAAACACCTTGTGTGGACTAAAAAGAGAACTTAGTGAGTTAACTGACATTTATGAAGATCTAGAGGAATTGAACGATCCCATAATCAATAGTTTCTTCAATAATGAGAAGAAATTATCAGTAGATGCTCTAAGAAACCTCTATAATTTCTAGGAAACTTCTTAAGAGAATTTGTATTCTTATTTTTGTCTAAGAAGGATTACTAGGGTTTGGAATAGCCATTATTGTGAGTACACATAGCTATGTCCAACGTTTTTATCTTGCAATGTTTTTAGATTTATTTAGTTAAATTCTAAATTTGATTTGTAAGATGATGATTGCAGTATTAATCTTTATGGTTTCATATATTGCAATATGTTATGGGATATGTGTGTTTGCGTCCGTGATCTATTATTGTCCCATACGATGTCAAAATTTATCTCTTTTATATGTCGGTATGTAAGTATTGATACACGATCGATGAACTTTTGACAAACAAAAGTTAAGCCTATTATGTCATTCATTGATGGAAGATAGGTTAAAATATTTTGTTCACGAGGATTATGTCTATTGTATGTCATTGTGCAAATAGTGATGGAAAATAGAATGAATCCTTGTCTATGCCACAATATTAATCTTCCCTGATCCATATTTTATGTATATACTGTGTGCCTCCACAAGTCTTCTTGTGTGAGCATTTCCAACTAAACTAATCATAGATTCGTTTGTGGATATTTTGGTTGTGTATTCTGATTAAATTAATCATGGGTTCTCTTGTGATTAGTTTGATTGAGATTTTTGGATACAAAATCATTTTTGTGGTTTTTGGTGTCCAAAGAAATCCTTCTTTTCTCGTAAAAGTAAGGTCGCTCTTGTTGTTCTTTTGAGATTGACATCAAATGGAGGAGAGTTCTCTTGAACTTGCGCTTATTTCCATATCTTTGTGGGTAGTGCATCTGTGGAATTTTTTAGGGGTTATCTTGTATCTTTATAAACTCCTTGATGAATGCATTTAGCTTCGGCTTTATGATTGCATCTAAAAAAAGTTGATATGTTTCTTTCTTTTGGTCTTGAAGCATCTCCGTGAAAATTTAATTAGGATCCCATTTTCGTACCTTTGCCAATTTTATTGACAAAAAGGGGGAGAATTAATATGTAGTTCACACTATAAATACATATGGTTTTTGGATCATTATTTAAGAGGGAGTGGTTTTCGTGTTGAGACGAAAGTATTGACTAAGGGGGAGTGATACATATCACCATAGTATTGTTGTAAAAGTTGTGATGCAATTGAACTTTGATGTTGTGTAATAATACTATGACAATGTATAACAATAATTGAGAGCTTTCGTTTTCTCATTGTTATGTCTACGGAACTTCAACAACTATGATGCTGAACTGAACATCTATGGAATCATGGGAGTACTTGGAAAAGACGAAGTTTTCGAGTAATGTTAAAGCACCAAGGATATCAAGCATGTGGAAGAGAAGCTACAAAGTTTTATCTATTTTGTAATCCATATGTATTGATAGTTTTGTCACTAAAATTGACAAAGGGGGAGATTGTTAGAGCATTGCTCGGTCGAACTCGCATGCATTGCTATTTCAAGCATGTTTGTCAATGTTAGTGATCAAAACTAATGTCTTGATTTCTAGTCTACTTATAACTTAGTCTCGGTCTAGGATAGTTAAGTGTAGTTGAGCTCCAGACTCCATGGCGATTATCTTACAAAGACGAAGAACTACTCAAGGAACCAGTAGAACTTCATCCGACTAAAAGCTATGTGGAGACTTGAACTCATCTATCACTCAAAAGTATACTCTATCTGCTACTCTTGAGACAAAATTTGTATAAGTATGATGGTTTTCATACATACACATTTGCTATTTCGAGCTGAGTTTACTCGCATATCTTTTTCTCGAAATATGGGTTTGTAAGCTTTCGCTTTAACCATTTTCATCTTTACCCGTGACGAAAGTCATGATGACGTTTCAATATTGAAAATAGCTTTGATGATGATAATCGTGAATAACGATTTTTATAACATTATAGAAGAATGTCTTAATGATTGAAATGTAGAGTTGAGATTACCACCTATGGATATAAGCATATATAGTTTGTTCGCACATTAGTGTATAAATCCATGTACCGGAAACCAAGTGCGTGCATGCGGTATTGGTGAAGGAGACATGTTGGGTATGCGTACTCGAGGAAATTTCCTCCCGGAAAATTCTTCTGAGTTTGGAGTTTACGAACTCATAAACCAGTCACCTTAGGTACGCGTACTGGCGAAAATTTTCTACCCGAAAATTTCTGCTGAGTTTGGGAACTAAAACCAACTCAAAATCCGGTAGCTAAGGTATGCATACCCAAGGTTATTCTCAAATCGGTAGTTCATGAACTTAAAACAATAAATTATAAGGAATGCAATCTTTGCAAACCATGGATATATTGTTCATGAATTGATTCAATCGAATCAAACTGATTTTGTTTAAATTTTGTCTATGTATAAAGATCTAAGCAATTGAACAACTCTTCAACTAGTTCTTTTGAGTCATTTGAACTAGTTATGAGAAAGATGAATACGTTTAATATGAAAGTGCTCATATGGCTAACCATTGGTTAACTATTTGTGAACCAACTAAGTGTACACATTTATGTATGGTTAATCATTCATAAATGAAATACATTTCATTTGTGTGTGACAAGCTAAGTTTCGATCTAACGGTTGAAATATATTAGCTTGGTTGAATCAGATTTTTCATCTAACGGTGAATATTGGATGCTTTGTTACCAAGGTAACTTAGATTGCAAACCCTAATTTGAAAACTATATAAAGGGAACTCTAGCAACTGGAAAAACTAATCCCCACATCTCCTGTGTGATACTAGTTGGTTTTTCTAGAGTCAATTCTCCTTTAACCTTAGGTTTCTTCTCGAGACCCTGTAGGTTAACGACTTAAAGAATTCATTGGGATTGTGAAGCCAGACGAAACTACTTCTCTTGTAGTTGAGCGATCTGATTTTGCCATTTTATATCGTATGAGTTCAATTGAATAATTGGCTTGAAATTATATCTCCGATAGGGTAAGATAAAAAGAAATAACAAACATCTTCGTCCCATCGTTTGTGATTCTGCAATATCTTGTTTCGCTACCATACGATTAAGATTATTGTGAAATGATTGATAATTCTAGGATGTTATTTGGGAATATAAGTCCGGGTTACCGATTAGTTCATGTTCACCTTGATTTCTATCAAAATACGGAACAAACTCATATGTTTATCTGTGGGAAACAGATTTATCTATTATCTTAGACTTTTCTGTGTGATACAGATTTGTTTGTTAAAGTCTTCGACTTTGGGTCATCGCAACTCTTGGTTGTAGGTGAGATCATCTAAGGGAATCAAGTGCATAGTATCCTGCTATGATCAGAGACGTAAGGAGCGAAATTGTACCTTGAATCAGTGTGATATTGATTAGCGTTCAACTACAGTCCATACCGAAGTTAGTTTTTAGTAGGCTAGTGTCTGTAGCAGCTTAATACAGTGTGGTGTTCAATCTGGACTAGGTCCCGGGGGTTTTCTGCATTTGCGATTTCCTCGTTAACAAAACTTCTGGTGTCTGTGTTATTTCTATTCCACATTATATTTTGTTATATAATTGAAATATCACAGGTTGTGCGTTGTATCGATCAATTGTGAAATCCAACCTTTGGTTATTGATTGATCCTTGGATATTGGTCTTTGGTACCATCCAAGTTTATATATCTTGTATTTGATAAAGACTCATAGATTTCTATTTGTTTGATGAGTATAGATCAAATCGAGAGATAAAGATATTAACTCCTTGATATACTTTTTATTAAGATCGAGTCTGACTGTCTAGTTGATTCTCTTAAATGTATATTAGAGTTTGTTCATACATATTTCTAATCGAAATATTGGGTGAGGTTGTTAGACCCACGCTTTTTCATAAATCTTCCCGCTAACCTTTGATATATTTCTTTGCCCACCGGAATACCATCGGTGTCTTCTCCCAGCTTCTGATTTGGTTCCACTGGTTTGTCAATAGGCTTGCAGCCCAACATTCTTGTCTCAGCTAGAAAATATATGACATATTTCCTTTGAGAGATGTAGATGACCATTTTTGATCTTGCCACTTCAATTCCTAGGAAGTATCACAATTATCCTATGTCCTTTATCTCAAATTCGTTGGCCAAGTAATATTTTACCTTCCTTATTTCTTTTACACCATCACCTGTCATTATAATTTCATCCACATAGAAAATAAACATGGTCATCTTTCCGTTCCTTGAATGTTTGTGGAACAATGTATGATCCGCCTGACTTTGCCTAAATCCATATCTCCGTAGACTTTGGTAAACCGTCCAAACCATGCCCATGGAGACTGCTTCAAACCATATAAGAATTTCCTCAACTTGCATACTTTATTTTATTAGTGGCTGTTTGAAATCCAGGACGAATGTCCATGTATACTTCCTTTTCCAAATCACCATTAAGGAAAGAATTCTTCACATTGAACTGATAAAGTGTCCAGTCCTTGTTTGCCGACAAAGATCACAAGGCATGAATAGTGTTCATCTTATCAACAAGAGCAAATGTTTCTTGATATTCAATTCTATAAGTCTGAGTGTAGCCTTTAGCTACTAATCTTGCCTTATGTCTTTCGATTGTTCCATCATACTTGTACTTCACAGTAAATACCCATTTAAAACCAACTGTTTTCTTCCCTTTTGGCAGTTTGACCACATCTCAGGTGCCATTCTTGTCCAGAGCTTCTATTTCTTCAGTCGTGGCTACTTTCCACTTATGATCATCAAGAGCATCTTTAATCCTTGTAGGTATACTCACGGATGATAAGTGGTTTGCAAAAGCAACATAATAGAAGATACAAAATTAGAAATATGGTGGTCAGTAAAAAATCCATATCGAGTTGGAGGATTACGAGTACGAGTAGGATATCTAGAAGAACTAGGGTCTTCTTCTTCTACAACATTGGTAGACTCATCAGCTGAAATATCATTCTCGTTAGTACTCAAAGTAGTTTCAATCTGAACTGTATGAGGTTCTAGTTTAGAATAACCTGTCACCGGAGTAGACAATTGAAGAGCATGGGAAAGAGGGCCCTTGAATCTTCGTTTGTACAGTTGAAGTTAAGGTTGAAGAAGTGAAGAAGCTGTTGATGGAGTAGTCTCACTTTGCTTACTTATGTTAGGTGCAGAGTATAGGTCATACCATAAATCATACCCATATTGATCTTCACCAATTCTAATCTCCCCCTGAAGAGAAGTCTCAACTCTCGAGAAATAATGGGTATCTTCACTAAAGGTTACATCTATAGACACAAACACCTTACCAGTGGGAGGGGGACAACACTTGTAACCCTTTTGGTTGTATGAGGACCCTAAGTAAATGCACTTAAGAGCTCTAGGATCTAGTTTACTCTTGTCCTGTTTGTGGATATGAACATAACAAGCACATCCAAAATCCTTTTGGTGGAACACGTACAAGAGGTTGAAATGAAGTACCATTGGATAAAACCTCAAGAGGTGCTTGAAAATTAAGTGTGTTGCCATAAGAATAGCATCGCCCCAATACATTTTTGGAACATACATATAAAACAGTAAGCATCTAGTAACTTCTAGCAAATGACGATTCTTACGTTCAACAACTCCATTTTGCTGAGGGGTATCAGTACAAGTGGTTTGGTGAACTATTCAATATTCTAAGAAATAAGATGATAATCCTTGGCTTAGGTACTCACCACCACGATCAGATCTTAACACTTGAATCCTTGTGTTAAATTGGGTAAGGACAAACTTATGAAAGATTTTGAAGACAGATGGACTTCACTTTTGTCCTTCAATAAGTAGACCCATGAAACTCTGGAGTAGTCATCATGAAAGTAACGAACCAACGTGCACCAGAAGAACTAATTACAGGTAAAGGACCCAAAACATCACTATGTATAATTGCAAAAGAAGATAAGATTTTATTTATGCGTAAAGGATATGAGACACGCTGATGTTTAGCTAACTCACACACTTCATAGTGGAGTTTAGATATATCTAGTGCAGAAAATAGCTTAGGAAACAACTTTTTTAAGTACCCAAAAAAAAGATGTCACAATATGTTAGAGCATTGCTAGGTTGAACTAACAAGTGTTGCTATCTCAAGCTTGTTGTCAAATTTAGTTATCAAAACTATATCTTGATTTCTATCCTACAATTAGTTAAATCTCGGACTAGGATAAAAATGTAGTTGAGAAACAGAGGTTCACGGTAGTCATCATTGCACTCTACTGATTGAAGTCGAAGATCAACCGAAGCTTTTGGTGAATTTTATCAACAAAAGGTAAGTGAAGACTGAGCCACCTATATCTCAATTTATATTCACTTTTCTATCATGTGATACGATGTCGCATAACTAATAAGACTAGTATGCATAATCAAGAATTTCGAGTCAAGTTTATCTTGATAATTTCTCGAAATATAATGGCTAAGCTTAATGAACATTTGTTCATACCTGATGAATTTCGGTTAAGAACAATATATTGTTCGGAATCAAAATCATGATTCAAGTTTATGATTCGTAAATAGCCTGAAACAGTGATAGGCGTCACTGATGCTATTCATGAATGTTTCAAATCGATTTAGATAAATGTAGAACTAATATTGTTCATATACAAGACAGTGATATCCATTTTACTAGGAAAACTGTTATAAGTCTGAACCTGTATTACATGTATTCGTACACGTAGCAGAGTAGATGTATACATATCGACTTCAGATTATTGGTGAATATATTCTTATGTATATCATATGAAAATCTGTGTGACTCGTGAACATGATCAGTATGCATACTCGTTTGCAAACCATTCTTGAATTGTGGTTACATAATCGGGGGTGAGTATCAAAAACAATACGCAAACCTATATATTTATGTGTTCCTGAACTCAGGAACGTTTCCAAACTGGTATGCAAACCGATTTAGTTCTGTGAACTCTGGAACCAGCGACGGTTTTAAAGTTTCCAAACTGGTACGCAAACCATAAAAGTTCCGTGAACTCCGAAACTTAGGTTTGGTAGAAAGTTTGCAAACTTGTATGCAAACATAAAAAGTTCTATAAACTTCGGAACTTGGTTTTGGTTTAAAGTTTTCAAACCGGTATGCATACTGCGACTGAACAGACTCACGAACTACTATGTATTTGTACTCATACATCTACAAATCATGTCGATTATATTTTCAAGTGTGTTTCAATTATTTCTTCGAGATAATTAGCATTTGATTAATTCTCTATGAACACTAGACTTAATTGATCACATGTTTGTGACTCAGACTCATAGTTAATGTCTTATGTGTTCATGAAAATGAAGATAAAGCTTTTAAGTTCAAACCGGATAGTTTCGGCTAACCATGTTGAACATTGTCTTTGTACATAGTTCTGTTACGATCTCACCTAAATAGAGTGTATATCTTGCTTATGTAATTTAGATCCAAAGATTCATCTAACGGTGGATATTGTTTGCTTGGTTCCAAAGCTATCTTAGCTTAAACCTAAAGAAACTTATGCTTTGAATGCCTATAAAAGGGGAACTCCAAGCAACTGGGATTTTTGAATCATGACACTACTTTTTGGTGTGTCCTAGTTTTATTTAGAGTCTTCATCTCCAGAAACCTTTTTATGGATTATCGACTATAAAGACTTCATTGGGATTCGTGAAGCGAGGTCTAGTTATCTTTCCTTGATAACTCGAGTATCCTGATCTTGATTGTTTGTAGAGCTTGATCCAATAATCAAGATACATGGTAATCATCAAAGTTGTCTTAATCTCAGACTTTGTTGAATCCATAAGTTTTATACTTGTGAGGTGAATAATAATCTAGGATCCATTTCAGGTTGCATAAGTCCGGATTTTGAGGATAGATAGACTCTGTTGAATTGCTATCGATTTCCATCACCTTGATCATATGTTTGATTTTTGATCATATGTTTCGATCGTAATCACCTTGATCAAATTTAAAGTTTTCAATTGAGTTGAAGCAACTCTTAGTTGGTGTGACGTCATCTAAGGGAACCAATTGCATGGAGTCTTGCTGGGATTCAAGAGGCGTAAGGAGAGCGACTGTACCTTAATCGGTGGGATACCTTTTAGGGCTCAACTACATTCCAGTTTGAAGTCAATTGGTAGTAGGCTAGTGTTTGTAGCGGCTTAATACAGTTTGGTATTTAATCTGGACTAGATCCCGGGGTTTTTCTGCATTTGCGGTTTCCTCGTTAACAAAACTTCTGGTGTCTGTGTTATTTTTTTTCCGCATTATATTATTTATCTTTATAATTGAAATATCACAGGTTGTGCGTTAATCAATCATAGTAGAGACATCCGACCTAGTTTGTTTGATATGACTTAATTGATTCTTGGATATTAGTCGTTGGTACCCTCCAAGTTATCTCTTTATTATTAGGTTCACAGATTCAGTTTTGTAGACGTTCTAATCGCAAGAGATAGAGATATAACTCTAAGATACTCTTCCTTGATTGGGTTTACTTCTCGGAGTTGTATTGAGTTTGTCCATACATATTTCCTAAGAAAAAAGTGGTGGTGTATTTTGGTACCCCCGCGTTTTCATAATAGTTTATTCCATAACCATATTTGCACTTTTACCTTAGATATACTTGTTGAGTTGCAAGCCCTTGTAATATCTTTTTGTGTTGTCCCTTGCAAGTTCAAGTAGTAAAGGTCCCCTCTCTCTTTACCAAGTTCAATATTCGCTCCTGTGAGTAGATCCTGAAATATACAATGTGAGTCAAAAAAGGTAACGCTGCACTTTAACGCTTTGGTTATTTGACTGATAGAAAGAAGGCTAAAATACAAATTCAGAATATGTATAACATCATTGTTATAAAAAAGGTATGAGGTTTATGTCCATGATGACTAAAGATATCAGACGAACGACGTTTAATTTAGGCCCGATCCGAAGGTCGGGATTCTCTAAATAGAGGAGTCATTAGACGGCTGAAAAGGACTCCGGGATATGAGAAACTAGCAGTGTTTACCACAAAAGGGTCTCCTGCCAATTTACGGTCGATTAAGCGACCAGTTCGATTAGAATCGTGAGTCTCCTCCGGGTTTCTTACTTATGCTCTTGGTTCTCGGAGAAACTCTGCCGCTCGAGGTTGATCACCACCACCATCTCCTTCTCCATCTTCTTGCATTGAATCAACAACAAAGTAGTCACCAACACAATATGACGAGAAACAATCGAGCCGAACCCCACCACCACCATATCCATCGCCACCATTATCAAAAATCGATCACTGCAATTCAACATAATTCACAAAAAAGAATAATGATAAGGATTGAGAGTTCTTGGATGATGATAAGGGTTGGGTTGAGATCGATTTGTAACCAGATGAAGAAATCGATCGTTAAAAATATTCCAGGTTCAAATATTCCCATCTGAATTTTCTTCTTTAATCTGTTTCGTTCTTCATTAATTAGTATACTATGGGGGTTTTTAGATTTATCATCATTATCTGTAGATGTATTCAAAATTTTGATTTTTTATTTGGTTGAACTGCTAGTTTTGAATCTTTAATTGAGCCGAAGTTACAAACCCTAATTATATTTTTAGGGATTTTTTTGTTTACAAATTTTAGTTGATTTTTTCTATACAAAATATGTTTTAGCCAAAAAATCCAATTGACATGTAATTGCAGAGTTACTGAATCACACCGTCTCTTTGGTATTGGTTTTGTAGGGGAGCATGAAACTGAATATGATAGGTAAACCACCGTGTTTACTGAATATTTAATGGATTCAATGCTCTAGGCAGTAGTATTGGGGTTCTTTTAACTACTCCATTAGATGTTTGTGTTTGCTTGAGAAGTGTTATTGCCCAATTTGCAGGTAATTTGGCGAGTCTATTCGATATCAATCTATGAAGAACTGTTTTCTATTTCATCTTCAAATGTTCGATCCTTTAGTTACACATTCTATTTGATGCATAAAAGATTTTTCTTTCCCTAATATTTTTATCTAATCTATTTGAGATTCATCTTAAAGACTGTAACAACAAAATTTGTATATGATAAGTTAAAATAGATGATCTATATATGATAAGTTCAAATATAAGTTCAATTGCTTGGGGTTTCCATGGTGTTTTTAATTTGAGATCAGAGTGCCTTAATTTTTATTGTAACTGTCATGCACGTCTGCTTTTAACTTTGTATGGCGGACCTGAAAATTTTCCAGATTAAATCAGTCAAAGACAATGGCTATCAATATGTTCATACATTGGATAATTGTTTGATCAAGAATTCTTTTGAATATGTAATATGGTTGTCTGATGTAAGTACAAATTCAAGTTTTAGTTAATTTGCATTGTTTTTCACTCAAACTTTATATAGCTAGAGTTTTAACTCTTCTTATGAATGCTTTCAACAGTTGTTATAACAACAAGTGGGAAAGTGGTTCAGAGGAAGAAAGTCCATGTTGCTGACCTTGGATAATTGTTTGGTGTTTGAAGTTTCACCAACTTCTGCACATCTTGCCTAATTACGGATGTATTTCCTCTGTAGATGATGATTGGTATGGTTCATTGAGTTTTTGTTCCAAGTAATGCCTACTTATTATTATGTGGTTTAATATCTGTTTATGCTCTCGCTTTACCAAATGTTGTAGTAAATTAAGAACTCAACTCAAGTAGGTAGAGTCAACATTTGAAGAGCTTAATGGGAAAATACGAGAATGCAAGAGGTAAATTGTTCTTTGCTCAATGGTTATGAGTGGTGTACTTTACGTTCCAACAATGACCACTTACACCTGCCTTGGTTTATTTTTGCATATTTATGGTCTTTGTAAATTAAGTAGCATTTCGTCATTCGTCATTGCTACTACAAGTCTATGATAAAATCACTCTTATAGTTTTGGTAGACTCTATACCTTTTCTTATTGGTATTTCATGGATATGATAAATTTTATGGTCAATAGCTTGGATCCTTCATATATATTACCTACCTCTATTGAAATAAACTAAATGTGATTGGATTTGTAAGCATGTAGTTACATATCATGCATTATGAAGTTGATAAAAAGGAAAAGAATAACCTTATAAGCAGGATAATTAATGGTAGATCAGTCACTTAATGGATAAGTAGAACAATATCTTGCACTCATCAAACAAGGTGTGGAGAAGGTCAAGCTCTGTGATTATTGAATAGTATATACCACCATTTTGATAATGAACAAACTCATGACAGTAGTGCTAAGTTTGGTTACTCAATTGTGCCTGGCTGCAATTCCCAAGTGTAATTTGGTTTCTCAACTGTGCTTGGTTACTCAAGTGTAATTTGATTAATATGATTAATTTGAAAATTACGGATATTAATTTGATTACGTATTTGTCTGTGTGTTCCTCTATCGGTCTAATTTGTTCGCCTGACTTTGCTTTTGTGATGTTGCTATGTGTATTACAAGTTCAAGTTGTTGTATCCATTTTCTAAGTTTTGCAACACATATATGGGTGCTCATGTATCGGCTTGCCGATGTATTCCGTTATAATCACTGTGTTTAGGTTCCATGGTCATGGGGTATTGCAGTCTCATAAGGTGTATTTTCAAATGTAGAAACTTTTGATTATGCTTTTTGGCCATGTCCATGATTTCTAAATCTATGACAATATGTTCTAACAAAAGGTAATCGTTAGTTAGTATATGGACCATCCATTTGATTCACAGGGTAAAATTTGATATGCTTGATATTTTGAATTAAAATTTAGAGTTCAAGAAGCAGCTGTTATGAAAACTGAATCAACAAAAGAAAACAGTCTCACCATGATATGCTGCAAACAGTGCATGTTCTGCAATGATATCTCAACCTCGAATGTTATTGAGACAATTAATTTGGATATGGGCCCACTAATCAGTTAGTAGTTTCCAAATATAATTAGATTCCGTACTCTGAAGCCGCCGGATAACTTATACGTTCAACCCCTACATTTCACCTAATGACAATTAATTTGGATATGGGCCCATTAACCTTTGGTTTTCTACTCTACGACACGGCCATATGGCTACTATGATCCAACTAATTAAACACAATACTATGACCCGACTAACTACAGTATAACCCCTATAAAATAATAGCGTCGGGACCGACAAAATTTATCAATTTATCGCGATATTAAATAATCGCATAAATTAATAATTATTAAATTATGTATTAATTAATAATTTATTAATTAATCAAAAATATTGTTGAATTCTAGAAAAAATAATCAACAAAATGAACCAATACACCTTATTCATTATGCATATTATTGTGGGTGCGGTTGATGGATACTAATTTATTAGATACTAATCTTTAGTAGAAGTTAGTGGAAGCTAATTCCATGGACACTAAATGATATTAGATACTAATCTTTAGTGGAATCTAAATTCATGAACATTATATCATATTTGTTAATTGACAAAAAAATAAATAAGAGTGTCATGGGAAAAAACGAAAGTGATGATGTAAAAGTCGAAGATGAAAGTGTATTTAGAGAGACAACTACCTTCCCGTAAAGAACCTATCAAAGCTGCAAAGATATTGAATAGGTTTTTATTACATCATAAAACTACAACACCAAAGACTCTTCTAATGTCATGAAAAATCCAAAATGAAATTCAATGTGACATCAATTTTAAGAAAAAACAAGTCACAATTGAATCATTATTTCGTATCAAAAATAAAATAAAATAAATAGAATCATTATTTACTAAATTAGCATAAATGTAAAGCTAAATTTATATTAATTTGAGAGTTATTAATTTATATATTATACGGGACCTATATGAAACTAATTTTTTTTTATCTGATAAATTTAATGAATTATTAATTTAGCATGTTGGTCCCAACTCGGGACTGGCAAAATTTATTAATTTATCGTGATTATTAATTTATCGCAGATTAATTTATAGAGGTTCTACTGTATAACACATTATAATATGTGGGCACCACATCTGCCTTTAAATTTTCTCCACGTCCAGGGCCGTAGGTCCTGACCTCATCCGGCTACTATGATCCAACTAATTAAACACACTACTTTGACCCAACTAACTAACACACAATAATATGACACGACCAACTAAATATTGGGAACGTTTTGTTGTGATCCGACTAACTAAATATGCTCCCGACTATTATCGACAAGACCAACTAACACAATAATTTAATGTAGGCACTACATCTGCCTATAAATTTTCTTCACGGCCTGGCTACTATGATCAAACTAATTAAATAGGCTACTGTGGCCCGACTAACTAACACACTATAATATGATACAAATAACTAAATACGTGGGCACTACATCTACCTGTAAATTTTCTCCACGGTCGGGGCCTACTGTGAATAATTACAGCTGCGGTTGATTGCAGATGAAACTGAAGAAGGAATCAGAGCGGAAATTGATATCGATATGGGTTTGTCATAAAGGTTATTGACAACTGAGATTGATGGTCAAAATAACTGAAAATTTTCAGAATCTAGGGTTTGGTTTTGGGAAGAGCAGCTGAGACTGAGTCTGGGATAAATTAGAATGGGATAATTGGAGATGGGGGTTTGAGATTTCTTGGATGATGATAAGAGTTGGGTTGAGCTCCATTTGCAACCATATGAAGCAATCAATCGAGAAAAAATATTCCAGGTTCAAATATTTCTCTATTTTTTCCCTATCAATTTCGACTTCAGAATTACTTATACATGCAAAAATCATGTGTTTTATAGGTTTTTCGTAGTGAAGATACCATTTTCTTTGCATAGCTTGAGGATTTATTACAGATATGAAAAGCTAAGATATATAATATGAATATCAACAGGACATCACAATTATTTGTGCTACACTATATCTGTTTTCTTAATTATTTCAGTTCCTAAATTATTTTGGAACTTTTGTAGAGCTTAATAAAAATCTTTTTGGTGGATTGTAACAGATGGGTGTCATGGAGTGATGGGTTCTGCTAGCTTATGTTAAATTCATTAATGGTGATTTGAAATTGGCAGTTGTGGTTCGGCTTTCCGGCTACTATGATCAAACTAATTAAACACGCTATTGTGACCAGACTAACTAACACACCATAATATGATACGACTGACTAGATATGTGGGCACTATATCTGCTTTTAAATTTTCTCCACTGCCGGGACCGTAGATCCTGGCTTTCTAGCTACTATGATCAAACTAATTAAACACGCTACCTTGACCAGACTAAATGACACACTATAATATGATATGACCAACTAAATATGTGTGCACTATATCTTCTTTTAACTTTTCTTCACTGCCGGGGCCTACTGTGACCCGACTAACTAACACACTATAATATGATACGACCTTGTGATTTCCGGATACTATAATCAAACTAATTAAACACGCTATTGTGACCCGACTAACTAACACACTATAATATGATACGACTGACTAAATATGTGGGCACTATATCTGCCTTTAAATTTTCTCCACCGCGTAGGCCCCGACTTTCCGTCTATTATGATCAAACTAATTAAATACGCTATTGTGACCCGACTAACTAGCACACTATAATATGAAACAACCAACTAAATATTGAGACCGTTCTGCTATGACCACAGAATAAAATTGAATGGAAAGATACTGATCCATCGACCAAACAAATGAACAATAAACAAAACTCTAAAAAGGTTGAGCCCCGGAGAAACATGGAAAATCGACAAGAGGTTGAGCGCCAGCCGAAGGTCGGCGTGAGACCTAGTAGTTGATAAAGACATAAATTTGGTTATGGGTATTTGACCTTCACCAGAGACAATTGTTGGAGATCCATCCTCTGTTGGTATACAAGGTTTACTAGGACTTGCACTATAAGTGGAGAAAATATTTGACCCGATGGACATGTGGTCAGTTGCTCCACTATCGATAATCCAAGAACCTTTAGACTTATCACATGTAGTGTTTAATGCCCTACCATAACTATCTGTGTTACCTTATTGAGTCAAAGAAGTAGACCCAACAATATTTTCCTTGGATGATAGCAGCCGTGCACACTCTTTGATCTTTTTTCTAGTTGTTCTTGAGATAAATGAGAATAACCACTCGGTGTTGATGTGGATTAAAATTGCATTTCATCAGTAGTTTTATATTCCCTTGAACCAGTGTTGCGACCTCCTTATCTTCCTCTACTACTTCCATTAGAGTTTTCCAATATTTCATTGTTGTTCTGCCATTGCGGAAGATCATTGAGCTTGAAGTCTCCCTGGTATGTATACGTTTGTGACAATAATCACAGTACAATGAGTTTTTCTCATCATATTGTCGATTTTTTTTACATGTGGATGTTGGTGGAGTAATCACATTCAAGGCGGAACTTTCCTGTGGCACTGGAGGTATCATAGCAGCTCGGCGAAGTTCTTCCGATCTGAAAGTTTCATACACTCCTCGTAGGGTCGGCAAAGGATCTTTTCCCAACACTTGGACTCTAATTGGATCAAAATCTTAGTCACGCCCAACAAGGAACTCAATAGTTCTCCCTTTTTCAATTCTTTTATGCAACTTGGCGGTAGCAGATGCACACACCATGTATAAGGGATGTAGGAAATCAAGTTCTTGCAATATAGTTTGAAGTGCACTAAAGTATACGGATAGAGGTATGCTGTTCTGGTGAGTCTCGATAATCCGACGATTCAATTCATAAATCTGTGTTGCATCACCGCTCACAACATATATCTGAGTGACTGCCTCCCAAATTTCTTTTACTGTGGTTAAGCGCATATAATTTCTCTTAATGTCAGGAGTCATTGAGTCTATAAAAAAACTCATTATCATGGCGTTTTCTTGATCCAGGTATCATATGAAGGGTCTTCAGTTTCTGGACAAGCTTTACTTCCGGTTAGGTACCCAAGCTTTCCTTTACCCGCTATGTAAATTTTCATGCAGTGAGACCAAACAAGGTAATTTGTATCATATATAATACAAAACATAAGGGGTTTTTGAGCCATCGACGGAAGGATAACATTATCAAAGACAAATGGATAATCTGATCATCCCAGTCTTATCCCAGCCATTTACATCTAACGGATGCAAGAGTAGTAACCTACTTCGATTATAACTATATGCATTTACAACCCTCATAATTAGTTCCACATTAATTTAAAAAAATAATGTCCCACCAAAAAAGAAAAATTTGGACAATTCAATGTTAAAACCATGTAGAACTTATACATTTACACTCGTATATTTTATTGTAAAAACACATAAAGGAAATTATTTGCACCACATCTTTAATAAAAAATCAAATTGCCCAACCTTCATCAACCTACAAGACACAAGTAACATTAGAGCATTTGTGGTTATAATGTGTAAAACCCAAACAACAAAGAACTTTCCATTATACTCATCGTAAAGGGAACAATCCAAAAAAAAAAAAAAAAAACACCCTCCCAACAGCTCATGTTTGAAGAGATTACGTAATTACATGGTCAGTCATGATGTGAATGTCAAGGTTGAAGATTTTATTTTCCATAGGTTAGGTGTTGTCATTCAAAAAGGTATTGAAGCTCAGCTTGTTGCGAGACTCCCATCCAATTCTTGTATACTCCTTTCTGTTAATGATGATTAATAATAGTTTATTTTCTTTTAAATAAAATAAAATAAAATGGCCCACCGAAAATTAACTCGAATAAGCTAACATACTAAAATTGTAGATGATAAGGGATGAAACTACATGTCATGCGTTGATTGCAGCTGAAAAGTGGTTGGTGAACCAAATGATGTGTGGCACACCCATTGTGAGAACAAGATTGAATATGCAGTACCAAGGTGTCATATTTTCTTATAAATGAGTCATCTACTTATCTCCATATAAATGTAAATAATAACACAAGTGTTTTGTTAGAAAATACATTAACCACCTGAATCCATTTCACATGCACGTTTTACGTCCTTTCTGAGGTTTAAGACCCTACTGGGTCGACCATGTTTGTGGCATTGGACAACGAAGTCTAAAAAATTATTTGATGATTCTAAAATAATAAGAATGGAATCATCAGAGCATGTGGATAATGAACACAAGACGATAGTACCTGCGATCGAGGAAGAATTTCCGGGAGGATGCAATAACATTTATTTCTTACTAGATGAAGATTTAGCATAATGGTCTCATCAAAGATCACCAATTATTGGGGATCGAAAAAAATAAATTAATCTAAGGCCAAAATAAGACAGTTTACCTAAATTTTTATCAAAAAATATTATTTTAATCAGTTGGAAGTGTAACCGAATTTATAATTATTTAGATGAAAAATATCTAAGATATTCATAGATGCAAGTTCTAATGAGTCAAATTAAGTCTTATAATAGTGTGTGGTAATTATTAAAATTATTATGATCATAAAGTATCCATTCTCTTGCCGTGACGGTACGGCACGGGTTATTTCTATTCAAGTTTACAAGATATCATATTTCTGCTCATAATATCATTGTGAGAAACATCTAGAGATGTAGAACCCATAGACTAAGAAGGAACACTATTCTCAGAGGTTCTAGACATCAAATCTACTTTTAACTCAACAGATAATCTAGAGAGAAAAAGAACAAACTTCAAAGATGGAACCACGACTTTCAAATGGAGAAACCTACTTATAGATCAGCCACTAGTTCTTCACGAACAACTTACCAGTCTAATTCCAAATTGAAGCTATAGTACATCGAAGCTTTAATTGGTATTTAGGCTAGGTTTTCTCTTCTCTGCCTCCTTTTCTCTAATACCATGAAGAAACAAAGCAAAGATAGTAAAATGCTTATACTTCACCCATAGGAGAGGCTCCTCTTTTATATATATAATTAGGTATCCTTACAACTTGCACATTTAGGGTTAGGAGGAAAATATCTGTAACACTAACACTATAGTACTAACTGTGCAATGACATTCATGACTCATTCCAACAACGGCAACATCCTCTCCTTTCAAGCATTCAGGTTTCTTTGATCATATGTTATCTTTTTTCTTCGTGCTAGTTCATAAGGCATAAGAAACAAACAATCCATTAAAAAAATTATCATTTTATAACCTAGTCAGTAGAATAAAAAAGGAGTCGGCATTGAATTACATTATCAGATAGAAATGACTTAGCATCGGCATAGCATAGATAAAGATTCACTATTGCTTGTTCAATATCGATAATGCCTACGTCGATAAATTTCTATACAAAGAGTTATTTTCTAAATCAACATTGTATTGACATGATTTTCCAAAGAAACACCGACTGACTTAATATGCAGTCGGTATTGTCAGATGTTGGCACTTAAACTTTGAGTATTTGTCAGCATAACGTTCATAAAAAAGCAATGCCAATTTTTGACATGCAAAAAAAAAGAAGAGGAGGTCCAATAGTTGAGTTGGCATTGAATTCATCAAGACAACAACACCGACTGAGACCCTGTAACTGAAATTCAGATTTTAATTTTCGATTTAAACCCTAAAAAATCAATCAAACCAATTAAATAATTGAAGGGATGATGTGAATTACTTGCCATTTTTTATTAGGGTAAAAGTTAATACAGTAAAAACTCTATATATTAATAACCTTGGGATTTTACAAAATTATTAATATAGGGAGGTATGTCAAAAAAGAGATGAATAATATACTGAAAATATATCATTTATGAATAATATATTGAAAATATGTCCTATTGAATAATATATCATTTATTATATATTGAATATCCTTTAATATATTGAATAATATATCCTATTAAGAATTGTTAAAGTTTTCTCTACACTATATAAATAGTACTAGATATATTAGAAGATAATTCATTATTTTTAATATTCTCTTCTTCTCAACCAAATCAACATGTCATCCAATGTTATGAAAGAACTCATATGAGTGATAAAATTCGTATAGAATTGTGTGAAAAGAAAAAATCACATCCAAATTGGACACAAAAAGATCTTGCGAAATGGTTAAAAGATACTTATGAGTAATCAAATTGAACAGTTGCACTACACTAATCGAATGGATATGGACATCTTCATTAATCATCCCAATGAGCAACAAGTCGTATATGCTTCAACCGAAGAAGAAATAATCGATGGAATTAGACAAGAAGTGGATGCACATAATCCCGATGATGATAGTACGGAGATACCAAAAGTTTCATGCGAAGAAGCTTTAAACATGCTCGACAAGTTGGAAATGTTTTGGGTTTAACAAGATGGTGCACATACCAACGAGGTCTTACGCATACGAAAATCAAAGATGCCATAACAATCCAAAAAATTACATCATTTTCTCAACCAACTATAGATAAATATTTCCCTTCATCTTAAATTTTGATGTAATAAGTTCTATAATTTTCCTATTATGTTGATTTTATTAATATATGGAGGTAAATTCATTAAGCTGGGACTAGAAAAATCTATTAATATTAAAATGTAGAATTTATTACTATTTGTAACTGGCCTAAATTGGGACCATAACTTTTTATTAATATATAAACGGCGCGCGGGTTATAACCCCAAAGGTGTCACTATCCATGTACAAAAACCCCAACAAAACAAATTGTTCACAGAAACCCAATTTAACATAAACTGTCTATATTAACCTTCTAGTTTAAATCACCCCAACAAAAATAAAAACAACCCCACATTTAATTTTAAATCACCCCAACAAAAATAAAAATCAACCCCACCACCGCCACCACTGCACTGCGCCACCACCACCGCCACCACTGTACTGCGCCACCACCACCGCCGGAACTGCACCACCGCCGCCACTGCACCGCCACCGCCACTGTACCACCGCCTCCATCGCCACCGCACCACCACCACCGCCGCCACTGCACCGCCGCCGCCGCTACTGTACCACCACCGCACCACCGCCACCGCACCATCGTCGCCATTGCACCGCCACCGTGCCGTCACCGAACCACTGCCGCCACCGCACCACCACCGCCGCCACCGCACCACCGCCACTGCGCCAACCAACACAGCGCCACCGCCACAAAAAATGAATTTCATTGATCAATATTCAACAAAATAAGAAAAAAATGATGAAACCAAACAGAAAAAAAAATGATGAAAACCAAAATGATGAAACCAAACAAAACAAAATGATGAAACCAAACAGAAAAAAATGATAAAACCAAAATTGGTTTCACCAAAAACTTTATGAAACCTAATTAGGTTTCATCATTTTTCCACAATATTGTCATTTCACCAACACAGCTTCAATGATGAAACCAAACCAAAATAAACAAGGCAAAATAAGAAAAAAATGATGAAACCAAACAGAAAAAAATGATGAAACCAAAAAGGGTTTCACCAAAACTAGATGAAACCTAATTAGGTTTCATCATTTTTCTACGTATTGTCATTTCACCAGCACAGCTTCAAGGATGAAACCAAACCAAAATAAACTAGGCAAAAATCATTCCAACTAATCCATAAGATGTTTCACAATTACCCTAGTTCAACACCACTATCATATTACCGGTCTTCTTCCAAATTCCAACAATTTGATAATTACGAGCTCCTCGTACTAATTAGAAGTAAGGATTTATCACATCACACCTATGCTCTTCATCTATCATATCAAACTGAAACACAAGGAAATCTATCACAAAATGTGGCTCCAAAGAACAATAAGGAATAATCATGGATAAGAATTCCATTAAAACACCAACAAAGAAACCCTCCTTCTAGTGAATTTAGGATCACATAAATTGGTTAGCACATAGTCATCACACAAAATGAAAGCAATTTCATAAAACCTTTCACTTTAAATAGTGGCAATGTGAAAAGGCAAAAGAATGATGCAAATAAAAAGGAAAAATGTTCTCTTGGTACCGACATGTGAATAGTTATTCAACAATGACTTGATGTGTTGAACCTCTTTGGGCATTGACCCAGTTAGGACCTGTTTCCAAGCCATAATATGTCTTAGTTTAATCTTATTCAAGATGCAATAAAATGAAAGCCAACTGAAAGTTCAAAAGTGAGGCATTGACATTGTGCAAGCACTATACCTCGTATCCAGTTTCTGTGATAAGAACTTCATCCTCGATTCTTATCCCAATGCCTTTGTATCTGTACATCCACCCCACCAGTTAATGGCTTAGAAACACTAGTTAAAGTTATAAAACAAAAATATGACCACAATTGACACCCATCAAAATATCAATTAGGGCTGTTATCTAACAACAGTATGGATGAAGGGTTGTGTTTAGATGAACTTAAAACAGGGACGATGAAGTTTGATCTATTCATAGAACTTTATACAACAACTATTTCTCAAAAATTGGTAGGGCAGAGAGATTGATACTAACTGAAATAATTACATGTCTGGCACATCAAAGGAAGATGGAAGGTAAGTCCCCGGTTCGATTGTTATCACCATATTGAACATAAAAGTTCACATATCAATAAAGCTCTTTATGGTAAGATATTAGAAGAAAATTCGCTCTTCCTCAAAATTAGCTGCTACTTACAACACCGGGCTTCAGAAAAAAGTCAGTGCTGATTGCTGAAGAGTCATGCACATCCATTCCAACATAAAATTCAGCTCAGAATCTTCACATATTCGAACCCCCAGCATATTCATCAGTTCAATTATCCACCAGCTGATACAAGTCTCACCATTTCAGCAATCACCCATTTCTTCTCCATATACGCCTGAAATACTTCTATATAGCCGTCATTAACCAACCAGAAAGTTAGGTCGAAACCCATCTCGTACCTCAAATTTAATAGCTGTTGTTGTGAGAATTTGGACACACTTTTGGCTTGAATCACAACCCCAAAGCACCATCGATCAAGCTGAACATGTTCACTGCATCATTAAACCAAAAACCCCAATTCGAATTCAGCTTCAACATCAACATCTCTTTCTTATCTCCACCTCACAGATCTGTTTTGTTGCTGCTGATTAACTCCTGTATCAGAACCAATTCAGACTTTCACCAACACCAATTTGTCCACCATCTCAAGCAATTACCCTCTCCAGATTACAAATTGAACTCAACCCAATTTCAATTCATGGAAAGTCCCCAAATGCCTCTGTTGTTTGAGTGAGAAATGAGAATTTCTTTTTCTTGTTTTGATAACCAAAAAAAACCCAATTGGAAAAAAAATAAAATCAACACAATCAGAAGAGCTAATAATGATAGAATTATTATAGAACAATTACTTACACATCTGGTGGAGAGACTTTAGAGTATATGGAGGTGACCTAAGAAGAATCGAAGTCGCCATAACCAATGAATTTCACACAGAATGTTTCCTGGGATTTAGGCTTAGAACCGATGAAACTGGATCTTCAAATGATTTTATCTTGATGTGGTACAAGTTTGATTGGGTTTAACTTCAACGATGAGGAGAACAGAGATTTGATTTGATTAGACGGCGCGCAGGTTACGACGGAAGTGTTGCTGCTGGCGGTGATGGTGGTGCGGAGAAGGAGACGAACAAAGAAGAAAAAAGAAAAAGAAATGAGAGAAGAAGAAGAAGAAGAAGATAAGGTAAAAGGGTATGTTTGGCTTTTTAAAAAATAACAAAAACTAAATTTACTCATTATTATTTGACCTGGGGTTTTTGTGTCACTTTCTTTTGAAATGGTTTTTATTTGTTAAAAATAATATGACTGGTTCTTTCTTATTACTAGTTTGTTCACCTAGGGGTTTTGTCACTAGTTTTGATATATACAATTTATTAATATATTGAGTATTGTTATAAACCAAGTTTATTTACTAAGATGCCCTTCGTGTCTAAGTTTAGGGTTTACATATCTTGGACGCCAAGTCTTCTATCTATATAAATAGAGGCTTAAACATTGTATTCTACACACATGAATAAAAATTTCTCTCTACCTCTTCTCCCAATTTTGTATATCTTTCTCCTTTTACAACACGTCATCATCATGTAACTCTTATTCACTGGCTATAAACAATTTTGGAGAAGGAGTTACGAAGCAATCACATATCAATGGAAGTCGCCCGCTTTAACATAGAAGAATTTTCTTTTATCCCTACACTAGTTATATATATTTTTTTTTATTTCTTTTGTCTTCATTAGTACGATGCATGTTCCATGTATGATTCCATGCATGATGTATATGGCTTTGACTATTAGGTTTTAACATCTTCTTATTGTGGCCAGGATATGATCCACTGATGAGAACATATTGCCAACTCAATAAGCGCGCATTGATGAAACCTCAACACTTGTCGCCCACAAATACGGTGATTTCAATCCACAAAATCAAAAAATAATCACACGAAGGCTTTTCCCTGCTACGCCACCAAGCTTCAACAAGGGTTCTCCCTTCGGTATCCATAATATTTTATTTTTTTTAATTATTGATTTTATTTTAATTTTATTATGGACGTATATGTTTTGTCATTTCTTCTCTAATCTTTTATCATAGAGAAAGAAAAAATTAAAATCCGTTAAAAGACGGTTTACGGTTTTTATTCCCCTAATAAAACCTTAATGGATTTATTCTAGATTTGATTACCACTTTGGTTGTTAGAGTATGATATTCTTTTCTTCTCTAAATATTTTTTTTTCGTACAAAAAGAAAAGAAAAACAAATCCATCAAAAGATGGTTTACAGTTTCTATTCTTTTAATGAAACTGTAATCACCAAACGTGTTATCGCGATTTAACTACCTTTACGGTAATTAATCACGTGCATGGTTGAAAAACCTACGGCCAATTAACTTTGGTATCTTCGTCCATTCGATGAAGATCATGTGATTTAATTATAAATGGTTTCTATATATCTACAAGAAACCATCCTCAACATGGAATGAATTTTCCATATGCGATGACTAATGTGACGTATTTTTCCTTTTTGCCGATGCAATTTTGGTGTACCATATCAACCAATCGGTATTAATTTTTCTCCATCATTTTTATAAGATGTGAGAAAATAAATTGGCTTATTCTTTAAATTTATTTCCATTTTCAACCAATACTGGATGTATTTTTTTTTTTTTCAAAATTGATAACGACTATATGCCGATTGGAATTGGTTTCTCTATAAATCCTAGACGGATGAGATGTCGTTAGCATATTATTCACAATGCAAACACCAATTTCTGCATTCCTGAGGGACATTGAGCAATTTTTTTTATTATTAGTATTTTTTCTTCCTTGTGCTAATCTCCAAAACTGAGACCGTTCAACTTTATGTTGAAATACGGTAGGACATAAAAGATCAATGGGTGCGCACCCGGTTTGTTTGCCAATATTTTTAGTCTTTGTAGTGACTATATTGATCTTAATTTTATTTCTTTTCTTAAGGAAAGTGTCCATAATTTCGTTCAAAATTAATATCTTGTGGCCCTTGAAGTTACGAAATTACTGGAGATTTGTTTGCATTTTTTTTAATGCTTTTGGTTCCATATCATATCATATCATTTTATTTTATTTTTGTTTGTGTTCCAAAAGTAATCCATGGTTGAAGGTAATTGTATGTTTATTAAGACTACATTTTTCCTATGTCGAAAGACATATTTCATAATGAGTATATGTCTCGAATTAATCAGATAATACTCTATGAAACTTATTTTCGTAAATAAGATGAAAATATTTCCGCCATAATCAGGGGGATACTACAAACTACCAGATGTTGGTGTTCATTAACTTAAAAAGTTATATTTCTCTCCCGTCATGATCAAATCAAAAAAGGCTGCCATCTCAAATAAGGCGCGAAAAAAATTCATTATGCTTTTAATAAGCTTATGCCTCTTGGAAAGGAAAATCCAGTCACATCTATGAAATTCGTAGCATTTTGTAAGAAGATACAGATAGTGCTCCAATTGAGTCTATCAAAACAAGATCCACATTCTCATGATTCATATCTCCTCACTGGAAGATAAGGAAATTATAATGCCCGCGGGCGCTGGTACCAGTAAATTTTGAATTTTTTCAAAGTATGCATACATTTGGGAACTATGTGGAATGTATATATTATCTTTTGAAATAATAAATGATGGTGGTTGTGAACCCTGACCTATGCAGAGGGATATCGACATATGTGATTGGTTGGCATGTAATCCATTTTAGATTGGATTATTATAATTTCACGATTAACGCAATTTTGGATCCAAGACTTAACACCTTAAAATTTCCAAGCCTATTATTTACAGGTTGGTGTGGTCGTAATGCGTTATACGAGAAATACGTTCGTTGTGAAAACGATTTGAGGGTTTTTGTTTTTGATCAGACCCTAGGATTGGTTCAACAATTGTTCTTCTTATAAGACACATTTAGCGTGGTAGTCCTTGAAGGACTTGTATGTGGTCGGAGAACATATTCAAATTTGTAATCCTTGTAGGATTAAAATTATATTCTGGTAGCCACTTGACTTGATTATGTCCAGTTAACAATCTTTCATGTGTTTTTAAAAGTTTGGTACCAAACCGAAAATCCGGATTAATTAGTTGATGATATCAGCTTTATATATAGGTCTCTTGAGGAGTCCATAAAAACACAAAAATCCACGCTTTAGCTGCATATATTCTATTTTATTTCCCTTAAATCTGCAGTTAGTTATGCTAGCTTAAACTCTTATTTAAGATGGATTAGAGTTATTTTTTTGATGCTTGTCTTCTGTAAAACTCATATAGTTGGGTTAGCATCAATATTTACGTCAAAAGTTGTACTCTTTTTTCCTTCGTTCAGGTTTTGTCCCACGTGGTTTTCTTGACAAGGTTTTAACGAGGCAACATCTCCCTGACGTTTAATTCAAAATGTTGATATTGTGCTCTTTTTCCTTTGTCCAAATTTTTCCCATTGGGTTTTACTGGTAAGGTTTTAGTGAGCCAAATTAATTCAACATGGTGGTCATCCAAGGGGGAGTTGTATCAAATTTCGGTTATTTGATGGATTCCCACCATTAACTAGGTCGTTTTGTTTGGCCAAATCAACATTACAATCCCTTAGTAATTTGGATGTCATTCCGATTCACATAAGGAAGCTAGCAATCCATGACACAAGTTTTCAATGTGTTGAAGAAGAATGTAGACTCCGCAAAAGTATTATCGAAGGAATTACTGGTTGTGCAACACAAATGAAAACTTCATCAACTATCCGACATCTTCATGAAAGTACAGTCCTCTTCTGCATTCGTTCTTCAAAATTGGAAAGTCTCGACTCAAAGATTTGCACACCAAGATTTGACTGAAGTATTTATCAGGGGGAGCGCCATCATCAAATTAAGGTGCATTCACTGGACTTTATCGCGTTGTACTCTTTTTCCTTCGTCGAGGTTTTGTCCCACTGGGTTTTCCTTGTCAAGGTTTTAATGAGGCAACATTTGCATGTCCAACACTGTTTCGAGTCTTTACATGCTTATGCAATTTTAGGTTTTTCTCTTTTGAGTTTTCGTGCTATATTTGTAATGAATTAGCCACAGTGGTCATCAAGGGGAGTGTTATAAACCAAGTTTATTTACTAAGATGCCCTTCGTGTCTAAGTTTAGGGTTTACATATCTTGGACACCAAGTCTTCTATCTATATAAATAGAGGCTTAAACATTGTATTCTACACACATGAATAAAAATTTCTCTCTACCTCTTCTCCCCATTTTGTATATCTTTCTCCTTTTACAACAAGTATCAATATATGAAGTTTTTACCGTATATCCCCGCCCCCCAAACCCAAAAGAAAAAAAAAGAATTCCCCATTACCCAAAATCTAACCCTATAGGGTGCCCGATTTGTGGGAGTATCCTCGAGTGTGCCTTTGTTCCGAAGTTCAGAATCTGAGCCATACGCGTCACCACGTCATTTCCCTTTTACTAAAACCTAATCAACGGCTTACAAACCACAAACATCATACACATCTAACATGCTAACACACTTTACACAAATTTCCTCAGACAAATAACCAGAAAGGAACTAAAATCAAATCAACAGAGAAGAAGAAGAGAAAGAAAAAAAAGAGAAGTCACTTTGATCATAGAAGAGAAGAGATCTTCTTCTTCTTCAACTTTCGCTCCCACTTCCATACAAAAATTATTCTCAAAGACACAAATTCCATTCACACAGATTCATACTACCTTATTATGTTCTCCTCTTCCATCACTTATTACTTCCACACTCTCAAAATTTCATCCCCAAATTTTTCGGGCACCCCAATTTTGATCTCTTCTTCTTCTTCTTGAGTTTCATCTTGATTTGAATTGATTCGTGATGTAAATTCTGTGTAAATTTCTTTACAAGAAGAAACAAACAAATTTTATTAGATCTGGTGGATTATTTTTTATCACTCTCTTAGGTTATCTAGGTTTTTGATAATGGCTGTGAAAAGGGGAGCTGGAAGGAATAATGGTGGTTTTTGTGGATTAAGGCTACCAGTGATACTTCTATTGTTTTTCTCAGTTCTTGCTCCTCTGCTTTTTCTTACTGGACGTGGAATTTATTTTAGGGATTCAACTGGTTAGTTATTCAACTTTAAATTTGGTTTTAATTTTTGTTCTTTAGTTTTATTCAGATCTCATATTCTAATTATACTCTAATTTTTGATAAACTGATTTTAAGGTAGTGAATGTTTTTGTTCTTTTTGTTATACAATTTGGTAATGCAATTTTGTTATTGTGCATAGGTAGTCTGTGCAAATTTTCTAGGCATTTCTATGATGAGTAGTAGAGCATATTAAATTCTAGTTAATCAATGATATGTCTATCTAGTTGAAGACACTAGGTTTAGAAAGACCGGCGCGAAACTCCTTGAGCTTTGTTGTTTGAGTACAAATGGATGTCTATTGATAGGCTATACTTACCAACAACCTTAGTAGACTTTAATGTTCTCTTGACATCTCCTTAGAAACCTAAACATCTTCTGATTTAATTTTCACCTCCTTCAATTTTCTTGAAATTGGAGTCATTTCGGCATCTCATGTTACTCATCTTCTTCTAGGAAGAAAATTAATAAATAAAAGGAGATTGATATATATTGTCTTTTCTGTCTTTGGGAAATAGTGTACATGTTTGTGAACTTGCTTTTTTAGTTGGCAGTAGATGAGACAGTCAGACAATCAAAGCATAAAATTTGATGTTTCAGCGCATTGATACAAGTTTCGGTTGGATTCTGTTTGAAAGGATAAATTGGAAGTATGATCAATTTAGAAAGACAAAAGTAATTGTCTTAAGCAATAATGGAGATATTTCGAGTGTTCTGATACTATGCTAAATGTCTATACAGTTGCATATTTTGTGTTTGATTTGCTGAACTGAACCTAGCATTGGTTTAAGATAAATGGTTTTATTGATTTTCTCCATTTTAGTTTACTTCTACGACATCTGATTTGATAGTTTTTCTTGATTCTATATGCAGATCAAAAGGATGTTACAAGTGGTAGTCAGGTACAGTTTTCTTCTTTGCCCTTCTGCTTTTAGATTCCTGTGGCCCGTGCTGTTGTTAGGCGGAGTACTGAATTATTTTAGTTGGTGCAGATTTCAAACTGGAGAGAGCGTTTGGCCATGCAACACTTAAAACCCCTCTTCTCAAAGGAGGCAAGTGGAGATTGATGAAACTTAACTTATTTGTTTCTATAGTGGTTATTTCATAGATATACTGGACATGTTGTGGAATTTGTTACAGGCAATTATTTCATGGACCCCCCATATCTTATATGAAACTTTTGTTATAGGTCCTTGAAACCATCACAGCAAATACACAGGATTTGGAACCATGGAGTCTTGATAATATGAGGAAGCATCCTTTATCTTCTTCATGGGAAGTTGCTGGTTTGGAAGCTGACCAGAACAAAACCACTTTGAATGAGGTACTACTTCCTTGTCAACCCTAATAGTACAATGTCTGTGAACTAAAGGGTACACACTGTAGATATGATTTGTTCGAGTTGATGTGTATATGCTAGTTATCTTGACTATCCGCATTTCATATGTTAAGCAAGTTATCTTGACTATCCACATTTCATTTTTTTCATTGTATCTCTAAGCCAAAAGACACAGCTTCAGATGCAGCAAAAGGTACTTCTCAAAATAAAGAGAAAAATGTTGCCAAGGCTGGTGAGTTTACGCAAGGATCATTTTTAATGATGGTTTATTTGGCTCTGCATCTATATTATTTGGCCTGTATTCTAAGAATTCTATTTCAACACAGGTGATCATTCTATACTTGCTGACACACCAGCAAAACAACAAAGACGGGTAATTATCTCTGTGGTGTTTTCCGTCTGTTGGATATCGAGATTTAATAGAGAACGAAAGAAAAAAATATTTATATATACAATTATTTTGATGGTTTTAATTCATTTCATTTATATTTAGGAGTTGGTTATATCTTCTTTTTATGATTCATGTAGCGATTGAGAGAGCAAAGGCGTGAAAAACGGGCCCATCAGTTGGTTCATCAAGATGATGAGGCGATTATTAAATTAGAAAACGCAGCCATTGAACGCTCCAAAGGTGTGGATTCTGCAGTCTTGGGAAAATACAGCATTTGGAGGAGAGATTTTGAGAATGAAAACTCTGATTCAACAGTGCGTTTAATGCGTGATCAAATGATAATGGCTAGGGTGTATTCAAGCATTGCAAAGATGAAAAACAAACTTGACTTGTACCAGGAACTATTAACTAGGTTAAAAGAAAGCCAACGTTCTCTGGGAGAGGTGACTACTGATGCAGACTTACCTAAGAGGTACTTAGCATTTTCAGCCTGCTGTTTCTTTTAACGTTGTAAACATATGCTTGCTTCGTTATACTTGTTTCTTGTTCTGCCACATCACTCCTTACACTGGTGTTTCATTTTCTAGTGCACCCGAGAAAATCAAAGCTATGGGTCAAGTTTTGTCAAAATCAAGAGAACAACTCTATGACTGCAAGCTGGTAACTATGAAGCTAAGAGCAATGCTTCAATCTGCAGATGAACAAGTGAGGAGTCTGAAGAAGCAAAGCACATTTCTGAGCCAGTTAGCAGCCAAGACTGTTCCAAATGGGATCCATTGCCTATCTATGCGTTTAACAATTGGCTACTACCTCCTACCTCTTGAGAAAAGAAGATTTCCTAGGAGTGAGAATTTGGAAAACCCGAGTCTTTACCATTATGCTCTTTTCTCTGATAATGTCTTAGCTGCATCTGTTGTGGTCAACTCAACCATCAGAAATGCCAAGGTGAAGTAAATAACTCTTCTATCTCTGTAGTATTGCTGAAATTTGGAAATGTCTGCACTGTTAGCCGTTTGTGCTGAAAAAAAAGAAACTTTTTTGGTTCATTCTTTATATTAAACTATTCTGCTGAATTTCAGGAGCCAGAGAAGCATGTGTTCCATCTTGTGACTGATAAACTGAACTTTGGAGCCATGAATATGTGGTTTTTGTTGAATCCACCTGGGAAAGCCACCATTCATGTTGAAAACGTCGATGAATTTAAATGGCTGAATTCCTCCTACTGCCCAGTTCTGAGGCAACTTGAATCTGCTGCTATGAAAGAGTACTATTTCAAGGCAGATCATCCCACGACGCTCTCTGCTGGTTCTTCCAATTTGAAATACAGGAATCCAAAATATCTTTCTATGTTGAACCATCTGAGGTTCTATCTCCCACAAGTATATCCTAAGTTGAACAAAATCTTGTTTCTTGATGATGATATTGTGGTCCAGAAAGACTTGACTGGATTGTGGGCAGTTGATCTCCATGGAAAAGTAAATGGTGCAGTGGAGACCTGTGGGGAGAGCTTCCACCGTTTCGACAAATATCTAAATTTCTCTAACCCCAAAATTGCGAGGAACTTCGATCCCAATGCTTGTGGGTGGGCATATGGTATGAATATGTTTGATCTTGTAGAGTGGAAGAAGAAGGACATTACTGGGATCTATCACAAGTGGCAGAACATGGTAAGTGGTTATGCTTCAGAAGCTTGATTATCTTGTTTTTTTGTATTATTTTGTCAGAGCAGACAACCAGCACCATAGAGTGTACATAGGGACAAGGCATAATAACTAGGATTGAGAAATTAATAAAAGAAACCATGTAGTCAAATGAAATTATAAGAAGCATGGGTGGTTTCTTTTACTAACTTGACTGGCTTGTTAATCTTTTAATCAACTTTATCTCGTACAGCACTAGCATATATTGAGATAACATAAACTCTGCAATTGCCCATGAATGGAACCCTAAGTTCATTTATGCATGGATGCCTCTAGTTTGTTTCGAATAAATTCTGCACACGTAGCTATGCAAAATTAGATGAATGTGTATGAGTGTTTAATGTAAATGATGCTTATGATATTTTCCACTTTTTCATCATTCTACAGAATGAAGAAAGGACGCTTTGGAAGTTAGGAACTTTGCCTCCTGGACTTATTACATTCTACGGGCTGACACATCCACTGGAGAAGACTTGGCACGTGCTCGGATTGGGATATAACCCTAGCATCGATCGCGCAGACATAGATAATGCAGCCGTTATCCACTATAACGGGAACATGAAACCTTGGCTGGAGATTGCAATGACCAAATACAGGCCATACTGGACCAAGTATATCAAGTACAATCATCCTTACCTTCGCAATTGCAACCTAAATGAATAAATACACAACAACAGTTTACTGACTTCTGCCCACCGCGGAACAGATATTCTCTCTTCCATACATTGGTTGTATCAAAAATGAAAATACATATCTTCCACATTAGTTATTCTTCCCCCATGTCCATTCAGCATTCTTCCGATTAAACAGGTGAATGAGTTGTTATTAACAGATTGTTTTGTGAGGTCAATTTTTTGTAGTTTTAATTTGTAATATGCCATGTTCAGCCATTACAGAAAAATATCCATCTTTCCATGTACTACGAAACATTAATGAAGTTCGAATTAATATGGAATTATCACATGTGATTTGAATTGAGTGGCCTACGGTCTACCTCCATTTCCAATTATCAGATCGAAACAAACCAAACCCTAATTAATTGACAGGTGAGTTGCGTGAACAACTTATTATGTTCTACAAAAAGATGTACTTGGATATTCAATGCTTAAGGAATAGGTCCTAACTGAGGTCAATCTAGTAACTGTGGCCGTAGACAGATAAAGAAAGAAAAAGTTCTAGAAGTTGATATTTCGTGAAAGCCTTATTTGGCAAGTAGAAGAAGAATGGAAGATGGATGACAGATGAACGGTAGCTACAACGTGTAGAGCTTATTTGGTTAGGCAATTGGCACCAAAGCACACAACTCCAAACCTGTCATTACTGATGCGATAAGGTGAGTAGTCCCAACAGACGGACGTGGACATATTTTTCTTTATTTGTATGGTGTTATAGAATTTACCCTTGTTCCCGTACTGGTAAGTCAACGAGGTCTCTGCCAAAATGAATAGTGTCTGTTTGGTCTTTCGACATATAATCGGTCATATGATATAAACTGTTTTCTGTCGTGTCTGTCTCCCAGGCTCAGTAATTACACCATTTTTTTGGTGGATTGGTAAATAAATTGAATGCTGATCTTAACCTTAATGGGTTCAGTTATAGTTTGCTAGTTATTATTAAATATACGCCAACTCCTGTTATGGGAATATGAAAATTGTGCCAAGCCTAACGGTTGGTGAAGCTCGTGCCGTATTCCTCTGGTAAGTGCACCTTTCACACTTTCCGCTACTCATCTCCCATTTATCATTTCAATCCTAGTCGCTATAAAAACCTTACTATCATCTTCAGCAATTAACACCAATTTTCCGGTGAGAAAACAGTAGAGAGAAAAAGAGAGAGACAATTTCATTTCTAGTAATGGCTCCCACACTACAAGCATCATCAATTCAGCCAGTGGAAGTTCAAACTAATTTTACTCCAAACAAAGTACCAAATGAGTCCTGCAACAAGGTTGAAAACTTCGCAAGTAGTACGGATATTCAGTTGATTCCGCAAGAAGAACAGAAAGAAAATATCAAACCCCTCCAGACCCTCCAAGATGAAAAGAAATGTGATGAAATCCAAACACCTCTAGACGAAGTGCCAAATGAGTCCAACAACAGAGTTGAGACTTTATCAAGTAGTGGCATTGAATTTATTCCCAAGGAATACATCCGTCCCGAAGAAGAAAGGAAGAGTATTAGCGATGTATTGGGAGATTATGAAAAGAAATGCGACATGGGGCCTCAAATTCCCGTCATAGATTTAAAAGATATGCATTCCGAGGATAAAATTGTGAGGGAGAAATGCATTGAGGAGTTGAAGATAGCCTCAGTTGAATGGGGTGTCATGCATCTGGTTAACCATGGAATTTCTTTGGATCTTCTAAACCGCGTTAAAGACGCTGGTAAGGCATTTTTTGATCTTCCTATAAAAGAAAAAGAAGTTTATGCTAATGATCAGGCCTCGGGTAAAATCTCCGGTTATGGTAGTAAGCTCGCGAATAATGCTAGTGGGCAGCTTGAATGGGAAGATTATTTCTTTCATCTTGTTTTCCCTGAAGATAAGCGGGATATGTCAGATTGGCCTAAGACGCCTAGCGAGTATATGTAAGTTGTTTAGAATTTCTTGCTTTTTTTTTTTTTAACCATTGCCAAGTGTTTAGTATATTTTTGCTAATTCAATGGCTCCTCCATGTAGCGTGGTGACAAGCGAATACGCAAAGCAACTTCGCGTACTTGCAACGAAGATTTTCTCGATGCTCTCGCTCGGTCTAGGACTCGAAGAAGGAAGATTCGAAAAGGAAGTGGGTGGATTGGAAGAACTATTGATGCAATTGAAGATAAATTACTACCCAAAATGCCCACAGCCAGAACTTGCCTTGGGGGTGGAAGCTCATACAGATATCAGTGCACTGACTTTCATAATTCACAACATGGTTCCTGGCTTGCAAGTTTTCTATGAAGAAAAATGGGTAACGGCAAAATGTGTACCGGATTCGATAATCTTACACATCGGCGACACCTTAGAAATACTCAGCAATGGTAAGTACAAAAGCATACTTCACAGGGGACTTGTAAACAAGGAGAAAGTTCGGATTTCTTGGGCTGTTTTTTGTGAACCACCTAAAGATAAGATTGTTCTACAACCATTGCCTGAACTTGTTACTGATTCAGAACCAGCATTATTTACTCCTCGTACTTTTGCTCAGCATATTCAGCATAAGCTCTTCAAGAAGACCCAAGAAGCTTTGCTCACCACCCCTAAAAAGTAATTAAGACTGGTTAATTGCTTATTAATAATCAGTTGATTATTTATGTATTTATAATAATTTTTATATTATCTTTATTTTCAACTGGTAATAATTTTCATAATGAAATTGGATTTCTTTTGTTTGTGTCAAATCATCAATTTTTACTCTTCCCATCATTTCTTTTGAACTTTCTTTTCTTCGGTTCCAGTACTTAAATTTGTATAGGCCCATGTTTAAAACTCTATCCCAAAGTCCATTTGAACATTTGATACTGAATAGAGATGGCAAACGGGCGGGCCGGGGCTGGCCCGTTGCGGGTTACACGGGTTCGGGTTGATACAGGTCTAAACCCGCGGGTCGAAATTCTTCACGGGTGGTCATTTCTTCAACCCGTGCCCGTAACGAGTTAAACTTGCGGGTTCACGGGTTAGCCCGTCCGTTTGCCTGCTCTAAATTTGACATAGTTTCCTTTAATTTTTGGTCTATATACGGTCAAATTCAGGCTAAACAAAGCTCTTCCATGCAACCTAACATTCATCTAATTCATTTGATATTTCGATTCAGTTCAATCAACAGATTCAACAGTCTCCATAATCCCTTTGATCGCTAAAAAATACATGGTAAACTGTTGGACTAAGCTGTTCAGGCATTTACACAAACGCTTTGTCTACATTCTGTTGGTGATGCAGATTTGAGCTTGCTGTTGATTCCTAAGCTCTTTCAATCTCCTTCCCTGCAAGCTGAATTCATACATACCACAAACCATACAAATTATATCTACCTATTCATGATTCATCCATAAAATCAACGACAGCAAACCAAGTTTCTTCCATGTTCTCTAGCTTTCATGTTCTGCCCAAAACATAAATTGTATTCAGTCAAGGATGAAACTTAATGTATGTAATAATAAGGCTGAAACATAATAGTTCATCACAGAGGGAAGAAACTTGGTTTGCTGGCTACTCAATTAAAACTTCAATCAAAATCAAAAAATTTAAAAAAAATCACAGTAAATTTGGTGTTAGAGAATAGAGATTTACAAACTTTAAATCGGCAAAAGAGAAACAAAAACCAGAGAAAACCCTAAAATTGAAACTCGGTAAAAGATGAACTGTTTTACCAATTACCACCATCATCAATTGATTCAATTCTCACAGAAATTGAATCAGACCCAATTTTATTTCACATTAAAAGCCAAAACCCCCAAATTTCTGATCAAAACGGTGAGACTGGATACTTACGGAGTACTTTGTTGGGAGTACTTTGATTTCTCATAATTTCATACCCTAACGCTCCATGAATCGATCAAACCCTAGATATCAACTCCCCAAAAGTCCTGACTTCTCGATCTAGCTATCACAACCATCTCTTCCATTTCAACCGAATCATCAACAGACTCTCTATTTCTCCATCGACCCATTCAATCTTCCAATTTCTTTAATCTCTGCTTCATCTCTATTTCTCCATTGACCGATTCAATCTTCTAATTTCTTCAATCTCTGCTTCAATTGATTTTTCTGGTTCTTTCCTAATCTAAACAATTTCTGGAAGTCCAAGAGATTCCTAGATTCGTCTATTTTGAAGTGGAGAAGAATAAGAAGATTAGAAGAAGGTGAAAGAGGTGGTGAATCTGGTGATTGTGGTGTCTGGATTTTAGCTGCCGCTGTGAATGAAGTGAAGAAAAAAGAAGAAGGCCTAACACATTCATCTTTACGCTAGGTTTTTTTACTTTTATACCTAGGGTACACGTATGGGATGGGAGGGACATGCGTCATAATTGAATAGTTACGGGTACAACCCGCGGTTTCACGGGACGGGCCGGGTTAACCCGTTTACTCACAAGCCTACATTTCTCCAACCCGAACCCTGCTTGTTTATATACCAGCCGAGCCGGGTGCGGGTTTTGTACAGGCCGGTCCGGGTAAACCCGCGGGTTTTGGCATGTTTGCCATCTCTAATAATGAAATAATGCCTACTAGTAGAAAAGAAAAATAACATTTGTCTGTAGAATATAACATTGGGGTTTGGAAACTGCATGTGGGGCTTGGTAACGCGAGCTTGTGACTCAAGTGAGGATAATAATAAGATGGTTGAACACTGAGTCTGTAAAGAGATGAAACATATGAAGGAAATATTATTACAGAGTGATGATCAGATGTCTAACACTGACTTAGAGGAGAAGTATTTATACAGTACATATACAAAAGACAGAGTCAAGTCAATGATGATGACTTGATTATACCAGACAGAGTCAAGTCAATGATGATGACTTGATTATACCAGACAGAATCAAGTCATCATCCATACTTTTCCTAATACACCCTCCTCAATTGTTACAAACAGACACCGTAACAAATTGCAAACAAAAGAAAGCAAAAAAACAAGAAAAAACAAAGAGAACTGACACACTCAACAAGAGTCTAAGAAGCACACACTCAACAAGATTCAGTCTGAGAAACAACAGACACTTAACAAGAGTCAGTCTAACAACAAAGAAGAACAGATGCTCAACAAGAGCCAATCCGAGAAAGAAAATAACAGACACGCAACAAGATTCAGTCTGGCAACAAAGATGCTCAATAAGAGCCAATATGACAAAACACGAAAACGGGTGAACTACTAATCTGAAGCATCTGTATCAGCAGCTGAAGAGGATTGCACTACTCTGAGCAAAAGTCTTGAGAAAGTTGGATAACAAAGACCTTTAGTCATCACATCAGCTAAATGTGCCTCAGTCACCACATGACTAACATAAATAACTCCATCCTTCATCAACTCTCTGACAATATGATAATCTATCTCCACATGTTTGGTCCTGACATGAAAGACTGGATTAGAGGCTAAAAAAATTTCACTTTGATTGTCACATAATAAATACATAGGATAAGCAACAGAAACATTCAATTCTGTTAAGACATAAGTAAGCCTTTGTAACTCAGCAGTTGCAATTGTTAAACATTTATATTCAGCTTCAGCTGAACTTTTTGAAACATTTGGTTGTTTCTTTGAAGACCAAGAAACAACATAATTACCATAAAACAACATAGCCAGATGTAGATCTTCTTGTGTTTGGACACCAATCAGAATCATTATATGCAGTTAAAGAATGAATATCCCCTATCTGCAAAGTAATAATAGTACCTAAAGTACCCTTCAAGTATCTCAAAATTCTTTTCATAACAAGAAGATGATGATCAATGGGAGCATGCATGAATTGAAAAACATAGTTAACATCAAAACAAATGCCAGGTCTTATATGAGTCAGATATTGAAGACCACCAACTATAGTTTTGTAAGGTAAAGGATCAGACAACAACACACCATCGTGAATGGAACATCTCTTAGCCTTTGCAAAAAGAGTGTCACAAGGCTTCCAATCCAACATATTTGCTTTAACAAGCGGTTCCAAAGTATAATTTAGTTGAGTGGGAAAAATAACATCTGAATATCTAGTAGCTTCAATTCCAAGAAAAAAATATAAATCCCCTAGAACTTTCATAGCAAATTCTGTACTCAAGGATTGAATCAAATTATGAAGTAAAGTATCAGAACTTCCTATCAAAAGAATATCATCTACGTATAGTAATAAAACAATCATATATGTTTCAATGATATAGATAAACATAGAATGAGCATTCTTTGACTTAGTAAAACCATACTGAAGAAGAAAGGAACCAAATCTGTGAAACCAAGCCCTTGGTGCTTGCTTTAAACCATACAAAGACTTCTTCAAATGACAAATATGATTTGGAAAATCTGGATGAGTAAATCCTGAAGGCTGTTTCATATATAAATTCTCAGATAAGTGTCCATGTAGAAAAATATTGGACACAAAGTTTTTTTACAAACCAATTATGATTTACTGCTAAAGTTAACACAACTCTAACAGTTGTTGACTTAAAAACTGGAATGAATATTTATCCAAAATCCATTCCTTGATGATTATAGCCTTGAGCTACTAATCTAGACTTAAGCCTATCAACTGTTCATACACCCACTTGCATCCAAGAATATTTATATGAGGTTCAGGTAAAACATAATCCCAAGTATTATTCAACATAAGAGCATCATTCCCATCTTTCATAGAATTCATCCACTCAGGTAATTGACATGCTTCCTTAAATTTTCTAGGCTCATAGATATTAGTTAATAAACTTATAAAAGCAGAAGGAACATGATGTTTTACAGAATGGTTCAAGGAAAAATATGAGAATTGTTTAGGTTTTGAAATACCTATCATTGATCTAGTAACAACAGAAGAATGAGGAGCAGAAGTAAATGACAGTAAAGTTGAATCTAAGGATTCAACATCAGAAGAAGATGGAAGTAAGACATAATCTGAATATCCAACATGAGAACTCTTAATGGACTGATAAGAAGGATTATAGTAAAAATTTAATTCATCAAAAATAACATGTCTAGATATATGAAGCTTCTGATAAATAGGATCAAAATATTTGTATCCTTTATGAAGTGGACTATAACTTATAAAAATGCATATAACTGACTTAGGAGACAATTTGTCAGGTCTATAGTGACCAAGGAAAGGAAAACAAATAGACCCAAAAAAAACTCTCAAAGAAGAATAATCTGGAGCAATGTGAAATAGAACTTCATAAGGTGATTTCATTTTATAATACATGAGTTGTAGTTCTATTAATCAATTATGTATTAGTAAGAAAGGCATCATACCAAAAAAAATTAGGAGTAGATGAATGAAATAAGAGAGTATTTCCCGTTTTTGTAATATGCCAATGTTTTCTTTTTGCCAATCCATTTTTCTCAGGTGTATTTGGACAATAAACTCTAAGATGAATGCCATTAAAATCAAGAAACTACTTAAATGATCCCTTAGCAAGTTCACAAGAATTGTCAGTTTGAAACTATAGAATTTTAGTAGATTTGTTTTCCTCGGAAAGAGATTTAAAATGTGAAAAACAGTGTACAACATCAGTCTTGAGTTTCATAGGATAAATCCAGTGAAATCTACTGACATCATCTATAAAGAGAATCTAATATTTGAAACCAGCATGAGAAGGAATTGGTGAAGGTCCCCAAATATCACAGTAAATAAGATCTAAGGGTCTAGATTCATGAGAAGAGGAAAGATGAAATGACAAATTTATCACACAAATCTGTTGAGTTAATTTACATACCACTGAAGGCCATTTCAACTTGTGCAACATGTGCAGTGGGCTTAGAATCAGAACTAGGTGGTGGATGATATTGAAAGAAATACCTAGAAGAAAAATGACATGTTTTCCTGCAAATCTGACACTCAACTGTAGATAAATCTAGAAATGACCTACTAGTAGCACCATCAGAAGCATCTGCACTTGAACTTGTATAACCAACACCACCTTTGAATGAAACATTACCACTCTTGGAAGAATTACCTTGATTATTTTTATTCTTACTTTTATGGTTTCCATTCTTGTTACCATTGTTAACATTCCTTCCATAGAAAGATGCAGGACTATCAAGAATATTGGATTACTTATGTTGATCACTGATCCATTGCTCATGAGTTAAGAGTCTAGCCTTCAATTCAACAAAAGTGTATGATGTTTCACGATTCTGTGCTGAAATGACAAAATTATCATATTCTCTTCCTAATCCATTAAGAACATACATCATCACATCTATATCTGAGACTCGATCATTAACAACAACCAAAGAATCAGTAATAGTCTTCAAAGAATACAAGTAAGAACATATAGACTGAGAAATCCTTCTAATTCCATGAAGTTGATTACGTAACATATTTCTTTTAGCTTGTAGTTGCAGGATTTCCCACACTACACCCTTGTCAAGAATCTATGAAAACTAAGTCATAATTGTGGATGAACAACAACACTTTTATTAATTCACTTTCAAGAAGATTTACAAGAAATATTAAAACTCAAAAGTACAACTTTCTTTCTGGAGTTTCCCTCTCCTCAAAATTCTCTCAGCTCTCAAAAATGCATCATCCTCTTCTGGATTTAGTTGAACCCTTTATATAGGAAAATACATAGTGGAAGACAGCTAAGACTTCCCCTTAATTCAGATCTACTCTGCGATCTCATCGCCATAACTTTAGTCTTCACCATTGCCAACTTTATAACCATCGTGAAGCAGACTTATTCTTCATATATCTTTAATCGTTAACCGTTACATCACTCTTTTGTGATACTCGCCAAATGTTGTTGAAGAATCTTGCGACAATCTCGTCGAAGTGTTGTTAATACTTTTAGAAACGTTTGGGCTTCTCGAAGAAATGTTGTTAATATCGCGGGAATAGCGTTGTAGCGATATTCTGGTACTACATCTTGCCTATTCTCATGTCTTTTCTGCAAAGAAGATAAGATATGAGAATCTAAAATGCCATAATTGCTTATCTTTTCAGATTTCTTCGTCCTTCGCCAGCTGTTTTCACGAATCTTTTCTTCTAATAAATTTTTGACACGTCTTCTGTAACCGCTGTGATCTGACCACCCACGTCTCTTATTTGCATTAATTTCCTTCATCTTCTTCAAGAAATTTTTTCTTCTATAAATACTCTTCTCATTCCTCTCATTTTTCTCTTTTACTTTCTTCTTTCTTCTCTCCGTATTCTCTCTGCAATTTTTATTGTTCTTCCGCGAATTGCGCTTCTATAACAACTGTGATTTATTCTTTCATTCCCATACACAAAAATGGTTGCTTCTGGTGCTAAAAATTTGAAGGCCTTCAATGGAATGCGCGATAAACTCAGACTTAAAGGTTTTAACTTATCTTTGATTCCAGAACAAGATTCCAAATCAGAACTTTCTCTTAAACCATTTACTGATGACCAATGTTCTCGCGAGAAAATCATAGTATCGCTAGGACAACTTGAAGATGGTCTTCCCATCCCTCTTTATGATCCTGAGCTTCCGCTGTTTTATCAAATAATTTCTGACGAGAGATTCTCACGAAATATACCAATTAGGTGGGGATTGCATCAGATTACTACTTGAATATGCTTCTCGTGGCGCTGGTAAAGGAACTCGCTATCCCAAGGCTCCAAAGAATCCTTTGTTCAAAGATGTCCCCATTGTTTCTTGCGATTATACTGTGGACAACTTTTTTGTAAACTATAGTATTGTCCCTATGAAGAGGGATAGTACATGTTGGGGTGTTCGTTTGAAGAAAGAGAAGGTCGCTGGTGACAATGCTCTTATGATGGATATTGAATTTCATACATATACTATCCAAGGTCCTCGTCATTCTAGCGATGACAAGTGGTTCATCTTGCCATTAAGTCTTGAAGGTCCTTATATATCTGGTTCTCACGAACTTCCCGCGAGTCTTGCAGAATATCAACCCTGGGTCTTCAACTGGCCTGAAAGATCTAAAGAAGTATATTCTCTCAACTTTTCATGTTATTATTTATTGTCTTCTTTATATTCTCGCTAACTTTTCTGATTTTTCTCAGATTGATAGAATGAAACTCAGCTATCAAACTCTTAGGAAACCCAACATTCTCTTGGCTCTGAGATCTTTTACAGATGAAGTAAGAAATATTTCTTCATAAATTTTAACAATATATTGTTGCCCCTATTTCTTATCTTCATCTGTGCTCGCAGGAAATTGAAGAATTAGAACCACTGCCTCCTCCAAAAATCAAGGAGAAATCTCCAAAGGAACTATCTTGGAAATCTATAAAAGAGAAGTCTACTGCTTCTTCTAGGGGAAGATCTTCTGCCCCTCGTAATGATGAATCTAGCGATCCTACGTTAAAGAAATTAAAAACTCATCCTTCTTCTTCTTCAACTCCTCAAATAATTCCAAAGAATCCCAGTGTTGTTCTTGATAAGGATATTGACGAGGAGTTTAATGTTGGCGGTTTTCCTTCAATAAGAAATTCTTCTTCTTTTGATTCTTCAATGACTCATCTATCTAGGATTTTTAGTGATATCTCCCACAACATGACTTCTAATGACGAGGATGAAATGATTGAAAAGACATCCCAAGCTCTCGCTCAAGTTTGCGATGCTCCTATTTTAGTGGATAATGATTCTCTCCAAGGAATCTCAAGATCGCTGACTCCCAGTCTATTGAATTCTCTTGGTGCCTTGGTATGTTTTCATCTCTACAATTTGTTCATATTTTCTCTATCGCTAGATTTTAATTTATTTCTTTTCTTCGCAGGTTGGAAGAGCTTCTTTTGCTGTTGCTTCTGACTTAGATAAAAGATGTGTCAACGCTGAAGAGAAAGCAGCTAAAGTTCGCTAGGATAAGGAAAAACTAGAGTCTGAAAATATAGAGCTTCGCAAGAAGAATAAACAATTGGAGACAGAAGCTTATGTTAATAAAAAAAAGATCATTAATCTTGATAGAGCTAACCAACAACTCTATGGTATGACTGATTTCCCATCTTTCTTAATTCCTTTTATTCTATCACGGCTTATTCAAACAATCACTTTTAACTTGCAGATGTTTATGGTATTATTGACGAGGCTATAATCTTTCAAACTTTCCCTGAACCTGTAGATGATCATACTCTTCTTACTAGTCTTAATAATTCCTTAAGTAATTTCTCAGATGATAAGATTAACTCCCTCCCCATAGACGAACTTAGAACCAAGTTTAATCTCTTAAAACTTGAACACAAATTCAATTTAGGCTTGACTGACAAATATAGGCCCCTTTATTTTGATTCAAAGAAAGAAATAGATAAATTAAGGCAGAAGAATAGCGATCTTATTGACGAGATGGATCTTGCCATAAAAAAGGGATCTAAAACCTTGGCATATTTTCATAAAACTCTCCTTGACGTTCAAATGGTCAGAGATAAACTTATCCGCGAGAATGAAGATCTTCTTGCGAGGGAGACTCAGATTCGATCTCGTCTCCTCATTAATAGCGATGATGAGTTTTCTTGGGCTGCGAAGGTTCTTGAAAATTCCAGAAATGATTTAGGTGTAAATGTTAGCCTTCAAGTTGAACAGGCGGCTCTAATTAGAGATATGATTTCTAACAGAGAAGGTTATTAGCTAATCTTATTCTCGCTAGTTTCTTGTTTTTATTATTCTTCTTTATAAAATTTCTAACTTGTTGCCATATTCTTGTAGAAGCTGAGAAAGGTTATCTTGAAAGAATCAAGGAGCTTGAAGAGGAGAAGGATCAACTCGCGAATACTCTTGCTGCTCGCAATAATAAATATTCACAGTTGAAGAAGCAATTTGGCATCACTACCGCGAACTTCAATAGATCTCTCATTGTTGTTCGCAATGATTCTATTAATTTGGTTTGTAATGACCATGGTATTTCTTCTTCTATATATCCCGATCTTGCAAAAGAAGTACCCGAAGTGATTTCAAATCTCGACATCTCTGATAGTGAGGCTGAGGATTCTGACGAGGAAGAAAATGATAATAATGATGATGAAGGTGAAAAAATCTGGCGAAGAAGAAGATTATGATGACAATGATGAAAGGAAAAAATCTAACGATGAAGAGGAGTCTGATAAAGAAGATGGCGATGGATCTAACTAGTTCTTCCTTTTCCTTCTCTTTTTTATGTAACATTGCCGTTAGTTTCTCTAAATTTGTAAATTTCTTTTGCCTCTTTACTTCTACCTGTAAGAATCATAAAGCAGCTCTTTTTCTGCAAGTTAGTCAATAAATATAACTATTATTCTTTTAATTATCTGCGTCCCTGTTTCTATGCAATTTTTATATGGTAGATGAATAATAATTTCATCGTTCTCATACATTCCCATACTTGCCTCTATTATTCATCTGCAATATAAAAATTGATTACAAGATTAAATAAAAATTTAAAATTTTCCTTAATATTGGCGATATTTCCGTCAATAATAATTGCGTGAAATCGCAATTCTCGTAACATCTGCGAGTATTATCGCAGTAATCTTGTGATCTTATTGTGCCTTCCTAATTAAAGGTCTTACTTTTCCACGCCCTTTCTTTCTGCGACAAAATCGCAGGACGTCTTTACATTTGCATGTATTGACCCATTGATCTTGTCTTATCTTTACATCTTGATTGTATTGCGACAATATGACAAGTCTAAGTTCTCTCGCGATATCAAAGCCTCGTGACATTGTCTTCTTGCGATGAAACCGTAGGACGTCTTTACATTTTCATGTAAAAACCCATTGATCTCATATTAACATTGCTCTCGTGGATTGTTGCCTCTGCATCATTTACGTCACACGATAATATGACATGCCTAAATGTTCTTGCGATCATAAAGCCCCATGACATTGCCATCTTAAGACACTTATAAGCTCCCTAATGGAGGGTGCCGCCCTTATCTTCCCCCTGGTTTCCCCTTCAAGGAGGGCATATCGGCCATACAAGACTAGCTCCTCCCATCCAGATTTTCCAACAACCATCTGTTTTTGCAGCCTCTTGTCCTTTATGCCTATATGGCTTATAGTTACAAGACTGCACCCTAGGTGGGGTTTTCTTCAGGCAAAGTGCATTGTAGCCAAGACTTACCAAGGATAGCAAGAGAGTTTCGTACGCCTCGGGCATCCTTGGCTCAACCGTGTACCTCGGCGCCTTGGTCATACTTTGCACTTCTTGGAAGAGACTCTCAGTCGTCCAACCAGGGTATAACCATATATAGTTGGAAATCCAAGATCTCTCTCCCGGATAGGTTTTCTTTAACCCCAACATCTGCATGACTCAGGTTCCAGCAGCGGTATAACCTTATCGCTGAGTCATGTCAAGAGATACCCCCTTTATAACGCACTATTAGGTCTTACATTTGCCTCTTACGAAATTTTATTCGCGAACTAGGGTGCACGCCATAAAGGTTCGTCCCATTCTTATGTCTCTGCGAAATTTTATTCGCGCTTCTCGCAAGTATTGTAACTCTGATAGGATTTCATAAATTTGATCATTTTGGTAAAGTTTTTGCGATTCTTTCAAGCAGAATATTTTGTTCAATTACATATTTTTCAAACAAATTATTCGTAGAGTTCTCTAAGGTTCATCATTTTACCTCTCTACTTACTATTTTATGATTCTGCTTTTCTGCTACGTTTTGCTATTGTCTCTTTTTCTGCGAGACGCTCACCATCAGCTTTCACATCCTCTTTTCGTTCTATTGCATCAATCATTAACCTTTCACATTTCTGTCGCTGCTTGATTTTGCACTTCCAATTGCTATTCTTTTCAGCTCTTTCTTCGCAAGACTTCATGTCGATTTCATAACATTTCTTGCTTTCTCCCCAGTCTCCTTTAATAACTCCAACACCTTTTGGATGAGGAAATTTGATACACTGATGATAAGTAGATGCTACACCCAATATCCCGTGTAACCAAGGTCTTCCTATCAAATCATTGTAAGGTGATTCGATATCTACCACACATAATAAGATTTTTGAAGATATTCCTTTTAACGGTATTTGCATTTCAATTTCTCCTTTTGGCTTGTTAGATGTACCGTTAAATCCATAGATTTTGTATGTTGATGGTATCAGATCTTCATCCTTTCCACCCATGGTTTTAAAGGTATGATAGAATAAGATATCGACTGAACTCCCTGTATCTATTAAGACTCTGTTGATGGCCCATGAATCTTCGAATTTACTATCATTTTATTCATCCTCTTATTGCATTTGTTTTGGGTTAATCTCCAATCTCACGACCAATGGGTTATCATGCTGCTCGCCAATCTCAGGTACATCTTGCGCAGTGAAAGAAAAAGTTTGTTTCTGCCATTCTTCCAATGGAGAAGCTCTCGCTATATTCATTATTTCTTTCCCATTCATGTCTCTTGCGAAGACTCTACTTAGGATATTATCATGAAAATCCTCCACAGTTCTATATGAGTGCACAATAGAATTACAGAACAAGTTTTTTGCTTTAGCCCCTACTTCAATCACAAATGTTTCTGCTCCTTTTACAGCATTCACTCTGCGAGTTTCTGGTGTTGGCGGTAATTGTTAAGATTGTGGATGTCCTACTAGAAAATGATTTAGCTTCCCCTGATCAATCATTCTCAAAATTATCCTCTTTACATTCCTACAATCATTTATTGAATGGCCATGAAAATGATGGTAAGGACAGAATTCTTGACTTCGGCTATTTGGATGGGGTTCTTTCCCTATGTTCCATGGGATGGTATGTTTTCCATCAAAATGATAGCTTCCCAAATTTTTTCTATGCTAGTATTGATAGGTGGCATCTTGATTTCTTCCCATACTATCCTCTGATTACCTTGCCCTTTAAAATTATTCTTCCTTTGTCCACCATAAGTTTCTTGAGGTTGATCGAGTCTTTGAATTTTATTGTTTCCACCGCGATTATAATAATTCTTCTACCTTTCATATTCTTCTTGATCTCGACTGCCCATCGCTACTATTTTTTGTTGGTTATCGATGACCACTTTCTCTTGTTGTGCTTGCGAGGTGCTCGCTACATTATTTATCATTTTAGGGATCAAACTTCCACTTGCCGCCAGAGAGCTGGTGTTCACGATTGGGTATGATTCCATCTCATTTTGTTTCTCCTCCAAAGCAATGTATTCTTCCTGTAGTTCTCACAATTCTGTCATGGTGATTGTATTTTTGATTCTGAAAATCTGAATGTACAGTAAATTAGTCACAAACATTGCATTAATGAAGGATAGGATCAGATATCTTTCATCCACTCTTCCAGTTATTTCGCTGCACATTGACTTCCATCTTATAGTTAAGTGCTTCAGACTCTCGCAAACTCTCTGTTTTATCCCAAACACATCTTCAATACCCGGTCGTGATGAATTGTTGCTGATGTACGCTCCTAAGAATGTAGCTTGTAAATGATCAAAAGAAGTTATAGTATTTTTTGGTAATCCCTCAAACCATTTCAACGCCTCGCCAGTTAAGATAGATGCAAAGTACTTGCATAACACAACATCATGATTCTCCCATTGTAGCATACATCTAACATAAGCTTTAACGTGTTGAAAAGCACAAGTAGTCCCATCAAAAATGCTGGTAAATTGCATTTTGGAGGTATTCCTCTTAACTGTACTTCTTGAGTAAATGGAGTCCTCTCAGCTTCTTCAATAGATTCATCAAGTTGCCTTCTACCTCCTTCTCTTATATTGCTTATCATTCCTCGCATTTCTGTTAATTCTCTCAAAATTTGCTCATTCTCAGCTGAGTTTTGTTCCATTGGCCTTTTTAATGCAGCTTCCCTTCTTCTGCGTTATTGTCTTTCTTGTCTTGCGAGATTTTGCGTATCTCCTTCTTCATCATCATCTCGTCTTTCTATGCGATTTTCTCTTTCATTATCCTCTTGAAATCGCAGTTGCCTGTCTTCTTCTCTGCGAATTTCTTCATTTCTCCTCATTTCTCTTCGCTGTCTCTCTATTCTCCTTTGTATCCTATCATATTCCTCTTGAATATTATCATTATAGAGGTTTTGTGTACGTCTTCTTTCTCAATTTTCATGGTTATTTTGTCGTACTGCCTCTCGAAATTCTTGCTCTTCTACTTCTGCCCTTAATCTTTCTCTCTCGCGGGATAAATGTGTTTGTTCAGTATAATATCTCTCGATTTCTTCTTCAATCATTATTTGATTTCTTTGATTCTCTCGCCCATGTAATATCCTTCTTCCTTCTTCTGGATTTTCTTCTTCAATTTGGTTGTTTCTTCTCTCTCGACTTCTATTGTCACGCGGATTATAGCGATATCCTATTACCTCTTCTTCTCTATTTTGCATTTCTCTTCGAGTATTTTCTCCAACATTTCTTATAGGGGAAATTTGCCTTGGTTCTTCTATGAATGATCTTGAATTTGATCTAACGGTACTCCTTGATCTCCTTCTTTGTAACCTTAAATTCTCCATCCTTAGCTCATGATTTTGCCTTGTTAAATTCGCACGCTCTTCTGCCTCTAATCTTCTTTCTTCATGTGTTCTTTGCCTCAGATCATCTACTATCCCATTTTCTCGTCCCACATGAACTAATTCTCCATCCATTCTTTGATTTCCTTCTCCTTCTTCTCCATTCCTTAATTGTCGATTTTCTGCTTCTTCCATTGAATCCGACCTCCAAGTGTGCACGCTCATTCTATCATAATCCACATCCCTATCTTGCGTTTGTGCTTGTTGATTCGGCTGTTGAATTGAATTTTCTGCTTCATTTCTTGTTCTATTTCTTCTTGATCTTATTCTTAAAGATTCTTCTAATTCACCTGTTCATTCACCTGCAAGTCTTTTACTCCTCCTCATAGTTGTGGGTGGTTCTGATGTGTTTCTTCTTCTTCTAACCATTTCTTCAATCCTAACAATTTCTTCAAATTTTCAAGTCGTAATTATAGATTTTTTAGCTTGATTTTCCCTGTTTCGGGCGCCAAAATGGAGTTGCAGGATTTCCCACACTACACCCTTGTCAAGAATCTATGAAAACTAAGTCATAATTGTGGATGAACAACAACACTTTTATTAATTCACTTTTAGGAAGATTTACAAGAAATATTAAAACTCAAAAGTACAACTTTCTTTCTGGAGTTTCCCTCTCCTCAAAATTCTCTCAGCTCTCAAAAATGCATCATCCTCTTCTGGATTTAGTTGAACCCTTTATATAGGAAAATACATAGTGGAAGACAACTAAGACATCCCCTTAATTCGGATCTACTCTGCGATCTCATCGCCATAACTTTAGTCTTCACCATCGCCAACTTTATAACCATCGTGAAGCAGACTTATTCTTCATATATATTTAATCGTTAACCATTACATCACTCTTTTGTGACACTCGCCAAATGTTGTTGAAGAATCTTGCGACAATCTCGTCGAAGTGTTGTTAATACTTGTAGAAACGTTTGGGCTTCTCGCAGAAATGTTGTTAATATCGCGGGAATAGCGTTGTAGCGATATTCTGGTACTACATAGCTCCAAACTGGCAAGATATTGCCAAATTTCTTTCATAGAAGACATACCAAGAACTTCACCAAAGACCGTTTCTGTAAATGTTGCTTTTAAACAACTAACTACAAACCTATATGTCTTTCTCTAGTAAACCCATCTTGGGTTAACACTAGGAACACCATTAACGATAATTTGTGAAGGAGGTTCAAAAATTTCACCATTTAAACGACCATAAAGATCAGTAGAGAACACAGATTCAAATTGATCATGCCATAGAAGAAAATTTGTGTGATCTAACTTTAGAGAAACAAAATTACCAATATTATTAAAAGGTAGAGAAAAATAACTCGAATTACCTTGAATCGAATCATTACCAGAAACAAGAGCAGCGGAAATCGGATGTTCAATTTGCTCATGCTATGGATCTTGCAAAGTCGATTGTTGTTGTGCTTGATTATTCATTGATCCTCTATTATTCGGCATTTGAAAAAGATGATGAAAAAGAAATCAAGATTCCAAGAAAATGAAGATCCCGAAAGAATTTTTGAGAAGATTTGAATCAAACAAGTTGATTAAAGATCAAAAAATTGTTAACAAGATATTTGATCAATAAAGAGTGAAATAATCATTATTCTGTGTAGAAAAATTATTGAAACAATGTTACTTAATTGAATTAGATAGAACCACCTCAATGATACCATGTAAAGAGATGAAACATATGAAGGAAATATTATTACAGGGTAATGATCAGGTGTTTAACACTGACTCAGATGAGAGGTATTTATACAGTACATACAGAGACAGAGTCAAGTTAATGATGAAGACTTGACTATATAAGACTTTTCCTAGTAGATTCGGACAATAATAAGATGGTTGATCACTGAGTCGGATACGTTAAGAAGGTTTAGATGGTGCAATTGTTCGACTCGCTCGAGAATTGGCCCATATGGTCCTGGCGAGCCTAGGGTCACATCGTCATTGAAGAGGAGGGAACTGCATCAGGCTGACTTCACATGGTAGCGATTACCTCCCGCTCAGTGGAAGGATAACGAGTCGGTGCACCTCTGATCCAACTCAACCTAGTGGGATGGCACAATTGAACAACCATTTTTCTTCTTCTTTTTTATCTTCTTTCTATTTGAGCTTTCATTTTTCTTATCTCTTGTGATGAAATTTTACTTTCACTAAGAACTGCATCTTAACCTGCGTGTACCCAAAATGGCAACTTGACTTTTTAGTAACAAATAAGACAATAAAGATTGGTTCATGCATTAGACTATGTGAATCATGTATCCTAAGACCAACCTGAGCAGTATCATAGACAATGTACTCATTATACATTAGTTCAGAGGTCTTAGCGTTCGACGTGACAGGTTTTCCACAAGGCACTGCTACATTGTTCTTCCATGTCACATAATCTGATTTCTGTGGTGCCTTCTTTCCTAATCCTTTGGTTGAGTTCTTTCCTTCAGGAGGTTTTTCCATATACTAAAGAAGCAAAAAAAAAAAGAAAGAATTAACATGAAAACCAAGGAATGGTTATGATGGGATTTTGTAGGTTCACAAGGAAAAAGAGCCTAAAAGATCTGCAAAAAAATAACTTGTAGTTACAACAAAGTACACGTTTAGATGACTTACCCAAGCTTTTTTGAGCTCATAAACATTTCCTAATGCCACTTCACTGAGAAGCAACAAACCTACTGGGTTCCAGTTACTAGTGCGGCAATACTGGGCACTCTTACTCACCAGGTCCGCGAAGTAAATTCCTTTGCCAAACTGTGCAATGGAATTAGTATCACACTAGTCATATTTAATGCAATTTTATACAAACATACATAGAGAGCGAGAGAGAAACCATGTAACCCGATGATGGGACTTCAGGAGGCGCTATTCTCAGTCCATGGCTAAGGATACCCACGAACAGGGGCGGAGCCAAGATTTCTAGTCAGGGGGTGCAAAAAATTTCTTTGGGGTATACAAATTATTTTAGGGGGTGCAAACAAGCAAAATTAGGCTTGTGATTATAGTTTAAAAAAAAATTGGGCCTAAATTAGGCTTTGGAGCTAGCTGGGCAGGGGGTGCAAGTGCACACTTTTGCACTAAGCTAGCTCCGCCCCTGCCCACGAAGTTCGTCAGATGGGATCCTGTTTAAATAAGACTGTTTCAGCTTTACTAAAATAAATTCCTCAATTTTGTCAGAGATATGACCAAAGAATGACGAAGGTCAGGCAAAACTTAATGAATTACCAATGTAGAACCTTCATTCTGTAAGTCATTCCAAGAAATCATGACTTACCATGCCATAGGAGCATCTTATTCTGAAGCCTTTCTCTATAGGGTGCAAACTTATCGAATTCTCCTTCTCTGTCAAGTGAAAAGACATCTTCCAGTTCAAGCGTCCATTCCTGACAATTTAGCACAAAGTTCAGCTAAAGCATCAGAAAGTCATGTAGTGATCCTGGTAGAGTTTGAATAGACCTACCTTGTGCCTTGAGGCATGAGTAGTAAGAAGATACTGTTAGAAAAAACAAAGATACTTCTCAACCAATTGATAATCATCACAATCGCGAGGAAGTGGAAGAATGTTACAATGGAGCTTCTCATACTTCTCATCAAGGGACTCATCACATTCGGCATTGAACCCAATTATCCTGGAAGCTATTTCAATGTCCTGGAGAGCTTCTAGCATTTCTACCTACATTCAATAAATAAATTAGTACGTTACAACTTATTGGTATCTAAGATGATGTATGTATCAGTGCCAAAATCATACCTTTGACCTTAAGTCTCTTGCATCTCTTATAATACGCGGATGAGTTGAAGGGATTATACTAAAAAAGCGATTGCTTGCATCAATAAGCAAACTTTCTCTAACAGAGAGGTCCGTGTTTTATGAACACATTTTTCCTTAAGGTCTGGACCTCGAAAAAGGGTCCATGATGACCTCCAGGATGTTTCAATCAAATAAATTAGTACGTTACAACTTATTGGTATCTAAGTCCATTCAAAAATGAAACTTGGGAGCTTGTAGTATCCCGGGTAGTAAATCCATAGGTTGTAAATGGGTGTTCAAAAGGAAATCATGGAACCTAAAGGCTATAAACAATGTAGGAAGGATTAGATTTCTTCGATACTTATTAAGAATCACCTCGATTAGGATGTTGATTGCTATAGCTTCTACATCGATGGATGTTAAACCGCATTTTTATATGGTGAATTGAATGAAGAAATTTATATGGATCAATCTTTATTGTAAAAGGTTGTGAAAACAAATTATGCAAGTTGAACAAATCTAAAACAAGCACCTAAACAATGGCATGAAAAATTTGATCATGTTATGATAACTAATGGTTTCAATCCGATAAATGTGTTTACATTAAATCTGTGGATGATTCTCATGTTATTGTGTGCCTATATGTTGATGATATGCTCATATTAGGCAAGAACCTTGATATTATTAATAACATTAAAAGCATGCTTAGAGATAATTTTGACATGAAAGACTTAGGCCTTACGATGTAATCTTAGGGATGAAAATCAAAGACGTCTCGATGGATATAGACTCCTTTTGATCCCACTTGTAAATGAAAAAGAACAAGGGTAAGGGTATTGATTGAAGTAGGATTATGCTCTCTTTAGAGTTTTACATTACCTCGAGAGGGACCTCAAACTATTGCTTAAGTTTTGGGAAGTACTTTGGAAGGGTATTGTGACGCCAATCGGATATCGGATCTTTAAGAGTGCAAGTCTACTAAAGACATGTATAGCTAAATCCACTATGGAGTCTGAATTTATAGCCGTTTCCGGGAGGAATTGTCTTCTCTTGGTTGCGCAAAGAACAATGTATACAACGGGAAGTCTATACATATACGAAGAAGACATAAGACGGTGAAACAACTACATCGAGGGGGATGGGACTTAAGCTCATTGAATAAATCACCATGAAGGATACTCAACCTTGTGATTGGATTTCCAAAATCAAGGTTCAATGAGACAACTAATCGATAGTGCTACCTGCAGAATTAAGGATGATCTTTTCTAACTTTATGGAGTCATGTAGTGATCCATTGGTATAGAGTTTGTTAAGGTTCAATCTTTGGGACACCTTAGCCTATATTGTTGCCTTATGTTTTATCGAAATGTTTTATTATTCATGTGGGGGATTGTTAGAAAAAACAATGTTTTGTTTTAATCAAAAAATGCATGGACCATGTTTTGATCCCAAGACCTATTACTCCCTAGATGTTTTTTCATGTGAATGAATTAAACATTAGTCATATAGACTAAAACACTTAGAGTTTTAGACTTAAATAGCATTGGTTTCAGGGTATGGCCTTTGGGTCTTTAGACCTTTGTGTATGGGGAAAGCCCTAGACTATGGCAAGGTTGCCTAAACCTTATTGCATTTCTTATTGCCTTTCCTGTTTGCGCGGTGGAAGAATGTTACAATGGAGCTTCCCACACATGCAAAGAATTTTAATTCTTTGCCTTCGGTTTTGGATATCTCGAGAAGCATCAACGCGTGTCACACGGACTCGAGAAGAATCGAGAATTTTAAATGTCCGACAAAAAGAACATTTTCGGATTGTTACTTGAAACATTAAATTTCTTAGTTTACGTAAACATAAAAAACATTACAAACAATAAATACAAAAACATAGTTAGTTTACTAAAACATAAATTATTTTTTTACATTTCTCCGAAACAAGTTTCCAGTAAATTCTGTATATCTGAAGGGATTATACTAAAAAAGCGATTGCTTGCATCAATAAGCAAACTTTCTCTAACAGAGAGGTCCTGATTGTTACTTGCCAGTAAATTCTGTATATCTGTTAATGCGCTGAAACCTGTAAATGCACACGGCAACAACTTAAAAATCTGTACTCTTTTTTATATATACATATACATTATACATACTATAACAAAGAAAAGTTCCCTTTTTGGTTGGTCACAAAAAGATAAAATAGTCTAACCCTGATATTGCTAATATGACATTCAATGTCAAATACTACTATACATATGTATTTAGTAAAAAATATACATTATACCGGTGGTATTTCTATAAAATACATAAGTTTTACAAATAAATCAAAAAATTACAAAACTTAATATCTTTCAAAATACACACCGAATTTTTGTAAAATATATATATTTGAAAAACTCTTTGAACTATCTACGTAACAAATACAAATAATAGTATTAAGTTTTGATTTTACGAAGAAAAAAATTCACTGTTATCAAATTAATTCACTGTTATCAAATTTGGTGTCGATAAAAAAACCAAATTCAAATGGTATCACTAGTGATCAATAAAGAACTGGAGCCCAGCATTACGGGTGAGGTTACGTGCTCAATTCAAGCAAACAACTTACCCATCTGGATGTTACTTTTGCTTAGCTTGCCAAGAGGCATTTCTGACATATCAATTTCTAACTCTATCATGGCAGACCTGTAACAAGTACGGTACCACATTTTTATACTTACACACATTAACTATAGAATTAACTTGAACAAGACCATGAAAATGAAGAGAGTTAGTGCAAAACCTATATGTTTCAACATTGAAGAGCATCTTCATCAAATTTTGTACAGGTTGAGCAAGTCGACTACTCGGCAGTTGGGGTTCCTTGATTTTTAAAACCTGATCAGAGACCCCATAATCCTGCAAAGTCCAACATTATGGTGTAAGATATACTACTATTAGTTAAGAATGACAACATTTCACATTTAGAGAAAACTTAAACAAAAGGAGATTTATTACGATGTCCAGCGGGAAGTATTTGCCAGGTTGTTTCTGAAAATTTTCCTTTTTCTCCCATGCTTCCCAATGATTCCCTGTTTTCTCCAGAAACAAACGCTTAAATTCTCTAATGGCACCAGCTTTTGACATTTCGTCAAGTTTGTTCCCACCAATCTGCTCATTTCCGGTCCGACCCCATTCACGAAATAGATAACAATTTGTCCTTTTATCTTCTTGAATGATTTGCATTACATAACAACTTCAAGTTGCACAAAAGTCGTCAGAAGAATGAAAGTTACCATTGCAAGCAAGAAAACGACTAGTTTTGCAAAAAGAAGCCATCATGAGATATGCGAAAGTACCTATTAACGCCAATTGATAAGTCAGACTTGTTTAATGTTGTACTGTAGATATACTTTGCATCCTCAAGAATGTGACTGTAACCTTGCATACCAGACGTTTCGTGCACAACACTGTTCCCATTAACCTTCAGCGTTACCGAACCTCTGGAATCCTTATAAGAGGGTTCAATTAAGTACTGACCAAGTGGAAGCCTTTTTTGCCTTTTGGTGCAGTCAATCAGATAATCTAATCTCAAAATTGGTAATCCCAACTTCCTGCCGAAATGAAATTAACATCAAAACAAGGGTTTCAAGTCCCAGAACATCACCCAAGGCAATCAACATAATTTTGGTCATATCAGGAGACTACTTATACCTTGCTCTTATTATCTGGAAGTGATCTTTGTTCTCCAACAGATCGTGACCTTCACAATCCAACTCCGCACCCACAACCAAACAATTTGTGCCTGAAAATATAAAGCGAGAATGACTAGACCTTAATAAACTTCTCAACTTTGAGAGATGCGAATAAGATTACGGTTACAGCAACGTGCCTTGTTTGAGTTTTGCTTGAATTTCCCCTCCAGATGCATGAAATTCGCTCTTCCATTCTCTCTATAAATTTTGACAAATGAAGATTTCAATCAAGCACTGGCAAAAGGTGATATGCGTAACTGATGCAACCAATAAAGATTAAGAGTAACACATTTTAGTGAATAAAGAGAAAAATCCTACCATGGAATCCTCTGAAACTCCAATAAGTGCTGCTTTCAGACCTTTGAATGCAGACTGACTTCCTGAAGCCTGGTTAGAAAAAAGTGTGGGAAGAATCCGAACTGATCTGCATCCTTTTTGCGATTTGAACCACTGCAGTGAATCATGTGTACCAAGAGTTGTTACAGTCTAACAGCTAGTATAGCCTAATATTTGACATGAAACAGTGGTTTGCACACCTTGCAAAGATATTCATTGCTTGTTTCTTGTGGAATTCTCCACTCCCTTTTTAGGCGTATGGGTTCAGCAGTAGAGTAAGAACACTTGGTCCATTCTGACACATAACCATGACAGCGGTATTCAGCGCCAGAGTAACGAAGCGAGCCAGAACAAATGGGGCAGCTACCGAGTGGTCCAAACAGCATTCCGTCCGCGCTTAACAAGTAAAGAAGATTTGTTGAAAATATTATGTACAATTCACTAGGAGATTATGCAGGCAGATCCGAACAGAACACTACTAATTATGAGCTGAACTTCTTAAATTTTGTCTTGCAAAATTGAAGGCAGTAAGTCTGAAACTAGTATACTACTGTAGCCAGGGAAACGGTCTAGTTGGCGCCGAGACGAAATTAGAAATACCACCAAATAATTTAAAAAGATTTACCAAATTTCTCTTAAATCAAGTTCTGATCCAGCTGAATGTTGATCATTTGCTTCAAGCATCTTTCGCATCTCTGCAATAGTTACTTGCTCTTTCAAGTTAGTTTTTATAGCCCATAATGCTTTGTTCTGAGCCTCAACCTCACTTTCCAGGTCTGAAGAGTTTCGCATTTGAATCTCTGGACTTGTATAGCTTTCATACGCCGCCTTGTTAAAAGAAGCACCCCACTCAGACTTGTTAATTTTTGACTTTTCGGTTCTGCTAACACTTCTTTTTCGCTTAACCCCTCCTTTGAGCGGCTTTTGTGGTAGTTCTTCATCCCCTTGCACCTCAACTAAAATATCTGAAAGGAGTACAGCCTTGTTAGAGGGGGTTGCAAACAATATAGCCTTGAAAAATGTTCATCTCCCACCCACGAAGGCCTTCATACCTCTATTACCAGTGAAAGGGTCCTTATTGGCATAGGCATGAACCTCTCCCTGATTTGCAAGTGTGAGGCTATTCCAACCTGACAAATTCACTGCATTTGTAGAATGAGACCATTCCATATAGCAATATGCATGGTGCCAAGCCAGAGTACCGGTGCCTTCTCCACCAGGCTTGGTTGAGATGCGAATCTAAACAACAAAATGCAAATAGTGTTAATATCTAAAGGAACAAGACGAGATTACACCCCGAAGCAAAAAATAATAACAAACAAACAAACCTCTCCTTCTGTAATCTTCTTGTTACACAACTTGCAAACAGCACGACAAGTCTGTGAAACCTCAATACTACGTTCATTTACACCAACTGTAGTCGTATTGAAGAATATACCGGTCTGTATGTATCTTCTCATCCTTTTTTGATCTTCCCACCGTAGCAAATCCATTCCTTCAACGTCATCAGGGCTGTGTCCGCATAACAAAATAACATGGAATCAAGCAAGCAAGCGAAATCATTGGGCTGTAAAAAGTACACCCAAAACTAAAACTAATGAGCCAACTAGTGGAACTTCTTACGAACTGATCTTGTTTGGTCTCTTTAGAATGCATTGAGTATGATTCCATTTCTGATCATCAAGAAGAAGACAAATGTATCGGATATAACCATCAAAAGGCATAAAAATTTACATTAAAAAAAAAGTTAAGGTGGATTTTATTATTACCGTCATAACGCCATCATATTTAGTAGCTGGAATTACTTTCCCTAACCTTAACATCTCCTTCTTAATAAATTTCCTGCAAGTCCTACATGAAGACCTCGACGTTTTCGCGTACTCAATCTTCCATTCTTTCGCGTACATAATCTTCCATTCTTTCCTTGCATTCCTCATTTTCATCTTTCTTTCTTTCTTTCTTTCTTTCTTTCTCTGTATGATGACACTACACATTTGCTAGATCGTTTATATAGTTTTCTCTCTTCAAAACTTCCTCTCTACACTTCAAAAATTTCCAACCCCTCTAGCTGGCATACCAAGTCAAGTCAACTAATTATAAAAAAATTCAGTTGGTAGTTACAAAAATTCTCCTGCACACTTCTTGAGTTCCTTCTCCATCCACCAACTATAAGATTAACATTTATATTATATTCATAATGGTTGTATCCTGAACGACATGATAATATCACAATACAATACGTATAGATGTGTTAAACATATTACCTGATGAAGCCATTGATTGAATCCAAGAAATCTTTCAAGGCTGCAATTACCTACGTAGTATAGAACTCAGTGGAATAACTTGGTTTCTCCTTCTTTATTTTTATGTAATGAAAATGAAATTTCATCTCTCTATACTGATGGCTATAGAGTTACTTTCATAGGTAGAAGGAGGACCAAGGTTCCTAGGCTTTAGAGTTAGCAATCAATCTCGACCGTCCATCAAAGAAGAGATATTAGAAAATAATCCCAGAAATGGTAACCGACATAATTTAGCAATAATCTAGATTACCAAGATTATTACATGGGCCCAAGGGAATATTTTTTAGTCATATAAAATATTCTTACATTCTCCCACTGGTCCATGTGATAATTGATTTAATGGTTAATCATAGAAAATATAAGTGCGCATAATTTTAAACGAAATTTAATGGTTAAACATAATACCTTGATCAAGCAAACTACTCATGCGAGTCATGGCGGTCGCACGTTGTCCTGTTATCAACATGTTTCCTTCCATGTACCACAACACAAATAACTTACTTAACTAGGCCTTAAATTGGGATGTCATAATGGTCCATTAATGTCTTTAAAAGAAAGACTATTTTTGTTAACATTTATCCATTCACATAAGTGTATACTAAACATGGATACAGAAATAAGTTTCAAATAACAACAATAATAATATCTCAATAAGTGTTCAAACATAAGAAAAAGTCTAAATGTAACTAATTGTTTGTTACTCCCTCAAGATCCATGTTTCCAACATGTTCCAAAAAAGTCTTAGGAGGTAACGCCTTCGTAAATGCATATGCAATCATAAGTTTTGTGCCTATGTGTTCAATGAACAACTTTTTCATCTGACAGCTTGTTTCACGCATAGGTACTTTAGATCCATGTGTCTTGAAACCTTAGTATATCTAGCGTGCTTTGAAAAGAATACTGCTGCGGCATTATCACAGTAAAGTTTCACAAGTGCGGAGGCAAAATTTAAGTCTCCAAACATTGAAATGAAATTCCGCAGCCATGAACAATGATTTGTAGCCTCATAACATGCTACAAATTCAGCTTCCATTGTTGAGCCAGTGAGAATAGACTCTTTTGCACTTTTGCATGATATTGCTCCTCCAGCTAATAGGAAAAGATATCCAAAAGTGCTCTTTCGAGTATCATTACATCCCATGAAATCGGAATCTGTATATCCAACCAAATCAAATTGATCTGACTTCGTAAATGTGAGGCGATGATCCTTCGTTCCTTGCAGGTACCTTAAAACTTTCTTTGCAGCTTTCCAGTGTTCCATTCCAGGATTCACAAGGTATCTTCCGAGCATACCAACTATATAGCTGATATTTGGTCATGTGCAAACTTGAGCATACATTAAACTTCCCACCACAGAAGCATAAGGGATTTTATCCATTTGTTTACGTTCCAGTTCATTATTAGGACAAAGATTGAGTCCAAACTTGTCTCCTTTAGAAACCGGAACTATACTTGGCTTACATGCACTCATCTCAAACCTCTCTAAAATTCTTTCGATATATGCTTTCTGTGAGATCGATAATGTTCCAAGTGATCTATCATGGAATATTTCTATCCCAATCACATAAGAAGCCTCACCCATATCTTTCATTTCAAAATTCTTCGAGAGATATTCCCTTGTTTAATGTATAAGGCCAAGATCACTACTCGCAAGTAGTATGTCATCTACATACAATACCAAAAATATGAACTTCCTCCCACTGATCTTGAGGTATATACATGGATCTACAACATTTTCTTCAAAACCAAATTTTTGAATGGTTTCGTTGAATTTTAGATACTATTTCCTAGAGGCTTGCTTAAGTCCATAAATTGATTTCTTAAGTTTGCAGACCATGTGTTCCTGTCCTTCTAGGACAAAACCTTCAAGTTGACACATGTAAATATCTTCCTCAAGCTCACCATTAATAAAAGTTGTTTTCACATCCATTTGATGTAACTCAAGGTCATATTGAGCTACTAATGCCAGAATAATTCTGAGAGAGTCTTTCTTTGACACGGGAGAAAAAGTCTCGTTGTAATCAATACCATCTTTCTGAGTGAAACCTTTGGATACAAGTCTAGATTTATAACATTGAATATTGCCATTAGCATCGCGTTTGGTCTTAAAAACCCATTTACACCCGATTGCTTTGTGTCCTTCAGGAAATTCAACGTATTCCCAGACTCCATTATCATCCATCGATTTTTTTCTCTACTTTCGTAGCACTAATCCATTTATTAGAATTACTACACCTGATAGCTTGTGAATAAGAAACTGGATCTTTCATAGTCCCTAAATCAAAATCCGATTCTTGTAGATAAACCACATAATCATCAGAAATATCCCTTTTCCGTTCTCTAGTAGATCTTCTCAAGGATAATTCTTGTGGTTGTTCTACAATTTCTTCATTGGCAATAGTCTCATCATGAAGCTCCGGTGCCGTTATTTGTGTTTCTCCCTCATCATTCGGTTCTACAACCGGAGGAGTCACAATATCTGTAGAAATCTGAGGTAAAGGGATTATTACTCTGATTTCTTGAACAAATTTTTCTTGCACTGGTGTACTCACACTAACTTCGCCGTCCTTAATGAATTTTGCATTTCCAGTTTCAACAATTCTCATACTATGGTTAGGACAATAAATAATATACCCCTTGGATTTTTCAGAAAAACCAATAAAGTAACCGCTAACAGTTTTCATATCCAATTTATTTTCTTTGAGATTATAAACTTTCGCTTCTGCTGAACAACCCCAAACTTCCAGGTGTTTTAAACTAGGTTTCCAGCCCTTCCATAGTTCAAAAGCAATCTTTGGAACTTCTTTGCTTGGAACTCTATTTAAAATGTACACAGCATAACGAAGATCATACATCCACAAACTTAAGGGTAAACTCGCATGACTAATCATGCTTCTAACCATTTCCATTAGAGTACGATTTCGCCTTTCTGCTACACCATTTTGCCAAGGTGAACTTGGCGTTGTGTATTGAGCAACAATTCCAAGCTTTTGAAGAAGTAAAGCGAAAGGTCCAGGATGTTGTCCTGTCTCGTCATACCTTCCATAATACTCTCCACCCCTATCAGACCTAATAATTTTCACTTTCTTTTCTAATTGCCTCTCAACTTTGGTAATAAATTGCTCCATAGCATTCAAAACTTGAGATTTATCATGCAATAAGTAAAGATAACAATAACGTGAAAAATCATCAATAAAGGTGATAAAATATTTTTCTCCTCCAAAAGTTGGAACGTCGAAGGGTCCACAAATATCTGTATGTATTATTTCAAGGAGTTCGAAACTTCTTGTGGCACCTTTTTTTTGTGTTTTGTCATCTTGCCTTTAATACAATCCACACAACTATTGTAATCAGTAAAATCAAGGTTCTGTAGAATCCCATCTTTTACCAATCTTTGAATCTTTTCACGAAATATGTGTGCCATCTTCTTATGCCACAAGAATGAGGAATTACCCTCAGCATGTTCAGTTCTATCATTATGATGCATGGTTAAATAGGTTCCAGGTATTGATGATGATGATAAATTTAACTTGTAAAGACCATCAGAAAGATAACCAGAACCAATAACTTTAAAATCTTTAAACAGACTTAAACATCCATTGGCAATTTGAATTTGAAAACCTTGTCTATCTAGTTGAGAAACTGAAACTAAATTGCGAGAAATAGTTGGAACATAAAGAGTGTTTTCTAAATCAAGAAAGTATCCATGATCTAGAACCAAATGATAGGTGCCTACAGCATTAACTGGGGCTTTATTTCCATTGCACATAAAAATGAAGTTTTCATTCTGGTTTATGAGTTGGATTGAAAGGTATCCCTGCATCAAATTAGAAACATGAACATTAGCACCAGAATCAAACCACCATGATAAAGAAGATTCTTTAACAGTCAAATTTGTTTCAAAATAGCTTATGAATCCCAAAGGATTACCTTTCTTTTCGAACCATTTTTGACGCTTAATGCAATCTTTCTGAAAATGACCAGGTTTCTAATAGAAACAACACTTATTGTCATCTTTCTTTGCCTTCTTCTTTTCAGGTTGAACAGAATTATTTTGTGGTGCTATCTTATTGCCCTTTGCATGCTTACGCTTATTTTTCACTCCTAGGTTGACAAAATGTGCTTGATTAAGACCTTGCTGGTTTAGCCTAGCTTCCTCTTGAACCAACATGTTTCCCAGTTCATTTGCAGTCCACTTTTCCTTAATAGTGTTGTAATGCACTTGAAAGGGGGCATATTGTGGTGGTGGCTAGTTGAGAATGAATTGGACAAGAAAGTTCTCATCCACAGTTAATTTCATCTAAGTGATCTTAGCATCAATGCTACGCATTTCTATCACGTGTTGGTGCATTGACCTTACACCGGTATACTTCATGGTGGTAAGATCAGCCATCAATTTCCCAGCTAGAGACTTATCTGTTATCTTAAATCCTTCATTTATGATTTCCATAAAGTTCTTAGCACTTTTAGGTTGTTTGGGAAGTGATTCTTTGATGTTTGCATCAATGTGCATTCGCATCAGCTGTATGCTCAGCCTATCACTTCTCTCCCATTTTTTCAAGAGATCCTTATCTTCAGTGGAACTCTTATCATCTATAATTGGCTTTTCAATTTAGAGAGCAAGATCAATATCCTGCACACCCAAAGTGAACTCAACATTCTCAACATTCTCTTTCCATTGAAGAATGGGATAGAAGAAGTATACGAATGCAAATACTTAGAACTAGAAGATGATAAAACATGACAAAGATACACAAGGTCATACTCACATATAAATTAAGAAACTCCTGTGGGTAGAATCTTAATTAAACAACAATCATGTCATAAAGTCATAAAAATATTCACACACATATAAGCAAGCAAAGACAAACATCTGTGGACATTATGCCTTTCATGGTTACATACATAATCATAATATTTATTCAAACATGTGAATTAGAGTTACCTGTGGGTGATTTTTCATTCTAATATGTATGATTAAATGATTAATTTCTTTATGTTTATATATACAAACACTTGAATAAACATCTCTTGTGGGTGATAGTTATTCTTATGTGATTGCACAAAACGATGTAGACTTATAATGACATGTTAATATAACATAATACTTTAGTATCACTGTGATGATAGTTAAAGAGCATACAATTCAAACATTTTAATAAACCTATACATATTCAAGTTAGGCTATATTTGAAATATAAAAAAAAATCCAGAAAATATACATCATGTGAAAGTCAACAGCGGAAGTCAAACAGTCAGTCAAAGTCAGTTATGCCGAAGTCAAACATGCAAATGACTATTTTATTATACATGAGTCTAACCCATACAGACGGTTACTTTGGTATCCAATTCTTGATTCACATTTTGTTGGTAAAATTAAAACGCATTGGGGGCCACCAACTTAAACTGATCCGAATAACGTTACATGTTGGTCATAATTTTGTCTCAAAATAATTGCGAGACCAAGTCTTGATACAGTGACACGTCTGACTCTAAACAATTACAGAATCAGTCACCGTTCGGTGTACATTGATAGGTACCCACTTAACATTCTACTTTCATGACCGAGAGAGGTCCTATACTAATTAACTATAATAGTTTATATTTAAATAATTCATAAAAAAATTATAGTTAAGTGGAATAATTTCACATCGGTGTTAATAGTTTATATTTAACTATATTTAAATAATCCACTTAACATTCTACTTTCGGTGTAGTGGGAAGTTCAAATAATGATTAAGGTTAAATAATAATTTGTAGCAGCACTAATGAGTCCAAACATTAAATAATATTTCAAAAGTTAAATAATTTCATCTTAATGATTTGCAGCATCACGGAATTTAATTAATGTTTCCGACAAAAGTTAAATAATGGTACTATAGCAGCATGCGAGTCCGACAATTATTCGCACTACAGATTTCAAAAAAAAAAACACGAGGTCTAATAGTGGATAATTATTCGCACGAATTAATAGTTTATATTATATAGTGGACAATTATTCGCACGCCTAATTATTCAAAGCTACTAACACTACTAACTATAATAGTGTTTTCATTTAATCACTTATGCAGCTGTCCCTGAGCTTCAGTAGAGACTTGATCAAAACAACACAAAATTGATCATCAAGATTCATTAATAGACTTATGAAAAATTTCACAAAAAACTCTCTTATTAATTCATAACATGATTAAGTGACTGTTAATAACGGTTTTCATGGAGGTTAATTATCACCGAAAATCATAATATCTTATCAAATATGATGGATTCATATCACACAATTTATGCATACAACATCATAGAAAAACATATAGTTCTAAACCATGCTCTGATACCAAATATAAGATTAACATTTATATTATATACATAATGGTTGGATCTTAAACGACATGATAATATCACAATATGCATAGATGTGTTAAACATATTACCTGATGAAGCCATTGATTGAATCCAAGAAATCTTCTAAGGCTGCAATTACCTCCGTAGTATAGAACTCAGTGGAATAACTTGGTTTCTCCTTTAATCTTATATTATATACATAATGGTTGGATCTTGAACGACATGATAATATCACAATACGCATAGATGTGTTAAACATATTACCTGATGAAGCCATTGATTGAATCCAAGAAATCTTCCAAGGCTGCAATTACCTCTGTAGTATAGAACTCAGTGGAATAACTTGGTTTCTCCTTCTTCACCTCTTTCTTAATTTTTATGTAATGAAAATAAAATTTCATCTCTCTATACTGATGGCTATAGAGTTCCTTTTATAGGTAGAAGGAGGACCAAGGTTCCTAGGCTTTAGAGTTAGCAATCAATCTCGACCGTCCATCAAAGAAGAGATATTAGGAAATAATCCCAGAAATGGTAACCGACATAATTTAGCAATAATCTAGATTAACAAGATTATTACATGGGCCCAAGAGAATATTTTTTAGTCATATAAAATATTCTTACACCAACTTGATCGAAAATCAATCCGCTCGGTCAAGATAAAGCGCTAGACTATTTTTTAGCTTGATTTCAGATTCATTGTTTTAAAATGAAACTAGTAGGTAATAATTAATAAACTAGATAGTTGTAATACATGGCCGGATATGTAAGCATGTTAGTAGGGACTGCAATAAGCCAGGAGATAAACATATGCTTTGATTTAAAGATTTTTCAAATTAAGAACCAATCTTAAAGATTCAGTCTTCCACAAATCTACCCACAAAATGTTTTTTTGAAAAGCAACTACATATGCATTCTTGGAACAGAGAAAAATATAGATATACACCCATTTCTTGTTGGCTTCACTTCATCCATTATTCGATTACTTCGACGAATTCTACTCCTACAAAGTGATATTGAATGGCGACTTTGTGGTTAACAATTTCTAAACCATGTTGTTTACTTTTGTTAACTCAAGATATGATACATGTGTAAAATAACACATGGTATGATGTTTCACAAGCTTTTGTATTTTAGGAAATCGATCTTAGTTAGGAAACATACTTTTCTTGTTGTTCAAGGAAGTTTGTGTATATAAACTTCTTGTATCTCGTTTGTATTGGTTAAGTCAAGTAATAAAACAATTCAGTTCATATCATATTTCTTCTATCTTAAATATAGATAAGTTTATAGTTTTAACTTGGTATCATTAGGTTAGTCGATATTATTAAGTCATGTCTACAGAATCCTCCACCATCTCCTCTACAATCTCTTCTAGTGTCTCTTCTACCATGTCTTCTAGTGTTTCTTCTACCATGTCTTCAGTTCAATCTTCTATGATGCCTTCTTTTCAATTTTCTCAACCACATCACATGATCACTGTGAAATTAGATGAAACAAATTACTCCTTATGGCATGCTCAATTTCTTCCTTATCTTCAAGGACATGACTTGGATGGTCATGTTACTGGTGAAACTCCATGCCCTACACCAACTCTTGATGATGATCTACCAAACCCTGTCTTTCTTTCTTGGAGAAAACATGATAAAATCTTAGTTAGCTGTCTATTTTCTTCCCTTACCCCAGCTGCTTTTCGTCATGTACATCGATTGACAACTTCTAAAGACATCTGGTCATCTCTAGAATCTCTTTATGGCTCCAAGTCTGATGTTCAAGTTCATCACCTTCACTATGAGATACGAGCATTACGAAAAGGTTCTCAAACTATGCGTCAGTACATAGATCGTGCTCGGGATCTTGTGGATAGTCTAGCAGCAGCAAATACCACTGTCACAGACAAGGAGTTCCGCCACTATCTCTTAGCTGGCTTGGACAGTACCTATGATGCTATTGTAACATTATTAACCACCAGGATGAGTTCGATGTCTGTAGAAGATTTTCTTACCTTCCTCCTGAAGTTTGAACTTCGTATCGATAAACAGACAAAGTTGTCCAACTCGCAGCCAGTTGCTAATCTTGCTGCACAAAATCGACAACCCTCATCTGGTTTTTCTTCACCAACTGGATCTTCTGCAACGTCCAGCTCTCAGTTCTCTTCATCTCGTTCTAATGGGAACCAAAGAAATTAGAATCAACATGGGCTTGTTCCATCTCATCCTGTTCGGTTTAATAATCAACGTGGGCCTATGACCTCTTATTCTTCATATGTTCGTTGTCAACTTTGTGGGCGTAAAAATCATGAGGCCCAGGACTGCTGGAACCATTATGACAAGAAGTTTCAACCACCTAGGCGTCAACCACCATCCACTGCATATCGGGCTTATGCTTCTTATGGACCTGGTATTCTACCTTCACCTTCTTGGACGCCTGACAGTGGTGCTACAAATCACATCACCAATGATTTTTCTCATCTTCAATTTCCTAATGAGTACACTGGTCCTAATCAAATTCAGATGAGTAATGGTTCTTCTATACCAATTTCTAATGTTGGTTCCTCTATTTTAGGGACTCCCAACCGTAAGTTGCAGCTTTGTAATGTTCTTTTTGCACCCAAATCTCTCATAATCTCTTATCCGTTTCTCGTTTCTCCACTGATAACAATGTCTTATTTGAATTTCATCCAAATTTTTGTCTTGTGAAGGATCGATGTACCGGGAATGTTCTTCTTCGCGGCATTAGGAAGGGTGGTCTCTATCAACTTGATGTTTCATCTCAAACTCCTCAGGCTTTCATAGGAGAACGTGTTAGTTTACAAGCATAGCATGCTAGAATGGGTCATCCAATGATGCGCACAGTTCACAAAGTTATTTCTCAGTTTTCTTTTCCAGTTTCAAACCAAACTATTAGTTTTTGTTCTTTTTGTCATGAGCATAGGAGTCATAAATTACCTTTTCAATCCAGTACAACAGTTTATTTGAATCCATTAGATTTAATTCTCTTTGATGTTTGGGGACCCTCTCATATTTTATCTAATGAAGGATATAAATATTATGTCATTTTTATTGATGCCTATAGTCGTTTTACTTGGATGTTTCCTATGTCTCAAAAGTATGACGTCTTCTCTATATTCTTTTTGTTCCAAAAGCATGTTGAAAATCTTTTTAATAGAAAGATAAAAATATTTCAATCTGATAATGCTGCTGAGTATCGAAAACTCACTCTGCACCTTCAAGAACTTGGAATTTTTCATCGTTTTTCATGTCCACATACTTCTGAAGAAAATGGTATGGTTGAATGTCGTCATCGTCATATTCGTGAAACTGGTCTTACTATTCTCAATATGGCCTATGTGCCATCCTCATATTGGTATGACTCTTTTTTACACTGCTTGTTATTTGATGAATCGTTTCCCTTCGACTTCTGTTAATAATTCTTCTCCATATGAAGCTCTTTTTGGTATTTCGCCTGATTACACTTTTCTTCGTGTATTTGGTTGTCTATGATATCCTCACTTTCGTCCATATAGGTCTCACAAAATGGATGCTTTGTCTTCTCCTTGTGGTTTTATTGAATATAGCCTATCCCATAAGGGTTATAAGTGTCTTCATATTCCTACGGGTCGAATATACATCAGTTGACATGTTATTTTTGATGAGACCACCTTTCCCTTTGTACCCTCTTCAACACCTTTGCCGGCGTCGACTTCTTCACAGGTAAATCCATCCTTGTCTGTTATTCATAATCATGATCAATCATCAGTCAATCATGAGCGGCCACCTGCTGTTTCCCGGCCGACAACACCCGTTCTCAATCATCAGACGTCGCCTGCTGTTTATTCCCAGCCGACATCACCTTTTCTCAATCATCAGCCGCCACCGCTTATTTTTCACCAGCCGACAGCATCTGCTAATTCCCAATCATTTCCGACAGTGCTTGTTCTTGTCCCTATTCCGCCGCCATTAATCTCTGATAATCAGCTACAACCGCCAACAACACCTGATGCTGTTAATTCGATGCCACCTGTCCATGTCTCTGCACCATACATAGTAACAACGTCTACCTCTACTAATGCGTCTATAGCTCTAACAGTACCTTCTCCTATCATACATCCAATGATTACAAGGGCTAGAGACGGTATTTTTAAACCAAATTCAAGATATGCTCTCATATATGGTTCAACTCTTAAACCTACTTGTATTTCTCAAGCTTATAAGGATCCCCAATGGCGTACATCATCCGACGACGAGATCAATGCATTACTCCGAAATGGCACTTGGTCATTAGTTCCATATTATCCTTCTATGAATGTTATTGGTTGTAAGTGGGTTTTTCGAATCAAACGTAATCCTGATGATACAATTGAGCGTCGTAAATCTTGTCTGGTTTCCAAAGTATACAATCAACAAGAGGGGATTGATTACCCTAAACGTTTAGTCCGGTTGTCAAACCGTGTACTATACGTATTATTCTTACATTGGCTTTGTCTTCCAATTGGCCCATTCATCAACTTGATGTGCAGAATGCTTTCCTACATGGAGAACTTCAAGAAGAAGTGTACATGAAACAACCTCTAGGTTATGTTGATTCTCGTTTTCCTACACATGTTTGCAAGTTACATCATTCTCTTTATGGACTTAAACAGGCTCCTCGTGCATGGTACCACAGACTTAGCAACTTTTTGTTGCAAATTGGGTTTGTTACTTCCAAGTGTGATTCGTCCTTGTTTATTTATAATGGGACTCATGGTGTTATCTATTTATTGGTCTATGTGGATGATATCATCGTCACTAGTTCTAGTACAATGGGTATTACTTCTATTCTCACTCGTTTACAACAAGAATTTGAAATTAAAGATCTTGGTCAATTATCTTATTTTCTTGGAATTGAGGCAATTCGTACTTCTTCGGTGTTATTTATTTCTCAGCAACGTTATGCTCATGATCTTCTTATTCGATCCAAAATGGATGGAGTCAAACCAATTACTACTCCGCTGAGCACTTCTGGTGATATTTCTTCTGATCGTAGTACAACGGATGCTACTGAATATCGTAGCATTGTTGGAGCTTTGTAATATTTAACATTTACTCGTCCAGATCTTGCGTTTTCTGTCAATAAAGTTTGTCAATTTATGCATGCTCCTACAGAGTTTCAATGGGGATTAGTCAAGCGTATTCTTCGTTATCTCAAGCATACGAGTATGTTTGGTATACTCCTTAAGCCATCTCCTTCTTTACAACTATATTTCAGTGCATATACTGATTCTGATTGGGATGGTTCTCTTGATGATCGTCGTTCTACAAGTGCATATTGTGTTTATTTAGGTGGTAACATTATTTCTTGGAGTGGTCGTAAACAAAAAACAGTTTCTCGTTCAAGTACTGAAGCTGAGTATCGGGGACTTTCCATTGCTACTGCCGAGATTATGTGGATTCAGTCACTTATTTCTGAGTTTCGTATATCTACACGCTCTCCTCCAATATTTTGGTGTGACAATCTTGGTGCAACCTATCTCACAGTTAATCATATATTTCATGCTCGGATGAAACATATAGAGATTGATTATCTCTTTGTTCGTGATCAAGTAGCTTCCAAGCTTCTTGATGTCTGTTTTATATCCTATAAAGATCAAATTGTGGATATTTTTACTAAACCACTCTCTAAAGATCGGTTTTCTCTTTTAAGGTTCAAGCTAACGGTTCAGGATAACCCGTTACGCTTGCGGGAGGGTGTTAACTCAAGATATGATATGTGTGTAAAATAACACACGGTATCCTATTTCTCAAGCTTTTGTATTTTAGGAAATTGATCTTAGTTAGGAAACATACTTTACTTGCTGTTCAAGGAAGTTTGTGTATATAAACTTCTTGTATCTCGTTTGTATTGGTTAAGTCAAGTAATAAAACAATTCAGTTCATATCATATTTCTTTTGTCTTAAATTTATAGATAAGTTCATAGTTTTAACTACTTTTTCTCTCATTGTCACTGCTATTGGTGTGCTGCACCCTCGCTCGTGATTTTTTGATTGTTGGATACATATGACTTGACATCGATAGACAAACTCATTGATCAGTTTGAATCATGGCTGTCTAAGCATGGTAAAGCTTACAGAAGCATTGAAGAGAAGGTGCATAGGTTTGAAGTATTTGAAGACAATTTGAAGCATATAGATGAGAGAAATAAGTTGACAGACAGTAGTTATTGGCTTGGGTTGAATGAATTTGCGGACTTGAGTCATAAAGAGTTCAAGAAGAAGTATCTTGGACTCAAAATTAATAATCAAATACCAAGGAATAGAACGGAATCAGAGTCTCCTCAAGACTCTAATGATTTACCAAAATCTATAGATTGGAGGAAAAAAGGTGCGGTAACTCATGTCAAGGACCAATGTGGTTTTGGTATGTATCAACCATGCATCTCTCGCTCACTCACTCTCTAGAAAGACCATTGTTTTATCACTTTATACTATTTTGCAGGGAGTTGCTGGGAATTTTCTACCGTGGCAGCTGAAGAAGGTATAAATCAAATTGTAACAGGAAATCTGACTTTATTGTCTGAGCAACAGTTGATAGATTGTGATAAATCCTTCAACAACGGTTGTAAAGGAGGATTGATGGATTTAGCTTTCATATTCATAGCTTTTCATGATGGTCCGCATAAAGAAGAAGATTACCCGTATCTAATGGAGGAAGGAACATGCAAAAGAAAGAAGGTAAACTAAAGTTTTTTTTTTCTCCTTTTTTTTTGTTTGTAATGTTTTCATGAAGTCGTGTTGTGTTTGAATTTGCATGGTTAATTCTTGATCAGGAGGAGATGGAAGTAGTAACGATCAATGGTTACAAAGATGTGCCAGAGAACGATGAACAAAGCTTGTTAAAGGCACTCTCACGTCATCCTCTTAGTGTTGCTATTGAAGCCTCTAGTAGAGATTTCCAATTCTATAGCTGGGTAATATACATACTTACTAGAGTTGATAACAAATATACATCAAAATCGGCAATAATTGAGTATTATTAACTATGACACTAAATTTGTGATGCATGGGGTATTTAATGGAGATTGTGGTACAAAATTTGATCATGGAGTGACTGCTGTTGGGTACGGATCATATAAAGTAGGATTAGACTACATCATTGTATGCACATATTTTCACCACTTGCCACGTGTCCTCGGTTGTTTACGTGGAAGACATGCAACGCAGAGCATCAAGAGACGATGGCACATGTATACATCCAAGAAACGCGTGTCATCAGGAAGGGGCCCTCATCTAGCACATCATTTGGCTTTGAGTAAAGGGGTACCCAAATAGAGCACTGCTGCGAAGTACTGAATACACCCTTGGAGCTGCTTTATCCCATCTCGAGAGAGATCCCAGATCGACGGCTAGGACCAAGCTAGCCGACACGGATGTGATAGGGGTAGAAGACAGTGGTCTGGCGCGTGCAGATGACCCAACCACCCGCATTAAACTCCTTGGGCAGGATACGTGTCAGCCAGCCGAAGGAAGACAAGACCATAACTCTTCGGCTAGAAGGAAGAAACATGGGGTCATCGTGAAAGATGAAGAGATCCGCGTATGGGCACAAAGCACAAGACGATAAGAACACAACGGCTTTCATCAGTGGACCCCACGACGAACCCCTATAAATACCCCTCCTCACTAAGAGAGAGGGGCAAGTCGGTTCGAAAACAAAGGAGGAGAGGGAATTAGGAAGAGTAAGTGGTTCCCCTAATCCCGCAAGCTCAGTTAAAACTCCAAAGTCATTTGACTATATTTGTAATCAATACACACATAATGAAATCCTTCTAACCCCGTGGATGTAGGCCTTAGTGCTGAACCACGTAAATACTCATCTCATTTACATTCAGTACTTACATTCCGTACTCTATATTCAGTATTTTTGCATACGAAGCTTTACATTAATTGCCGGTCTTTATTTACTTTACTGTACGAACGTTGTTAGTGGTAAACATACGATTAGACAAGGACGAGTCCGAAGACTCCGAGTCAATGAATCGTTATATTCGTTTCGCTTTACGCATATTACATCTCATCTGTGGATTTCAAATACATGCGAACATTGTTTGTGAACACTTAGATACCATTGTAATTTACACGGTCACAATCTGGCGCTAGAAATAGGGAATCTGTCCCGTTAAAGGATTTATCTTATCTTGTGATTTAAACGCTCCGGCTGTTCTGAGCATCGCTCTCTGAAAATAGCGGTGCTTAGAGCATTTATTTTCTTTGAAACCCCCAGGAACTTAAAACTAGTAGATCTCCACCTCCAAAAACGTTTTAAATCTCTTGTTGTTGGAAAATGAAACGTGTGGATAGATCCACACCTATTTTTAGTAGATATATATCTTCGAAAACGTTTTAAAGCTCTTGTTGTTGGAAAATGAAACGTATGGATAGATCCACAACCAATATAGTAGATCTATATCTTCGAAAACGTTTTAAAGCTCTTGTTGTTGGAAAATGAAACGTGTGGATAGATCCACACCTATTTTAGTAGATCTATATCTTCGAAAACGTTTTAAAGCTCTTGTTGTTGGAAAATAAAGCGTGTGAATAGATCCAGGTCTATTTTAATAGATCTACATCTTCGAAAGCATTTTTAATAAAACTCATGGATAGACCATGTTCATTTCATGTATTTATTAGAGGTTCCACAACTTGGATACGATTTTAAAAGTATTGGGTGAAATATCTCTTCGTCGACATACCTTTTATCATGTCTACGTTTCTTTTTCAAACTGCGTATGATTGTGATCAAACTTGAGAAATAAACCGGGGGTAGTCAAGAGATCCGATACCCCTAAAAAGGGGAATAATAGACGGATAATCTCTCTACGCCTACGGGACTTGATTTCCAGGACTCTACTAATGGGTTCCCTATGAATCGCCCTTTTATATCTGATAACCTTTTCAGAAAATATCAGAAATGGAGAAGAACAAAGATACAGGAAAAACAAGGGCCTCGTTAAAAGAAACACCAAGGACAACACCAGTAATGACCAAGAGCAAGCAGAAGGGGGAAAAGCTCAAAGTCGTAGACAAAACGCAGAATGGAGCAGAAAGCTCGATGCCTTTAGAAGCCAGCGCTATTGCATCGGAAGCTCTAAAGGCCGCGGCTGCCAAAGCCATAATATCAAAAGTCGGGGCATCCAAGGGAGGGGCCTCCAAAGTGACCGCTGCCACCCAACCTCACGAACAACGTGAAGTGATGGTAGAGTCAGGGATGCGACAACCTCTCTACGGGATGCCTCTCACCAATGAACATAACATTCCCCTCCAAGTCAATCAACCGCTCCTAATAGCAAGCCCACACGTTTAGCAACAACCGAAGCAGCTAAACCCACAGACTGATCCACCTAAACCCTTGATTCAAATCATCAATGATGATCAGACGATAGTAGATGGAGGGAAGGTGCAGGAAATACTCATCACTCTGCCCAGATGAGGGTAGATCTAGAAAAATTGAGAAGGAGTCAAAAGACATACGTGGACGCGGTAGATCTGTTGGCTCAGGAAAATCAGAAACTCAGAGAAAGTGCTACCCATAACATAGGAATTTCTATCCAGCGCGACGAGGCTAGCTCAAGGGCACCAAGACTGAATCAAGATCGAAGGATGGTGGTGGCCAACATCCAAGAGACATTGAACCAAAGAGACACGAGAGGAAGTCGAAGATCTGATCCAGATTACAACCCTAACAACTCGGACTACTTCGACAGCGATACCCCCCTAACATAACTCTTGGACAAAGCTCTCATCCCTCAGAAATGTCCAGTTCCGGCTTTCGAATGCTACGATGGATCTAGTGATCCCGCTACCCATCTTTGTTATTATAATCGAATAATGTCACGATGGTATTATGACGATGCCATATTGTGCAGATACTTCCCTTCGAGCTTGAAGGGATCCGCACTCTCCTGGTTCGACAACTTGCCACCAAATTCCATTGACTCGTACGACCAACTTACTGAGAGGTTCTTGACAACTCACATGTATAACAAAGTTATGAACACCGGAATGGACAAGATCTTCTCACTAGCAGTCAAGTACAAGGAAACCATCAGAGAATACACAGATAGGTGGCACAAAATCTGTCAAGCCATCGGAAACGTGGACCTCGTGGTCAGCGTAAACTGCTACAAATGGGGGCTTGACAGGATGAGCCCCCTATTCGTCGAGATCCACGGCACCGTCCCTGCTACTGAAGGAGACCTTCGAGTAATCATAGAAAAGCATGCCAGACAAGAAGAAATCCAACGAGAAAATACCAGAGCTCAAACCCAGCGTCCACCATGCACAAACTCCGTAGAACAATCCAGCGGATCAAAAAGGGGCAACTCAGGTGATCGGCCTAACGAGGATAGAAGGGATCACAGGGATAATCGACGAGGAGATTTCCGAAAATTCGAAGACCAAGTTTACACAAAGATGAACGCCAGGTCCTTACGCATCTTGAGAGAAATCAAGGGTCGTGAGAACCTCGACTGGCTATGGTCTAAGGGGAAGCAGCCCCCAATATCAGAAAAATCCAAGGAGTATTGTGAATATCATTGTTTCAATGGTCACCTAACAGAGAAATGCAAGAATCTAAAGATAATGATTCAAAAGTTAGTAGACGCGGGAGACCTCAAGCAGTATGTGCAAAAGACTAGCGATGAAGATAAATCTAAACGAAGCAAACATGTCCAGCTTCCTGAAGGCAACCGCACCCTTAACACCATCTCATGTTCAGAGTCCGCGGGACCATCCCTAATGTCTCAGATAGGTAAAAGGCTGAGGAAACAGTTTGAAGTCTATTGTGAACTATACAAAATCGATGGAGAAGAAGTGGACGAGCACAAACAGTGGATGGACACACCCATTATCTTCGACACGGACGATGTAGAAGGAGATATGGAAGATCACAACGATCCTCTGGTTCTCACACTGCCAATTGTAGGGTACAATATCAAGAAAATCCTCATTGATGGGGGAAGCTCCGTTAATGTTCTATTCTATGATACATTCAAACGAATGGAACTCAACGATGAACAATTACTATCTTCATACTACACAATCTACAGATTCGACGGAGCCGCCACGAAGCCCTTAGGGGATATTGTCTTGCAAGTAGATGCGTGGCCAATGAAGGTAGACACCCGGTTCAGCGCGGTGGACGTACCCTCGCCATACAATGCCATAATCGACCGAAGATAGGTACATAAACTCAAGGGAGTGGATGCTACCTACCACCAATACCTAAGGTTTCCAACCCCACAGAGGGTAATGGAGATAAAGGGAGACCAAGTCACGGCGTAAGAATGTCAAACTCTGCAAAACAATCTCAACAACGAACAAGATGATCAACGAAAGAACTGAAGATCCTGAAATAAGGAAGCCGAAAAATAAAAAACCATCGACGCTTACCTAGAAGAAATCTCCGGAAGAAGCCTTTCAAAGGGAAATACGATTGGGAACACAGAGGCAATTACCTCGGCCGCGAAAGAAGGCAAGGAGCCTACCAAATATCAATCAAAGAATATTCCTCTCCTAGGGGAATCAAAACCCACGTTTACACTTGTGGAAGCAGTGAAAGAAATAAATATAAGAACTGAAAGAGAACCAAGAATGGTCAAGATCGGAACGTTGATGGATGAGGAGCGTGAGGCATCTTTGATAAGATTACTCACGGAGTATGCAGATGTATTCGCATGGAAGCTAGGAGATATGCCATGAATCGACCCTAAGACAATCCATCATGAGCTTCACATAAAGCCAGGTACACCACCTTTCAGGCAAAAGGTACGAAAAGTATCCCTAGAATACCACAACGCAGTCGAAACGGAGCTTCATAATCTACTAGAAGTTGGATTCATCAAAGAAGTCAAATATCCAACATGGATTTCAAACATGGTCATTGTACCTAAAAAGAGCGACGGGGTGAGAATATGCTTCGATTTCACCAACCTCAACAAAGCGTGTCCCAAGGACAGCTATCCCTTTCCAAGCATCGACCAACTGGTCGAAGCGGTTGAGGGGGACGAAGAGATGTCGTTCATGGATGGATACTCCAGATACAACCATGTATTTCTGTCAGAAGAGGATCAACAACAAACAGCATTCTACAGCCCGCATGACCTCTACTGCTAAGTGAGAATGCCCTTTGGGCTCCGAAACGTAGGGGCAACGTATCAAAGGATGGTCGACGCTATCTTCAATCCATGGATTGGTAATACTCTGGAAGTTTACGTGGACGATATGCTAGTCAAAAGCAAGCTACAGATAGATTACCACCAAGATCTGAAGGATATCTTTCAGGCAATGAGGGAACATGACATGAAAGTAAACCCATAAAAATGCACTTTCGGCATCACTTCAAGAAAATTCCTCGGATACCTGGTAACAAAAAGGGGCATCGAGGTGGATCCTCCCAAAATTCAGGCCATCGCAGGAATGCTATCTCCAAGGAACCTGAAAGAAGTCCAAAGACACAATGGCTCCCTAGAAGCTCTAGGGAGGTTTATATCCAGATCCTCAGAAAAATGCAAGCCTTTCTTTAACATTCTTAAAAAAGGGAGCAAGTTTGAATGGACAGCAGATTGCGAGGAAGCCTTCAAAGAAATCAAGGAATACCTTGCTGAAATCCTCATCTTGCAAAAACCCGATCCTGATGAGGTTTTGGCCATGTACATAGAAGCAACAGAGGATGCAGTCAGCGCGGTGTTGGTTAAAACCAACACGAAGATAGAACAGCCCATCTACTATGTCAGCAAAACTCTCAACACAACGGAAATAAATTACACAAAGATCGATAAACTCATCTTGGCATTAGTATGGTCCACCCAGAAACTAAGGACCTACTTCCTGACCCACTATATCCGCGTTCCATGCAAAGCCCCGCTAGAGGCTGTCCTCAAAAGCGCAGGAAAGACAGGGAGAATTGCAAAATAGAACACTCATCTCGACCAATACAACATCATACATGAGCTCCAGCATTCCCAGAAGTCTCAAGTCCTATCATATTTCTTGGCAGATCTACCGCTAGAAAATGATGAAGAAATCTTCGTCGATGGGATCAACACCGCAGGATTACCAGAGGGAGACAAAAGCAAATATCCCTTCGATATTCTCGAACCGAAAAACCAAATACAATGGGAAGTCTTCGTTGACGGATCGAAGAACAAAGAAGGAGCCGGTATCGGCGTCGTAATCACTACTCCCACGGGAGACAAAATAATACATGCCTTCATATTAGAGTTCAAAGGACACACCAACAACATCGTCGAATACGAAGATGTTGTGCATGCTTTATGTCTAATAATAAAAATGGGTATAACAAATGTACATTTGACCAGTGACTCACAACTGGTCATCCGACAAATAGAGCTGGAATATAATGTGTATGATAAAACCTTGTCAGCATACATGACTTTAGTCCATACACTGGCACATCAAATACCAAATATTAAGTTCCAGCACTTAAGCAGAAAGGATCTCAGGCATGCAGATGCTTTGGCATATATATCATCTATGTTGAAAAACGAAGATGTCGGGGCAATCAATATCACCAGGGTTTACGAACCCTCAATCCCCTCCCGAGAATTCTGCACTGCCAGCCAAAAGGATAGCATAAGAGATGACGTAGCGGACGATGATATAGGGGAATACATCGTGGATAACTTTCTAGAAGATGACATCATGACAAGAGCAGATGAAGACGAAGACTTCAGCAAAGAAAAAGACTAGAGGTTTGATATCCACCACTTTCTTAAGGAAGGAACACTCCCCACAGACCTAAAACAAGCGAGGAAGGTACAATCAAAAGTAGGAAGGTACGACTTAAGGGGGAGATTTTATACAAAAAATCTTTCCTCGGACCTTTGCTACGCTGCCTATCCAGAACCGAAGGCCAACTGGTACTAAAAGATATTCATCGAGGGGACGCGGGAAATCACAGCGGAATGAGATCCCTGGCCGACAAGGCAAAAACCCAGGGGTATTATTGGACAAAGATGATACGAGGCGCTGCAAGGATGTCAAAAAGATGCGAAGAATGCCAGCGGTTCCCCAGAAGAATCCACGCACCAGCAACGATGCTAAACTCAGTAGATAGTCCTTGGTCATTCTCAAAATGGGGCATAGACATTGTGGGACCCCTGATCGAAGGATCGGGGAAAAGAAGATTTTTGATAGTGGACACGGACTATTTCAATAAGTGGGTAGAAGCTAAAGCAGTGTCTAGAATCCTCGAATCGGATGTCTTCACATTCATTTTTTAGAACATAATCTGCAGGTTCGGAATCCCAACAAAGATTTTCTCTGACAATGGTAAGAAACTACAGGGCAAGAACATCGATTTACTATTTAACACTTTCAAAATCCGAAAGAATAAGTCGACACTAATATACCCTCAAAGCAATGGCCAAGAAGAGGCCACAAACAAGACCCTTGCTCTCATTCTCAAGAAACAATTATACGAGCACAAAGGACGATGGTATGAACAGTTACATAACGTCTTATGGGCGTACTGAACAACCCAAAGATCATCCACAGGGGAATCTCCTTTCCTGCTCACCTACGGATCCGAAGCTGTCATCCCCATAGAGATCATCATGCCAACCACAAATACTGAAGCATGGGAAAAGAACCTCACAACGGACATGATGTTGGAAAGACTCGACGATCTCGAGGAAAGAAGAGAAGCAGCGTTACAAAAAATGGAGAATTATCAAAAGAAATTAGCAAGGGAGTACAATAAAAAGGTTAAACTCATAAATTTCGTAGAAGGACAATATGTGCTGAGAACCATACCCCAATACCAACGAGAAAAGAAGTGGGGGAAATTAGCACCAACATGGGGAGGACCTTTTGTCATACAAGATATCGCGGGAAACGGAGCCTATTACCTGCGCAACCTAAAAGGGGAAATCCTCCGCCATCCATGGAACGCTAAATATCTCAAGCCATACCATCCTTAGATAGAAGCGCAATCTTGCAACTGCGCTAAGAGTACCAGAACAAGAAAACGATGCATTTCATCAACATGTTTCTGTCTCTGGACGAGGAATAACAGACCTCAACAAATCAATCAAACAAACTTTCTTGCGAATATCACTAAATAGCAATTAGCCTAAAACAATACATGGGACAACGTATTAGCAGAATGAATACTTGTAAATACACCTACAAATATGCTACGAAAACGATGCACCTATATTGGAAAGATATCTCAGGACTCCCCTATCAGCGTCTATAAGTGTAAGACCATGGGGAAGACATCCAGCAGAAAGAGATCTCCAACTATTCTAAGTCAGCGGGTCGACAGAATGGGTACATGTAAATAGTAACACCCCATATCCTAGAACGCTGCATCGACCCCCACCATATGGGAATCCTCTGGCCAAGGATTAGCCAGCGGGGTGACAGGTCTCAAGACAATTATGAAGGTACATACCTTCGATATCATACTCAAACACTCTGTTTTTTATTTTTCACTACCTCATTTGGTTAACTAAACAACGCAGCTAAAATAAGGACGCGGGCAAACATAACTAATAAACGATGATCTATTCCATGAAAGTTGATTACAAGTTAGGCAAAATAAGCAAAAAAAAAAAAAAAAAAAAAGACAATCGATAGATACCAAGAGAACTCTATAATCAACGAAGATCAACTTTCTATAACTAACAAAAGAATCTACTTGGATAATTCAGCTCCACCGGTGGGGTCTTCCCTCTGCGATGAAGGTACGCTCCCACCTGAAGAACTGGACAGGGGCGGAGGTTTATGACGACAGGGATATTCCTTAACAAGGCCATGCTCGATCTTGAGGTCATGCTCAATCTTGGCCAAAACCTTGTTCATCTCCTCAACCAGTTGACAACGAGCCTTATATGTAATGGCAGCATTTCTCATTTCGGCTTGAGACAACAGAGTGGATAGACGGCTCACCTCCATTGAGGCCGAGTGAGCTGCCTGTTCATGAGACGTAGACAAGCCTCGGAAATACGAGGTCTGACCCACCTGGTGCACCAAGGAATTTTGAGCCTTCCCTAGCTCAGATTGAGCTTTTTCAAGCTTTTCATTTGCAACGAGAAGCTGTCCCTGGAGCTCTGATAAAGAAAACGAAGAGTTAGAACTACGAAGAACAAAATCACACTCGGCAAAGCAAACATATACCTTCGACTCTATCCAAAGCTATTTCATATTCATTAACAACCGAATCCCGAGCCTCGTCAAGAAAGTCATACTCGTCGGTAATTTTCTTATAATCCACTCGAAGAGTGGAAAGAGAAAATTGACTAGCGTCTAACTCTACCTGCTTCATTAAATCCAAATGACGAAGATGGTTGACTTCATTATTTAGCTCCTCCATTCCTTTGTTAAGTCTGTACATATTAACTTCAAGATTTCTTTCAGACTCAGCCTAACGAGCTATGTCATCCCGAGACGCGGCTAAGGCCTTGCCAAGGGTATAGGCCTCGGCCCTATTATCATCTCTTTCTTTGGAAAGACGCTGCATATACTCTCTTACTTCGGAATCATGAGAGGAACGAGCCTGCCGTAATTCTTCTTCTAGAAGATCATCTTAACCGATAAAGACGAAGCAAGTTCGCGGGCTTCACGGAGATTGTCACGCGTCCATAGAAAAGTACCATTAAAGAGACGATAATCTGCATTATATTTATTTTTCATATCCACTATCTGGGTATGCCTCGGCCTTGGCATCCCATCTTTCGTCCTCACTCTTAATTTTCTCTACTAGCTCGGAAATACGGGTCTTCTTCCGTTCTCTCTCACTTTGAATCCATATCAACTCGGGGACTCCACCCATTGAAGATAGGGTAGGGATACTCAGACGGAACACTAATGGATAGAAGGTGACATCGTTAAGTAAGAATAAAGAAAGAAAACATGTGAAATATGAAGTATCTTTTCGATCGCTCTCCAACTCGCTGCGCACCATAGCAAGCTCTAGACGAAGCCTCTATTCGTCGTTGCCGAGCTGTTCCTTCCCTTTAAGACGGTTCTTCAGCTCACTTATTTCCTTATCTCTGGCAGAGATGACCACCTCAGCCGCAGCTAGATCCTCCTCTCTGTGACGAAGCTTACCCTCTAACTTAAGAGACTTGGCCTTGAAAAATTGGTACAAGTTATGATTGCAGTATTCGCTCCTCATTATCTATGTTCCAGGAAAGAGACATCACGTCAGGAAACCATAGGATACCCACATAAAAGTAAAAATGGAAATCACGACGCACCTCTAGTATCCGCTGCTGAGGATAACCATACTGATATCCATCAGTCATGGCCATCATATCAACAACGGCGGCTGGAAGATCAACTACTAGGGGAGCCTCCAGCGACCTCAGGTCCTTGTCCCAAACCTCTGCAACCTGATTTGAGGTGGACCGCTGCATCATTCGACTAGTATAAGCATCAGAATTCTTCTCCCCATCAATCATGGGAGCAGGGTTCTGGACGAATATCAAATTTTTCTTCTTCAGCCAAGCAAGAACGGCATCATCACCCTCCAGCATCAAGGATTGCGAGAAATCATCCGAAGGGGACCCGGTCAAAGATTCGCCAACAACAGGAACCTTTCCATCCGCTGCCTTCTTAACTGCTCCCTCCCCTTCATTAACAAAGGTCTCAGCATCATCAACACCCACAACCGTGCGATCCGAAGCTTTCCCATTTCCAGAGGTATCCAGCACGTCCCAATCATCGTTTGGGGAAAGCAAAGAAAACTCCTCAGCAAGACCCATGGAAGCATTCATATCGAAGGACGCCCCTGCGGAGCATACTTTACCAAAATAGAATTCTTGGGCAGTCCTGTCCCCACCACCATCACCAACAATGGTAATATTGTAAGCATCATTACCACCAGGGGTATTCTTCGTGCCATCAACACCACCACCATCTTCATGGGTAGGGTGGAAGTGTCAGTACGTTCCTCTCCATCGGATATGTCCTCATCCTCCTCAAAGTCTTCGTTAGCAAGGCTGGTAACCTCCTCTTGAACCTCTGCCTCATCAACTACAATGGTGGAAGAGCGCTTGGGACCAATCCTTCTTTTCTTTGTCTCCTACAGAACAATAAGGGAAACAAATCAATATTTTTTTTCCTTCTGCTCAAAAGTTTTGTGAAACAAAAGAAAAAAGGGGCAAATATAGGAATAACTCGCACCTTCATAGTCGCAGTACTCTTCGAAGGAAGTATAGCATATGAACTTTCTTCTTCATCGCCATCAACGACATCAAGGGCATAAGAAAAATTCATACCCTAGAAGTTCAGACACCAAGGGAAGAAATCTCCATAACAAGCAGGGGAAGCCTCACGAGGAAGGCTATCAGCAGTAGGACGCCACCCGTGGGGACCAGGAATCCAACCCCAAGCCCACAGACCAATAATCTCAATAACGGTGGCATGCCACTCGTAGTCATGAACACGCTTAATCCTCTAACGAGGAGGGAAAATCTTCTTGTTAGCAGGCCCTTCAGTACCAGGAACGTACTTCAACTTGGCATCACTCACCTCACTTAAAAGACGAACCTACCCACGGGAAACAACAATATTATGAAGACCCACACTCCACGGCTTACGGTTCCTACTATTGATAAAATCCCCGAAGAAATTATTAAAATTCTGTGGAGTATACCATTCCATCTCAGCAGGGTCGAGGACATAACAAGTCATCATCGTTTCTCCTTTGCTCCGAAGATAGCTCTCTTTCAGAGCGCAGAGATAATTCCCAGTCAACTGTGACACAGAACGACTATGGGTATTTGTAGAAGAACCCTCACGACCAGCCAATACGTCATAGTAAAAAGAATCACCTGACTTGTACAAAGGAAACATAAGACCCGCCTCGAAGGCCCCCACGGTAGTCAGCAGATGAAACTCATCGAATTGATATCTCGAGATAAGATCGTAAGTGATATCATCATCGGGAATATAAAAGTAGACCTTGAAGGCTTGAATTTCATGCTTCTCCTTGAACATCTCTAGGTCGATATGCTTGAAAGTGACCTTTTTCTTACCAACCGAGACACTTCGTATAACCGTTGGAGAATCTTCCTCATCAAAAGGGTCTACCATGGGGTCTTTCGAATAACTCGTACCCAGAGCCTTCCTTTTCAAAGGAACGTTCTTAGGCGGTTCAATCTTTGAGGCAGTACCTTTGACAGATTTTCCTTTAGAAAGGATCGCTGGAGGAGGAGGTAGAGGATTCTGCTGAGGCATCAGGGGAGCCATGGAACGAAGAGGCGGAACATCCAAAGCTTCGTTGTGGGGAGTAGCCTGCGTATTTTTTGACTCATCACGTAAGCGAGAAGAAGCGCGGGTAGTAGAATACCTAGAACCATGGGGATCCCTCGGGGGATCTCCTTTATTGGAAGAAGAATGTCTATGACCCGAAGAGGACGAAACCCTTTGAGAACGAAGATCAACCTGCGAGGTCCTAGAACCCCCTAGCGGAGATATATCTGGGTCTCTACGCGGAGGATATCTGTGAGGACTGGACGTCGGAGTCTGATAAGGCACCCGTTGACGATCAGCCATATTTGCGGGACATACAAACAAGTTTTAAGTTCCGCAGAATCACGAACAAAAATCAAAAAGCTGAAATTTACAGAGTTTATCATGGATATGCGATAAAAAAAACAAATAAAAACCCTAGATGACTTGCGTTTCCAGGAAAGCTTCTTCAACCATAAATTCCTAACCTTTGTGACGAAGAACAGGGGCAAGTATATATAATTATTTGTGCATTCTTAATCACAAAGCCAAGAATACAGTAGCAAAAGTGGAGCTAATAATCATAATCAAGACCAAAGACCAACCCCATACCTATGTCAAGAGCTTTAAATAATGGGAGAACGTGGACGGAAAACAATGAACAAAAGCAGCAAACGAACACAGATATTCAACGACGGGTCGTATTCAAGACAAAGGCAGCAACAAGTAACAGTAGCAGCAGCAGTTAATGGTATCCAAACAAAAGTGAAGAATGAAGATTTCAGGAGGAAAGACTGAAGGACCGATAGAGAATGAAATTTAATTCACATTTTATCTCCCCCTTATAAACATAAAAGAAGATTGAAACCGTCCCTTCACCCAAGGAGAATTTATTGCAAGGAGTTATTGCATAATGGAAAACGTACCCTGAAATATAGGGGAAGTTACGGGAGGAGTGGGGAATATGCGACGGTTTTCCTCTAAATTCAACTGACACCTTAAGTCAGAAGAAAAGGGGCATATTGTATGCACATATTTTCACCACTCGCCACGTGTCCTCAGTTTCTTACGTGGAAGACATGCGACGTGGAGCATCAAGAGACGATGGCACGTGCATACAGCCAAGAAACGCGTGTCATCAGGAAGGGTCCCTCATCTAGCAGATCCTTTGGCTCCGAGTAAAGGGGTACCAAAATAGAGTGCTGCTGCGAAGTACTGAATACACCCTCGGCGCTGCTTTATCCTATCTCGAGAGAGATCCCAGATCGACGGCTATGACCAAGCTAGCTGACACGGATGCGACAGGGGAAGAAGACAGTGGTATGGCGCGTGCAGATAACCCAACCACCCGTATTAAATGCCTTGGGCAGGATATGTGTCAGCCAGCCGAAGGAAGACAAGACCATAACTCTTCGGCTACAAGGAAGAAACGTGGGGCATCGTGAAAGATGAAGAGATCCGCGTACGGGCACAAAGAAAAAGACGATAAGAACACAACGAATGTCATCGGTGGACCCCACAGCGAACCCCTATAAATACCCCTCCTCACTAAGAGAGAGGGGCAAGTAGGTTCGAAAACAAAGGAGGAGAGAGAATTATGAAGAGTAAGTGGTTCCCCTAATCCCACAACCTCAGTTAAAACTCCAAAGTCATTTGACTATATTTGTAATTAATACACACGTAATGAAATCCTTCCAACCCCGTGGATGTAGGCCTTAGTGATGAACCACATAAATACTCGTCTCATTTACATTCAGTACTTACATTCCGTACTCTATATTCAGTATTTTTGCATACGAAGCTTTACATTAATTATCGGTCTTTATTTACTTTACTGTACGAACGTTGTTAGCGGTAAACATACGATTAGACAAGGACGAGTCCGAAGACTTCGAGTCAATGAATCGTTATATTCGTTTCGCTTTACGCATATTACATCTTATCTGTGGATTTCAAATGCGTGCGAACATTGTTTGTGAACACTTAGATACCATTGTAATTTACGCGGTCACAATTATCGTGAAGAACTCTTGGGGGCCAAAATGGGGAGAAAAGGGATATATTAGGATGAAAAGAAACACTGGCAGTTCTGAAGGGATTTGTGGAATCAACAAGATGGCTTCTTATCCAACCAAAAAGCGATAAAGCAACTTCTGATGAACCCTGAGAAGTCTTGATTGATCAATCTCATGACAAACAAGATGGCTTCTTATCCGACCAAAAATGGCAAAAACTACTACTGATATAATTAAAAAGTCTCAAGTGTTGGATATGCATGCATATTTGGATATGAATAGTTAACCGTTGGCCCCATTACCCATCATGTTTAGAATCTCGACCTTCATCACGTAACTCTCCAAATTAAATCAATGGTGGAGATAAAAATGTTACATGCACATTGGTTAAGTTAAGGAGTTTGCACAAAATCGGACTCAAAATCCTTGCATTATACAGTGTACACCTCATTATGTAGGATGAATCAGATACAGCAGTCACAAAAAGAGTGTGATCGAGAATAAGAATGTAGTCTCAAACATGTTAAACAAAAAATTAGACGCCGTTATTATATGAAAACAAATTACTACCTCTTATTTAACTAATTTTCCCCACATTCAGTTTTTCAACTTTTAGCTTGTTTCTTTATACACCAAAGCCGGATGAAAACTTATCAGAACTCAGTTAGTCAGACTAGCCCTATTGTCAGACCCAACCCGCTAAACCCAACTATACGGCTAATTTCGATATTCAAAATAACCGTTGCAAACAACTTAATTCCACTATTGATCAACACATACAAAACAAAATCTATTAACAATAATTGATCAAAAGTTCTATAAACAAACCTAAAACCACTTAGATTTGTTCTAGTCAATTCTCAAATAAGCTTGAGTGGCCTTATATATCAGAAGAGAAAGGCATAATATGATTTATTTTCTCACCAATGGTATTGCTAAAGGATTCTTGACCCTAAAGAAGACTTTAAATGAAGACAACGCAAGCTTTTCACCTAATTAGATTACTATTACCTCTTAACAAGGTGGATTTCCACACAATCAAAATAGACATGTTTTCAAGGGATGAGTTAGTAATATTACAAAACTCCACTATTTATGGTGTTATATGACCAAGGCTTGTTCAGAAACAAGATCTACCAATTTCGAAAAATCCTTAAGATATACAATATATGTTTATTTCTGAAATTAGAAAATACCAATTGTGTTCCAACTAATAAACAGATTTCTTCCATAGATTATCTAGCACAAATCCATGTACTTTATTAATATAATAACTTTCAGGATCGTTAAACAATAAGATATTTGGCACATGTTCAAATCACTATATCGGCACTAATGAACATTCCCAGTTTAACTTGTGTATATCTCGATCTCTGTAGAAAACCGAAGATAACAGACATATATCTAAAATGTAGAAACAAGTCAAACATAGTCAAAATCGGTCATGGGATCGGTTCTCTCCAGGAATCGGTCCTGAATCTAATTTTGAATACCAAACAAGTTTCACAAGTATACTTCCTTAAACTATGATTCTAAAAATACTTCCACATATAATTCCAAGGTTTGGATTCATCTGAATGTGCAATACACTAAAAAATAACAAGATACCAGTTAGTGCAGTATCGAGAACACGAAGTTCATCGATAAACTATATTAAATCCATATATTTAAGTTGTAGAAACAACAAGTATATCATTTTCTTAAAATCATTACTTTGATTATAGTATAATGACCAAGTCACCAATATTAAAATCATTGTAACAAACTTAATATTGCATGTTATTCGATTAAATATAAACTTGAAATAACAAAATATATAAATGGAACAAGTCAAGTCGATAGTTACAAACATCAAACTGAAGGATAATATTTTTATCATCTTCGATACGTCTTTATATCTTCATGAGTAATTGTAGCAAGTATCAACATTTCTATGTTCGTCTAACCTTAAAAAGTTGACTCTAGTTATCGACTCAACCGACTCGGAGTTTTGAGACTAAACTTCACAATCAAACTTACATGCCAACACTTGGTGGGTTCAAGAGATAAATGCTCTAATAATCTTGATAAACATAAGACTTGTACAAATATAGAATAAATTATCTAGTTGCATTAAGTTTATTGGATAGAGGTTGTTCACTAAGATTGATTATTAGTCACTTATTTGGTTTGATCTTTGACCAAAAGATTTTGTTGATATAATCAGAAGATCCTTTATTCTACTTTATCACGGATCTAAAGATTAATTTGGTTGATCTATAAGTGAGTTGGTTACTTAAATAAATTTAGTATTTTGTTGTTTCGGATTACAATCCAAAGAAGTTAACAGAGAAAGTCTTCACAACAGTGAAGCAACTCAAGATAGTGGACTCTATCTTGGGATTCACATGTGTAACCCAAATTGGTTGTATACATGGGGATACTGAATGAAATGAGTAATGAAGGAGTGTTTAACTTGATCTCAACTATACGAAGTTGCGATAGTTAATTTGCATAACAACTTAATTCAAAACTGGACTAGGTCCTGGGGTTTTTCTGCCATGTAGTTTTCCTTGTTAACAAAATTTTGCGTGTCTGTGTTATTTTCTTTACTTCCTCATTATAATTATCGTTATAGTTATATTGAAGTAAATACTCTTGTACGTTAATCAACTTGGTAACGATCTCGTAGTTCATTCTCATCAAACTCTGACTATTACCAAGTACACCTTGTTGAAATAATCTTTTAGTCATTATTGTTTGGGTAAGAAAAAATATGTATGTATTTATGGGTGTTGCCATTTTCAAACGTATGAAAAAATATTTGTGAATGAATAGATTTTTTGCAAATGAATATATTTGTTAGTAATATTCTATAAGAATAAAATTTTCTAATTTCAAATAATTTATATGCATAATAAATGCCAGTTTGAAATGTTAATTATTTTCTCTAAAAACTAAAAAATGGAAATTTGAGTTTTTGTATTAGATACGGAATAATACATAAGTGTGTAGCATAAGTCTTCTATGATATAGGTTGTTTTGGTTCCTTCGGCGTCTAAGAACAGAAGATACAGGTGATGGAACATATTATCCTTGAGACACCGAAGCAAGTGGAATGGTAAACATGTCCTCCCAGTCATCCATGACAAATTTCTCCGTGAACTAAGTATTTTGATCCTCATCAGATAATCGACCAAATTCATCGATTAAAGGGAGTCGTTTGAAAAAAAGTGAACTTTGATGGGTAATCCATAATTGGTCGAACATTGTTGATTCTTTAGATTCCTCTATGGTTTCTCCGTATTACCTCATCTGAACTACATTGACCTTGCCACCACATGCTTCTCTGATGGAAGCATAAAAAACGGCTTCTTCTACAAGTTCAACAGTATTTTTGATGGTTATTTCAGCTCTATACGCCCTCTTCATAAATATTTCTGCATAAAGTGAGCTAGATACTCCTGTGAATTACAGGTCTTTACCCTTGAAATCCCTGAATCTAGTTCCCTAAAAAGATTAAAAAAGTGATTCTAACATTTAATAACTCAGATACAGCTCACTGAACACATCAAAACAGTGATTGCACAAAATGTCTGCAAGAAAAACATAAAAATAAAGTACTTACATCAAAATAGATTTTTCCAGTTGTAGGATGGTTGTTTACGAACCCACCAACTACAAACGAAAAAAAAATCTTACTTGATGGACCACCCTTCAAGACTGAAAATCTCATCAAGAGTAAGAGTATCAGTTTCATCTGATGTTGAATTCCAGAGACATGTATTATAACTTTCAAAATGATCTAAATCTTTAGAGTATGCCAAGCTAAAATATCCAAATTCTATAATTTTGTTGATGTCAAATATATCTCTCAGTCGACCACACATTGATGAACCTTTCCTTGATATAATGTCGTCTGAAACAACCATAACATAATCATATCCCTTGGATGCAAGATTAACAGTGCCATGTTCAACAATCGACATTTGATCTGAGACCTTAGATACCTATTTCAGAAAACTCTAGTTTTAGTTTTTGAGAAAAATGGATAGAGTGCTAAAATAGTGAAGGAGAACTATAGGTGCACATAGATATATATATTTTCTTGTATTTTCCTCAATAAGGAATTCCAACCCTAAGTTCTCGATACGGCTGATTTTTTTTTAGGCGTATCGTTGTAACACAACTTGAAAATGAATAATTGGCTATTAACTTTATTTAGATGAGGAAAAGTTAACTTACATCTGCATGGTGATCGAAAAAAACTTTCACAATATCAATCTGGCTAAGAAGAGCAACATATGATGGGGTTGTGCCAGATTTAATCACAACATTAATTTGAATACCTTTTGAAAGTAACAATGTCCATATATTTCTATCTCCTGCAGATAAAGCAACATATGAAATACACATCTAATTGTATGTCCAAAATCCAAATGCAAGAAAAAAATTACAGAAGAGATAGGCCAGGTCTTAATGTTATTTTCGGATGAAGAAGTAGCAACATGGAAGAAGTACACTACTCTAGTTAGACCAGCACCAAGGTGAAGTATTTTACTAGGTCAAGCTTCACTATTAGAGATTCCCAACGCATTCGCATTCGAACATACATCTAAATTTTCTATAGTAAATATATACATGTCATAAGTGTTTGCTTCTATGTGGCAAGAGGTATTTTATGCCTCAATCTTCCACTACTCCTGAAAACTCCAAACAACAATTTTTTTTCTAAAAGACGAACTTTTGGAGCTCAAAAAGTTTATGAGAAAGTTCATGTAATTATTAACCAGGCATGCTCATCTAATGCACAATAAAGTCTCACGGCAAAGTATTTTTTTGCAAGGAAAGCTAAATTCCCACCATTTGGATAAGATAATACACATCTATCAGAAAAGATCAGAAACAAAAGTCTACATGCAGTAACTTCTAAAGGAAATGCACAGTCCTAACATAAAATTTTGTTTAATAGGGCATAATTAAGAAAGGAATTTCTTCCTGTCGGGAGAAAATAATTCTGATATTTTACTTATGTGCCGATCATAAGCCAGTCACTAGGGGTTATTTAAAAGAATGATTTCCTTGGGGTTGACCGTAAGTTGGACAATTCAAGTATCACATGTTCTTAAAGATACAAATGATGGAACTCTTGGAATCAAAGATGCAACAAGGGATGCCTTCTTTTCTTTCTTTTTGGTATTCTTCATTGACGGTTTTAATGGATACACTGGTATACATAGGTGGCATAATATTAGAGTGCTATGTAAAATAAGGTTAGAAACACGAATAAGCTAAATTAAATTAAATTACTAGGATATAGGTAGTAGGGAAAGTTTGGTATGTTAAGTTAATAAGCTAGTGATGTGATTTCCTTGCTTGCTTCATATAATTTCAGAAACATAATTAAAAGAAAGGGTAAAAAATCATTAATGAGCTTACTCTTAAAACGATCTAAATCCCCTGTGTAAGCACAATTTAGAAGATCAAAATAAGATGATCTAGGGCCTGCAAAAAGAGTCGAAATCAAACTTAAAATTAAACTCAAAGAAAAGTGCATGGACAACTCAAGGGTTTTGAAGAAGAAGAGTACAAAGTACACACATGGAGATAAAATCTTATCAATCTCATCTTTATCCAGACAGACATCCATACGTTCTCGTCAAAATCAGAAAACGAGAATGTAGAACCCAGAACAAGATGAAAAATCAAAAGTAGGTAACCATCTAGAGTTTTACAGAGAAAGAAAACGAACCTTGATTGCTCTCCATTTTAGGGTTTCAGGAGCAGAGATTGTTGTGTAAGTGTGGAACTTAAAATGAGTGAAGAGAGATTTTTAGTTTGTTTTAATAAAAAGAGAGATTTTAATTATAATGTGTTTTTCTTTTTTATTTCTTTTCTCTTTTATTTAGGGTTTCAAGAGTAAAGATTTTTGGTTTAAGTGAAGAAGGGAACTTAAAAAGAGGGAAGAGAGATTTTATTTTATATTTAAAATAGAAAGAGAGATTTTAATTGTTATGTTTTTCTTTTTCATTTTATGCGATATCCAAGATGAGTTAAAAAGGAACAATGGCACAAAAGCATGTTAGGTATGGGTGAGCAAAAGGATAGGGTTTGGATCTCAATGCAACTCAAGGAGGGTAAACAAGCGGTGATTCTTCTGCTTCTTAGCTTAATGGTAGAATTATTCCTACCACTCAAGTATCCTCATCCTCCAACAACTCTATTCTTAATAATATCATCCCTATTATTCATTTTTTTTCCTTCTTTCCATGTCAATATGCTATGTCGGAATGTTAGGGGACTATGAAAAAATCTGCTAATAAAGAGTTGTTTATCCTACTAAAAACATTAACCCCGATATTGTGTTTATATCTGAAACTAAAATGAAGATGGACATTTTTGATAGCAAACTAAAAAAACTTACGGTTCCATGTGCTTTCAATATCCCTTGTGTTGGTATAAGTGAAGGCGTTGTCTTAGCTTGGAAACATGAAATGGATCTTAATGTTATCTCTTCTGATTCTAGGGGCATCTATGTTACCACCAATGACATAATATACTCCAAACCTTGTCAAATACACTTCATATACGGTGAATCAAATCGCACCCTTATGGATGTTTTTTTAGTCAGAGTAACCTTCCCCATATCCCTAGTGGAGAGCCAGCTTTCTTTGTAGTATATTTTAATGGTTTGTTAGGTCATTATGACAAAATGGGCGTCTTAGAGCTTGATGATAATGATATCCTAAATCTTAAAACTTTTTGTGAAAATTTTGGATTTAAGTGATCCTGGTTTTTCTGGTCCTGGATTTACTTGGTCTAACATGCAAAGTGGTACTGACTTGATAGATGCCTAATAAATCAAGATGTTGAATTTTTATTCCCTAAGCTTCGTGTTAATAATATCCCTAGAGATTCCTCAGACCACTCCCTCATGCATGTAGGCTTCAAATTTGAAGGAGATTTTATGCCTAAACCTTTTCACTCCATGGCCATGTGGATAATAGACCCTACATGTAGAGACATTATAGAAAACTCCTGGTCCAATCATGTGGAAGGTTCTCCTACCTTCAAACTTAAGGCTAAACTTCTTAACACTAAAAAAGGTCTTAGGGATTGAAATATGAACTCTTTTGGAAATGTCCAAACTAATATTTCCACTACTATAGAGGAACTCAAAGAAGTTCAAATCTCTGCCCCTTTTGATACTATGCATGTTTCTAGGCTGAAAGCTAGATTAACTTACTTGTATTCTCTGGAAGAGCTCTACTGGAAGGACAAATTCCAGATAGGTCTGGCTTTTGGAGGGAGATATAAATACTCCTTATTTTTATAAAGTCACTATGTTTAAAAGGAAAAGAAATGTCATCAGCTGGATCAAAAATAACTCATGAGACATCCTTACTGATAGAGATAGTATTGGTTCCACCATTGTTGACTACTTTATAAATCTTTACACCTCCCACCATCAATATTTTCAAGATGAGGAGCTGGTTGATCTCCCTACTAAGTTTTGCTCAGATGGTAATAATTGTCTAAATATAGCTTTATATATCCTGAAGAAATTGAAAATATTGCTTTTCAAATGGGAGGATAAAAGGCTTTTGGCTCTGATGGCTTTACTTGCTTATTTTTTCAAAAACACTAGGATATTGTTGGAGATTCTGTTATATACATTGTGCAAACCTTTTTTAGAACTGTTCATGTTGCTAAATTTCTTAACCACACTAATATAACCCTCATACCCAAGACCCATTCTGCTGAATTTGTCTCCCAGTATACACCTATAAAATTATGAAATTTTATGAAATTATGAAATTTCTTAAATCCTCTCTAAAACTCTAGCTAATAGAATTAAACCCTTAATGGATGGAATGATCTCCCATAACCAAAGTACCTTTGTTCCTAAAAGGAGCATAACTGATAACATTCTTTTTTTTATTGAAATTGTTTTTATAGTAAATCATTATCATTGTAAGGAAGGTCTATCAACCATTAAGCTAGATATGTCTAAGGCCTATGATAAACTTGAATGTAAGTTCTTGGAAAAAGTTCTTAGAAAAATAGGTCTATGTGAGTATTGGTTTTCTTTAATCATTCAATGTTTGGATATTATTTCCTATTAAGTGTTTCACAATGGTGTCCCAACCGGTCTAATTCAACCTGAAAGGGGGATGGCCCTTATACCCTTATCTTTATATTCTTTGGTCTGAAGATTTATCTTCCTATATGGATATACTCACTAGAATAAATTTGGTCCAAGGTATTAAAGTTTATATAAATGCTCCTCACATAACCCGCTTAGTCTTTGTTGATGATTGTTTACTGTTTTCTTAAGCCACTATATATTTATTGATTTTCATACCATTAAAGAATACTTGCATAAATATTGCTCTGCTTTTGTCTAGGAAATTAACTTTGATATATCTGGTATTCTTTTTAGTAAGGAGTTACCTCCTGCTCTTACTAAACAATTATCTAATATTTTGAATATAAGTTCCATGACCTAGGAGAAAAATACTTAGGCACTCCCATTAATTTTCAGAAAACCAGAATTCAAACTCATATGAGTATCCTTGAATCTGTTGATGCTAGGATCACTTACTGGTATCATAAACTTATATCCCAAGATGTTAAAACCTCTCTGGTAAAACATGTTGGTCAGGACATCCCCATTTATCAAATGACTGCTTTTCTTATACCCAACACTTTATGTAATAAAATGGATTCTCATCTTTGTAAATTTTGGTGGGGTGAAACTTTAGACCCAAAAGATAGGAAACTTCACTTATTGGGGTGGGACACCTTTTGCTCCCCTAGAAGTGAAGGAGGCTTGGGTTTCATGAAAGGTGAATTAAATAACCTTGATATGATTGCTAGAAATGCTTAGAAGCTGATTGAGCATCCCGATTCTCTAATAGGCACTATCCTTAAGTCTAAATACTTCCCCAACACTGACTTCTTGAATGTTAAGTGTCCGTCTACCTTCTATTGGACCTGGAGATATATTTTTACTATTACAGAACTTATAAAACCTTTCATATCTCAATTCTCTTATAGGCCCCTAATTTAAAAGTCTTTTACTTCATTAATCCTGTTACTAGATCCTGAGATATTTTTTAATTAAATATCCATTTTGACAATGGATTGTTATTATTCCCTTAAGCCATCTTTGCACTTCTGATAGGTGGGATTGAGATACTTAAAAGAATGGCAAATTTAGTTCTAAATCTTCGCACTTGGTTCTCATAGGTCTTAGACCTTCCCCAATTACACTCTTTGGAAACTTAAGTAACCCACCGCATTCAACTTTTTATCTGGAAAGCTGCTAACAATGCTCTACCTACCAAAATTTTCCTACAATCTAGAATACCAATTGACATTGTTATATGCCCTAGATACCTTGCTTGTAATGAGATTATTATGCATGCTTTGATCGTGTTTCCTTTTGTTTGTTCAATTTGGTATGTTACTTCTCTTGGACTTCCTAACATCAACTTTGTTAATGCTTCTTTTACTAATTGGCTTCTTCATTGGTTGGTTAACACTATTACGGCTCTTCCTGAGGACTCTATAGAAAACCTTTGCTGATGTAATGTGGTCTATTTGGAATAGAAGAAATATTTTGATTTTCTCTAAGAAAAATCAGGCACCTAGTGTTATTTAACGTACATTAACCCCCAGAGCCAAATTTATGATTACAACTTTAACCTCCACTATTCACCATGTCCCCTACCCTAATGTTGTTGGTGGTGCTTCTTGGATGACTTCTCCTCCAGGATGTTTAAAAGGTAATATTGATCGTGCCTTTGACCCTGTATCTATGGATAATGGTGCAGGCTATACAATTCATGATGCCATGAGAAAGTATTCTCTTTCTACTCCTATGAATTCTGAAGCCTGCTCTACGGAAGAAGCAGAAACTAGAGCTATTTGGGCAGTTTTAAAGAAAGCAGTGGAACAACAATTTACTCACTTCATTGTGGAAAGTGATGCCAAAGATCTAATTGACCAATTTTCTCAAGGGAACTTCGAGGGCAATCAAAGAATGAATGTTTTGTTTAAGGATATCTCTTTTTTTATCTCTAGTCTTGTTTCTTGTATTTTTACGTTTCAACCTAGAACCTGTAACAATGTTGCTCATTCCTTGGCTACTTGGGAAAAGGATAATTCTCAAACTTGTTTTTGGTCTAGACCTCTAATTTGGCTTCTACCAGTTGTAGATGCAGACCTCTAGCCTTTGTTTAGGTCGTTGCTTATAATAAAAAAAATGACATATTTGAGTTTTTCACCCAAATCCAATCTATTGGTGAGAAGATGAGCGGATTTGATGCAGATGGATTTGCGAATCTAAAAAAATAATAAACAAAAATGGATAAATATTGAATATGAGCTTAGTTTTAATACTTAGATTACTAAAATATAAGCAATTAACATAACAAGAGTATCACAATGGCTTTCCAACAACCAAAAATTATAATATTTGTTGATATGAAGGCTTCCGATAAATCAAAATTATTACTTTTGAAACACCATTGAGGATCTTCAGTGCTTCTCAATTGGAAAACTATATATATATATATATATATATATTTTATCTACAAATTTTATATAGTAACCATATATATATATATATATAATACTAACATTGCCTTCAGGGTCGGGTGTTCAACTGATGGTGTAGTACCAGAATATCGCCACAATTATGTTCACAAGAGATTAACGACACTTCTGCGAGCATTACTGAAAAATCTTCAACAACATTTCACGAACGTCACAAAATAATTCAAAGAATGACGAAGTTGACGATTGAAGAGGCATATTAGAAGAGTGTTGTTTCACGAGGATTACAAAAGTTGGCGAATATTAACATTGTAATTACCGCGATGAGATCGCAAAATAGATCCGAAAGAAGGGGAAAACTTATTTGTCACCCACTATGTAATTTCCTATATAAAGGGTTCAAGTAAGTCCAGAAAGGGATGATGTATTTTTAGAGTTGAGAGAGTCTTGAGGAGAGAGAAAGTTTTAGGAGAGAGAGATATTTTTAGAGAGAGAAAATGTATTTTTCTTTATCATCTTCTTCCCCAAAACTAGATTTAGAACTCCATTAATGGAGATTATCAAATGTAAAATCAAATGTAAACTTTAACAATCATAGTAGAGAATCATGGATGTAGATCAAATTGATCGAACCATGTAAAAATCCGTGTGTCTATTTACAATTTTTAGAATTTTAATAACCAAATTATTTAGATTAAGAGATTATTATCAAGATATTACAAGGGGTATGTTGTGGGAAATCCTGCAACTACAGATGGATGATGTCCCACCCGCGTTCAACCCTTGAAAATGACCAGTTTCAAAAATTCACAGCATCTAATTCTGCAAGAAACGAATAGGGTGTCCACCCGCCAAAATGCGGATTTGTTTGGGTAAAATCCGCAGATTTGGGTGTCTTTGCTCACCCCTAATGTTTGGACACCTTCCAACATTAAGAGAAGTCAAAAACCGAATTCAACAAGCCCAATCTCACTGTGTAAACACAACAGACCCAGAACTTCTGTATTGGCTTCAACAATTGTGAGTTACCCATTTGGCTTCATTACAACGCAGAATATTGGAAATAAACAGCTAGAATTCAAGTGGTAATGTTATATATACCTCTCATATGAGTGAGCCTTGTACAAATACCCTTCATGGTTTTTTTAAATTGGGCTTTCTTCTATAAGGATATACATATATATATATATATATTATGTTTAAACGTTAATAGACAATTTTTTTCTATTGATATTTCAGAGAGAGGGTACGAAAATCATCTCCTAAAATCGAAAACCTAAAATCCTCATATTCATCTCTGATTTCATAGGCTCGGACTCATTGAATCTTATTCATCCTTAAAAAAAATCAAGTGAATTACTTACCTCTTGTATATTGTGGTCCTCTATCAAACCTTGCAACTATTCTTCATCCGTTTCTGCCTTAACCAATATCTCGGCATCAACATAAGCATTGAAATCATTTGCAAGCTCAATTGGATCTTCCACAATATTAGACAATTCGGTATCATTCTCAACATACTCATTTTTGTTGTAAGGCTCATAATATGTTACGGATTCAAATCTTGCCATAAGGATCTTCTTAGGACGCTCATTGCATCCTCTTCAAGCTCTACCTTTTGAATAGGTGATTGATAATTTTAATGATCAAGGCTTGAGTAAGATACACTAGTGTCATCATATTCCTCCTTTTTTTATATCTTGATCCTATAAAGATTCCATTATACACTTTTGGGGAATGTCACCATGAGTGGGTTCAAGCGATGTATCTTCATAATCATCATCACTTTCATAGTTAACATGAGGTTCTTCGTGATGAATTTAGTGTTTGTAATATCATACTTATCATTTAAAGAGGTGAATATCAATATTAAGATCAAGAGTTGAGGTAACTTCACAATTATCTACGAAAGTCCCCAAAGGTTGACCTGTTTCAACATAATTATCGATCAAATATTCACTAAAAACCACATGCAAGTTATTGCTTTGAAAACAAAATTCTTCTTTATACCTTTCTTCCTTGTATTGATCAATGTCTCTTCGTAAGTTAGCAACCTTCATGAAATTCATGGAGTTGCTCTTCTCTAGTCTCTTTAATCTTTTGAAGATCTTGTTGTGCATGTTAAGACATTTTTCTGCAAAACTAAAGACTTTTGTATTCCCGAGCATGACAATTCTCACATCCATATGGTTGTTCACATACATACTCATCATAAGGTTCTTGATACGTATGAGAAAAACCATAAGGTTCTGCAGGATATTGATCATAACCAATAAATTGGTTTTGATTCTACCGGTATGGCTGGTATTTATCATGTTGTTGAGGTTTGTAAGAGCATTGCTCGGTTGAAACCGCAAGTTTTTTTATATCCATCTTGTTTTCAATATTAGATGATCAAAACTATATCTTGATTTGTAGTCTACTAAGTCAAGTCTCGGACTAGGTTAGAATTTATAGTTGAGTATCAAACATCACCCTTGAATACTGAAGATCGAAGAAGATATTTAGAGAAATTATGTATAAGGTATGTGAAGACTGAACCATTCTATTTTATTCCCTATCTCACCATTTTATCTATTGAGACTATGTTATATGACTTCTAGTAGATTTACAAAGAATAAGTTTTTAACCAAGCTTGTCTTGTGAAAAATCTCGAAATGTGATTAATTTTAAGCAAAGATGTAACGGTCCTTAATAATATTAGTTCTATGAATTAATTTGTGGTCAATTGAAATTTTCCCATGCAAATGATTTTATCACTTGGGAATGTTTCAAACACCATAAGAGAGAAATATCGAGCTTACTGATATTTCTATTGAGGAAAGGTTGGGAAACTAGTTTGCAAACCTTAGATATCTGAGTTTCAGAAATACAGGAAGGTTGGTGAACCAGTTCGCAAATTATAAGTTTAATTGAGAACAGTTCACGAACCCAGTTGGCAAACCGTGGTGAACTGAATTTTTCAAAGTTGGAATAATAGGATAAAAGTTGGCAAACCCCATTCACGAACCATTGTCAACTGAGTAAAGTAATTTAGTAGGGTCGGCGAACCCGGTTCATGAACTGTTACACCCTGACTCTGAACAAGCACTATGGATGGAAAACCGTTGTACCAACTGTCCCAGTTTATATGTTAGTAAATGCTCAAAGACTTATTTTCATAATATGTTTATTAGAATTACTAGAACTCTCTTAAACACTTCAAATACTTCATTGATCACTTAAACACTTGTATGTGCATCATGATTAAATTCTTAAGTGTTTGAGTGGATATCAATTTTTTTTTAGTTAGTTGGCTAACTTGCCAAACCAAATGGTCATTATACACGGTTCAGTAACCGAACTTAAGTGTATATTATTATATTGTGTTTTTCAAGAATATAGTTTGCTTGATTCTCAAGTTATCTTAGCTTGATTCTAAGCTAACCCTGGTCCTTAAAAAACTATAAATAGAGATACCCTTTCAACTAGGAAATTCAATCCCTGACATTTTGTGTCCTAGTTGATTCTATAGTCGTCCTATATTAACCTAGGTTTCCTCTGAGAAACATAATTAGGTCAACGACTCATATTTGGGGATTCATGACGCCAGGTACGACTATCTTTACCTTGATAGTTCATGAATATTGATCTTGCTTTTCTGTTATTAAGGTTCTCGCAATATCTTTCAGGAAAGATAAATAGAAATCATAAAGTTATTTTCGTCTCAGACTTTGTGATTCCTCAAGATAGATATATGAAAACTAATCTTAGTTGATCTTTTGAAGATTGTTCTTGAGAGGTGGTTAAGAATCTAGGTTGTTCTTCGGGAGTCGTAAGATCCATATTTATGAGGTTTGATAGCTTTGCCTATTGCAACAGATTTCCATACCTTGATCTTTGAACTAAACGAAAATCAAATAGGTGTATCTGTAAGAGGAAGATTGGTATCAAAAGTCTTTAGTGAAGCTGAAGCAAATTTTGGGATGTAAAGGACGTCAGCTCAGGGAATCAAGTGCGTAGAGTCTTGCGAGGTTCAAGAGACGTAAGGAGCGCGACTTTAACAGAAGATCTTGAAGGGTGGATTCACTCTCAGTTACATTCCAGTCCAAAGTCTGATAGTAGGCCAGTGTCTTTAGAGACTTAATATAGTGTGGTGTTCAAATCTGGACAAGGTCCTGGAGTTTTTCTACTATTGTGGTTTCCTCGTTAACAAAATTTCTGGTGTCTTGTATTTTTCCTTTTCTGTATAATATTGTTTATCCTTATAATTAAATACATTCAATATAAGTAGATACGTCCACTTAATTATAATCGAGTACAAGTCTTGTTTCTTGTAGAATTCGTATCTTGAAAGATATATAACAAGTTTAATCACTTGGAAGAATTCCGATTGGATTATTTAGATATGACTAGATTGATCTTGGATATTTATTTTTGAGATCGTCCAAGTACTTTTCTTAACAATTCGGTTCACAGACCTTGTGTCTATACATATATAATTTGAGATATAAAATCCATATACATATTCTCAAGGATCATTCAGTTGGTGTACTTGCTATGTATTAAGTTTTATCTATACAGGTTGCCAAACGAAAAAATCGAGTGTATTTGGTATGCCATGCGTTTTCAATTGGTATCAGAGCAAGCAAACATTGTTAGACCTAATAAGTCTGTATTTGAAGCGATCTGTATTATGGAAAAGATTACAATCTAAATTAACTTACCTCCGACCTTCGATGGCACAAATTACTTATGGTGGAAAACTGTTATGCGTTCCTTCTTACAAGCTCGTGACTTTCAAACATGGATTCTTACTGTAAGAGGATACAATACTCCAATGGTCAGAGAAGGAGTTGTTGTTGTTCCTAAAGGTATAGAGGCAAATTCGATGATAAAATCGAAGTCCACACACATATTCAGATGATAATCCCAATTCGTTATTACTCTTTCAGAAGCAGCATGCTTGGTATATTACACATCTCATCCACTGTAGATAGAGCTTCCTCCACGTGCTTTTCCAGCACAACACCGCTCCTGGATTTCTTAGTTATCTCTATGTGTCCATACTTCTTCCATATTCGAGTATATAACTCATCGTACTAGATAACACACTGAATCCTCCAATTAACGCATGACCTACAAGAGGAGAATCCAATGGAGGGTCGAAGATAGCACCTGCAACTGAATGATCAATTTATTTCCTTTTCAGCTCCAAGGTGATTGTGATTAGAAATATTCATGTCGACTGCCATGGTAGTGACACCTTCACTTTCTCTGGAAGGCACGGTGACATATTCAACCGCCACCATATCTGCATTATCTCTTGGTCCTTCCTCATCCTGTAACATCATCTCAAATAACGAAGGTTTAAATATTTATCTCCATATTGAAACAATCAACGGTCTGAGCAAGTCAAAAGGGAGAAGATGGTATACCTGTATTCCACTAACTTGATTAGGGATTTGTACATGTCACTGTACTCCGTAGTGCTTCCTCATCCCTATTGGATCCTGCATCTATCTGGCTTTCATCCTCATCACCTTATAGTGACTCTATATCACCAGACTTATCATTTTCTTCCAAATATATCTTGGATGTATTGTTACTACGGCTACTTGCAGCTAATGCGGGTCTATAAAATGTGAAAAAGTGGGGGTACAACAACCTCACCCAGTAATTCTCTTAGCAATCTGTATGGACTAACTCCAAGATACTTTTAAGAGAATCAACTAGACAGTCAGACTCAAACTTAATAAAAAGTATATCAAAGAGTTATATCTCAATTTCTCGATTCAATCCTTACTCAAGCAAATACAAATCTGCGAGTTTAATTGAATACGAGAGAAATTAACTTGAACGGTACCAAAGACCAATGTTCAAGTATCAATCAATTTCAATCAACAACCAAAGGTCAGATTTTCCAATTGATTGATTCAACACACAACCTCTGATATTTCAATTATATAACAAAATATAATGCAAAAAAGAAATAACATAGACACCAAAAGTTTTGCTAACGAGGAAACCGCAAATGCCCCCCGGGACCAAGTCCAGATTGAACACACACTATGTTAATCCGCTACAGACACTAGCCTACTAAAAACTAACTTCGGTCTGGACTGTAGTTGAACCCCAAACAATATGACACTGATCCAAGGTACAGTTGTGCTCCTTACGTCTCTGATCCTAGCAAGATACTACGCACTTGATTCCCTTAGCTGATCTCACCCATAACTAAGAGTTGCTATGACCCAAAGTCGAAGACTTTAATAAACAAATATGTATCACATAGAAAAGTCTACAGGAATATATAAATTTGTCTCCCATAGAAATACCTACGAGTTTTGTTCCATCTTTTAATAAATCAAGGTGAACAGGAACCAATTGATAACCCGAACTTATATTCTCGAAGAACAACCTAGAATTATCAATCACCTCACAATAATCTTAATCGACTAGCGAAACAAGATATTGCAGAATCACAAACGATGAGACGAAGATGTGTGTGACTACTTTTCTATCTTACGTATCAGAGAAATTAATCTCAAGCCAATCTTACAATTGTCTTCAATACGATAGAAATAGCAATATCAGATAACGCAACTACAAAAAAAATATTTTGGTCTGGTTGCACAATCCCAATGAAGTCTTCAAGTCGTTAACCTACATGTCTCGAGAAGAAACCTAAGGTTAAAGGAGAATTGACTCTAGCTTATACAACTAGTATCACACAAGAGGTATGGGGATTAACTTTCCCAGTTGCTAGAGTTCTCCTTTATATAGTCTTCAAATCAGGTTTTGAAATCTAAGTTACCTTGGTAACAAAGCATTCAATATTCACCCTTAGATGAAAACCTGATTAGATTCAAACTAATATCTTTCAACCGTTAGATCAAACTTAGCTTGTTATACACAAATGAAATGCATGTTCATTTAGGTTTATGTAATCATACCTAAACGTGTACACCTAGTTGGTTCAATGGTAGTTAACCAAATGGTTAGCCATATGAGCACTTTCGTATCAACCATATTCATTCCATAACTAGTTCAAATGACTCAAAAGAGCTAGTTAGAGAGTTGTTCAATTTCTTAGATCTCATAGAAGTATACAAGACACAATCGAAGCAAAAACGATTTTTATTCACTCGAATCAATTCATGAACTTTATAGCCACGGTTTTTAAATTATACATTCTTCAGTTTATATAAGCTTAAGTTCACGAATAAACTTTTTTTAGAAAATAACCCACTCAAGTATGCATACCGGTACACATACTTAAGTACTCGGGATAAGTTTGTTTCCAGTTCACAAACTCCAGCAGAAATTCACGGGACGTGAACCTCCGGAAGTACGTAGACTTTAGTTCCGGTTATCCTGAGCAGAAAAGTACGCAAACTTTGGTTCAAGGATTATGGACTTACACAAGTATGAGTTCACATACAATGTTTATATCCATTCAAGGTTATATATATTCTAAACTCTCATTTCAATCATTGAAACATTCTTAGAGGATGTTAAATAGAGGTTACTCACACACTATTCTTCATCAAAGCGATTTTTAAAATATTAAAATAATCAACATGACTTTCATCACTTGTAAATATGAACGGCCAAAGCGAAAGCTTACCAACACATATTTCGAGAAATAGATAAGAAAGATAACTCAACTCGAAATAGCAATTATGTATAATCGAAGTCTATATAGCAATACGAATTTTGTCTCAAGATAGGAGATAGAATAGATAAACTTTTGAGTGATAGATAAGTTCAAGTCTCCACATACTTTTTAGTCGATGAAGTTCCACCAGTTCCTTGAGTAGTTATTCGTCTTTATATGATGAACGTCGTGGAGTCTTAGAGCTCAACTATCCTTTCTATCCTAGTCCGAGACTTACCTATAAGTAGACTATAAATCAAGACTTATAGTTTTGACCGTTAACATTGACAAACATGCTTGAGATAGAAACACATGCGGGTTCATCCGAGGAGTGCTCTAACAATCTCCCGTTTTGTCAATTTTAGTGACAAAACTATCAATACATATGGAATAAAAAATAAATAAACTTTGCAGCTTCTCTTCCACATGCATGATCTCCTTGGTTCTTCAATATTACTCAAAATCTTCGTCACTTCCAAGTACTCCAATGATTCCAAAGGTTGTAAGTTTAGTATCATCGTTGTTGAAAATCCTTAGCCATAACAATGAGAAAACAAAAGCTCTCAATCATTGTTACACAATGTCATAGTATTATTACACATCATCAAAGTTCAATTGTATCACAACTTTGACAACAATACTATGGTCATATGTATCACTCCCCCTTAGTCAATACTCCATCTCACATGGAAACCACTCCCTCTTACATAATTAATGATCCAAAAACCATATGTATTTGTAGTGCGAACTACACACTAATTCTCCCCCTTTTTGTCAATAAAATTGGCAAATGTACGAAAACTAGTGAAATTTCCATAGAGATACTTCATGACCAAAAGAAAGCACATATCAACTTTTTAGATGCAATCATATAGCTGAAACTAAATGCTTTCATCAAGGAGTTTATAAGATACAAGATAACTCCTATAATATTCCACAGCCGCACTCCCCACAAAGATTTGGCAATTAAGCACAAGTTCAATTAAGAACTCTCCCCCATAAAATGTCATTCTCGAAAGAACAACAAGAGCGACCTTACTTTCACAAGAAAAGAAGGACTTCTTTGGACAACAAAAATCACATAAAAATATGAATTTGTATCCAAAATTCCCAATTAAATTAACTACAAGAGAACCCGTGATTAATTTGATCGGAATACTCAACTATATTAACCACAAGAGAACATATGATTAATTTAATCGTAAATGCTGAACATAAGAGAACTTACAGAGCCACACAGTATAAACATATGGATCAGGGAAGATCAATACTACGGAATAAACAAGGATTCATTTTATTTTCTATCACTATTTTCACAATGACATACAATAGACATAATCCTTGTAAACAAAAGTTCATCCTTTCATCCATAAATATTTGCATAATGACATAAAAGGCTTAACTTTTGTTTGTCAAAAGTTCATTCAATCTTTTACCAATACTTGCATATCGAGATATGAAAGACTTAACTTTTGACCATGTATAGGACAATCATAGTTCACGGACGCAAACACACATATCCCATAACTCATTGCAATATATAAAACCATAAAGATTAATACTGCAAAAATCATCTTCCAAACAAACTTTATAATTTAAGAAAATAAATCTAAAAACATTGAAGATGAAAAATGTTAGACATAGCTATGTGTAATCACAATAATGGACATTCCAAACTCTAGTTATTTTTCTTAAATCACAAGAATAAAATTCTCATAAGAATATTTCCTAGACATTGAGACCTCTGAAAAAAACTTTATCGTCCCCAAACTCCTTGTCGACAATAGCCAAGGGTACATATGGTTCGTAAAGAAAGGAGTCAATTCCAACTAATATTTTAGGCTGAAGATGTCGAACCAGGGCCTTCTGAATTTCAAGAGTTCTCAAAACACAAGACTTTATTTGTTGAATCTCCTTCCTTGTCTCCTTTAATTCTTCAAGAAAATCAGAAAACTTCTGAGAATTTTAAGGAACAACTCTTGGCTTCCTCACATTCCTTATTTTTCTTTTCAAAGTTGGAGGTATCGGAGATTTTTATTTTTCCTTCATGATTGATGGCTTAACAATCATATTAACATCTTTTCCATCAGAAGACATGATGCTTGGAGTATCCATAAGCATACGGGTTTGTGAGAGGAAGTCACAAAATAAGCTCAACAAGCAGTCTTTGATTGAAAAGAGTTTCAGAGAAGGAAAATATATGTAGGGTTACGAAACCTATAAACACACAGGTTCGTGGACACACAACTCTCAACCCTATAAAAGGAAGAATTATCTATTTTAACCCCCCCCCCCCTTTATTGATTAAACAGGTAAGTCCTTTCCAATATCAATTAGATATGAAAAGTGGAATGAATTACATACTTTACAATGCTCTCAGAGCAAAAGACAAAAAGAAAAAACTAAAAAACTAAACATTTTTCTCTTTTCCCTAAAGCCTGAGGTGTGCAAAATCGTGTCTCTTTTAATCAGGCACATGAGACAAGATGCACAAACCAACATAAAGTTGTACTGGGATGAACAATAATCTTTCCATCATATCCCTTTCAATCAGAATTCATAGAACCCTGTTTCACATAGCTGATAGACCATGACCTTCTTTCAAATGGTCTCGTTTTATCTTTGGAAACTAACTTCTTTGACGAAGATAAAATCTTACATACCTCTGCGGTTTTTTGAACAAGTTTAAGCTTGTTTGCTAATCAATTTTCTCTTCGTTGAAGTTTGTTGACATGTCTCAATTTGTGTTTGTACTTGTAACACTTTGAAAGTTCATGACATTTTACCGAACAATATGAGCATGTCACCCTGGAATATAGTTCAGGAATCCGAGGTGTGCAAGTGGCTTGTAGTATCAGGAATTCCCACACTACACCACTCACAAGAATTCATACAATCAAGTCATTTTAAGATGAACAATCACAATCTTTATTGATTAATTTCACAAATTTTACAAGAAAGGAAAGAAATCAAACTAAGAAATTAACAACCGCTCTGAACTTTCTCTCTCCTAATAACTTGCTCAACACTCGAAAAATATCTCCTCTTCCTTACGCTTGTTCAACTCTTTATATAGGGAATTACATAGTGGATGACAGCTAATCTGTCCTTTAATTTCGGATCTGACTTGCGGTATTCTCGCAAGCTTTTGATGTTAACCTTCGCTAACTTTCTAACTTTCGCAAGATCATCACACTTTTCTCTTATGTTTGAGCTGATGTCACTTGTTATGTCATCTTTGTTGTTTGTCTGCGACGGCTTCGCAATGTTGTAAATGAAGGTTTCGTAGGAACGTTGTTGTTGCGATATTTTGATCCTACATCTTGCCTCTTCTCATGTCTTCTCTGCGAAGGGGAGAATGTCATGAGAATTTGTATTTTAGAATGCCGCAACTACTTATTTTTCCAAGTATTTCTGTACTGTCACAATTTCGTACTTTGCGCAAACTTTATTACACGTATCCTCTTTTCTATTCATCTCTTGACACGTCTCTTTCAACCGTTGTTTCTTAACCGTTCATGTATACTCTTCGCATTTAATGCACTTATTTTCTCGAGGATTTCTACTCTCTATATATATTCTTCTCATTATTCTCTTTTCTTCTTTTTCCTTTCTTCTCAGTTTCTCTGCAACTCTGTTTTACTGTTCTTCCGCAAATTTCGCGTCTGTTATTGTAATTTTTCTTGATTCTTCTTCTTTTGACTTTTTCCTTCTTCTTTATTCCCATACTATTATGTAGTAGCAGGAAATCCCACACTACACCACTCACAAGAATTCATACAATCAATTCATTTTAAGATGAACAATTACAATCTTTATTAATTAATTTCACAAATTTTACAAGAAAGGAAAGAAATCAAACTACGAAATTAACAACCGATCTGAACTTTATCTCTCCTAATGACTTGCTCAACACACGAAAAATATCTCCTCTTCCTTACGCATGTTCAACTCTTTATATAAGTAATTACATAGTGGATGACAACTAATCTGTCCTTTAATTTCGGATCTAACTTGCGGTATTCTCGCAAGATTTTGATGTTAACCTTTGCAAGATCATCACACTTTTCTCTTGTGTTTGAGATGATGTCACTTGTTATGTCATCTTTGTTGTTTGTCTGCGACGGCTTCGCAGCGTTGTAGATGAAGGTTTCGTAGGAACGTTGTTGTTGCGATATTCTGATCCTACACGGCTAGACACATTGTAGGACCTGAAAAATTAGACAAAGAGTTTCCAATGGAAAGGTCAATTTTGTCTTCCAGATTGGTTGAGTTTTCTTCTGAAAGAATATCAAGATTGATGTATGTATTGTTATAATTATCAAAATCAATATTTTCACAAATAAGTGCAATACTTGATTTTTCGTGTTCATTAGAATCATAATTGTCAGACATTTCATCAAGAGTTACAGCAAGACCTTTGTTTCCAGTGTAATTCTTTCGATTTGGACAGTCATTTACAAAATGACCAAAACCTTTACACTTAAAGCACCGTGGCATATCCTCATTATCATCCTCGTCAGCATCCCTATTTTTAGGAGGGATGTCTATGGAAAACCGTTTACTTCTCTTCAATAGAAGATCTCTAAACTGTCTTGTGATCAATAAGACTGACTTGTCAAGATCTTCATCTGATGAATCAGCTTCAGAAAGATCATCTTTAGAGATGCAAACACTTTTACTTTCACTACACCATTTTAACGATATATCAACATACAATAGTTTTTTCTAAACGGGGTCGCAACGGGACTTCGCGGTTTCTAAACACGGTGTCACAATTTTTAGCAACGGCATAAGCTTTGTTGCGAATCTTGGTCAGCAACGGACATTCGCAACGGCCGTTGCCATTGCGACATTTTCAATTAGCAACAATATCCTGCTGTTGCTAATATGCTGCTAATTATAGGAATACCCCTACCCGGAACCAGATACTGTTGGTTCTGGTTCTACTGTATTGGTTCTGGTTCTAATTTAGCAATAGAGCCCTGATGTTGCTAATCTTTTGCAACCTCAAAAAAAAGGGTCAAGCCCCAATCTATTGACCAAGTCAAAATTCATTACCCCATATTTCCCCCTGCAATTACCCATTTCCCCATATTCAACATCCAAAAAGATATACAAACTACAATGGAAATACAAAACTGATACAAATGTAGTTGAGAATCACCACCAGATAATTTTATTATAAAATAAGGGATTCTTCAGTTGATACAAATGTACACAGGTAACTTATGTATGTTGTGAATGACATAAAATATTCGATCTATGTTGATGTTTCTAAATGGATGGGTAACCTAGTTTGTGTCAATTGACAAAGGCATTGAAAAACATGGAAAGAAAGACTAAATATCACCAGAAGTATCACCAGATTTTGCTCCCGTCCTTTTAAAAACAATCCTCAACTTTTCCAAATCTGCCACTGTTGTGCTCGAACGAATACCATCATCCACAGATATGGTAACAGATTTTTTTTCTCTAGTTTTTGGGTCCACGATCTACAACAATGGATCATGTCATTTCAAAAAGGAAAAAAAAACAGAAAACATAATAAGAAAACCTATAAACAACAGACAAGGTTACCTTCGTGTGCATAGGTACAATCTCATATTTGAATTTTCCAGATGCAGTCCCTGCAGCGGCACGTCTGTGATATTCAACCTAAACATATATTCCAGTGAGTATTATTAGTTAATAAAATTAACACATTGGAAATGCAACAACAGACTAGAACAACATTTGAACTCACATCGGCCTGGTCTTGCTCCGTTCTTGTTATACCAAATCGATGAGAAACATTTTCAGAAGTGATTCCCATGGGAAGTAAACAATCTTGGGCTTGTTTAATGGTGATGGACTGTAAACATATGTAAATCACATTTAGAAAACTATCTGTCTGAGTTTTGTCTAAGCAAACAAACAAAATAGTGAGAGCGAAGATATACTCTAGGATTAATCGACCCTTCCCAGGCCGTGGGATTTAGTGTCATCGACTCCAGGCCAGCTCCAATTCCTGTTTAGATATAAAGAATAAGGGCATGAGTATAAGGCATTTCCAGGCAAATTAATGCAATGTTAGAGTCCTTTCTTCAAAGTAGTTCACCTCTTCAACCTTGACAAACCCTAAAATTGGAAAAATAAAATCATGTTAGATTCAGAATAGCATATGTAAAAGTGAATATTTCTCAGGCCAAAAAAACCGTAAGACAACAAATAACATATGTAAAAGTGACATTCAATCTCCGATTCCTGAGAATAGCATGAAAAAATCCTACTAAAATCTCACTGTAATGATTTCAATGTTGAAGCAGATCTGACCTAAGTAGTGAATACTTAAAAGCTATGCATGAATGTACTAGAAGAATGACCATGATAAGGATGGTCGTGACTGTCGAATAGTAATTACTAATTAGTAAGAACTAAGATGGATACTTAAACTCCCGCGTTGATGGAGATGATTACCTTGGGAATATGCTTGAAAACATGTTTTGTAGCCCCACCTGATTAAGTCATGTGGTACATAAAGTTATTATTATCCTTGGTCGAACATTTAATGTCAAGGAGTCTAAATAAATAGGCAAATAATGACCAAGATTCAAGCGTTCCGATGTTCTTAGCAAAATAAGCACCAAGAATTCAGAAATTTATCTTGGACTAAAGAAAGATGCCTTCAAATTAGAGTTGCATACCAGATACATTGGAAGATGCTCCCGGTACATAAGCATTAGTTGAAAGAATGAAGTACAAAGATTAACTACTAACAAACAAATCCAGGGAAAGACCTGTTGATGTACGTTATTGAGCATGACATAATGCAATATAACATCGGTACTCACAGCCAGTATAAGGATCGCAAAATGATGCATCAAATGTGAAGTTGTTCTGCCCATAATTTTGTAGCATAAAATCTACAATTTGTTGTCTATAGGATAATGGAAGGCTTTCCTTCAGAAGCCATTTGTCAGCAACATCATACGGGCTATCTGGAAACAATCCACTGATTATATAAACACTTTCAGGATAGACAAATGCATGTAACACGAACATTAGCATCAAATAAATATTAATTAAATTTAGCTATTTGTCTAACATATAAAATGACATTGACCGACCAACTAAGGTATCTACGTCCTTTTATTCCTGAACTTCATACATAAATGTTGTATAATGTTCTTATACTTGTATGCTTCTACTTGTGATAGATTATATCAACTAAGGGATTATGGATTTCTGAGAACCAAGTTACCAAGTAGTTTTTCATCTAAGAGAAATGGGATGCTGGACATGTTTTCTGCAAAGCACAGTGAAGATGGCGATGACGATGATAAAATGTAATTCAACGTAAAAAAAAAGGCATGTGTATAGCTGGACATGTTTTCTGCAAAGCCTTTGGTTATGGTCGAAATGGATACAAAATTTTCTAAATTCAAAGGGTAAACCTTGAAAGGAAGTGGATAAATGACTAATCATTAGTCAGGACACCAAGAACTAACTTCAGACTTCAAAGTAAATACACATTTCAGAAATTGCATCCTTCGGTTCCTACCTAAACCATGAATTTAAAGAAACTAAAACTAATCAATAGATAGTAAATTTGATAAAAACCCAGGAGATTAAACACTCTGAACTTCCATATTACAATCCCTTTACCTTGAAAAAACTAGTAAATAACAACAACCAAATTTCAGAAACGGACAACAGTCTGTTACTGGTTTCCCTAGTGTTGATGATTCTAACAGCTACTGGGTATGTATCATTGGGCGCTTTTTTCATTACTTGGTTTGGTTTACAAGGGGTTTACCATATAAATCAATCTAATCCATGAATAAAGTTTACCAAAGCCACATTATACCAACTTCCACAACCTAATCAATTTGACATTTATTTCAACATGCTTGAATCCTCAAAATAACTTACTTTCAAAAAAATTAAAGAGATCAAATCAACATAGGAAACAATCTCGTCAATATCAGTCGAATCAAGCTTAACATCAATCAACAGAAAAAAGAAAAAACTAAAAGTACAGTGCAATCTCAATAGCTTCAAACCTAATCAAATCAAAAACAAGATAGCTTCAAACTAATCGAATCAAAACAGGTAACAAGATCGATTTCCAAACAGATTTCAGTAAAATTAATATCAAACGATTCGATTTCTCAAGCTGAATCAACAAATCGAAGTAATCAACAAATCGAAGTAATCTGTCTTACCAGTGATAACAATCGGAGCTCTGAGATGAATCTACTGCTGACGGAAAACAAATTTGTTGTTATCGAAAACCCTAAAACTCTGCAAATCTGGAAAAAATATCTTTGGGAGAAGAAAAAAAAAAGGGTTATGAGAAATGAAAATGGCGGAGAAAACCTAGGTATCTAGTAGTGGTCGTAGTGGATAAGGATGAAAGGGTAGAGAAATAATGTAGAGGAATGACCAAGAGTTGACTTGGGCGTAAAAAAAGGTTAAGGTGTTACCGACCACACGCGTTATTCGCATGCATGAATACCCCACCATTTCTATTCGCAACAAAGAATGTGTTGTTGCTAAATTCGAAACGGAAACGCGTTGTTGCGAAAATATAGCAATGGAGAATAGCAACAGAAATTTAGCAACGACACTTGTGCTGTTGCTACTCTGGGTTGCTATATCCTTAAAATGGTATAATTTTTTCTCAAGTAATTTAGTGTTCTTCTGTGCTTTAAAAGCAACATCCTTCCCATATTTGGATGTATGGTCATGATCAAACATCTTTAACTTCCCAACCAGAGTGTTTCTGGAAAGAGTATCAAGGTTATTTCCTTCAACGGTGGCATGCTTCTTAGAATCGTATCTAGATGGAAGCGATCTGAGAATTTTCATCACAATGTCCTTTTCAGGAATAGTCTTACCTAATGCAAAATATGCATTAATAATTTCAGACACTTTGTGATTAAACTCATCAAATGATTCTTCATCTGCCATACAAAGGCTTTCCCAATCGGAATTTAAGTTTTGAACTCTGGCTTCCTTTTCACTGGTATTCCCTTCAAATACGGTTTCTAAGATATCCCAAGAATCTTTAGACTGAGTGCACATAGTCACATGGTGATGAAGATCTAGGGTAATAGCATGTATGATGGCATTCAAATTGTCGAAATTTTTCTTTGCAGCAAGTATCTCAGTATCATCATATGCACCAATATATTTCGGTACGGTTGCATCTCCTACTGCTACAACGGGAGCCTCATAGCCATTAACTACATAAACCCATGATTGAAAATCACGTGCTTGAAGAAAGGCACGCGTAGCAATTTTCCACCATAAGTAATTTGAGCCATCGAAGACTAGTGGTACGTTTATAGAGATAACACTTATGTCCATAGAGTCTGCAGATCTCTACAAACACATACTTATGAGGTCTTAAACGTGTTTGCCTGCTATGATACCAATTGAAAAAGTGGGGGTACAACAACTGTAGTACCAAAATATTGCTACAACATTATTCCCGCGATATTAACAACATTTCTGCGAGAAGCCTAAATGTTTCTACAATTATTAACGACACTTTGACGAGATTGTCGCAAGATTCTTCAACAACATTTGGCGAGTGTCACAAAAGAATGATGTAACGATTAACGATTAAAGATATATGAAGAACAAGTCTGCTTCACGATGGTTATAAAGTTGGCGATGGTGAAGACCGAAGTTATGGCGATATGATCGCAAAGTAGATCCGAATTAGGGGGAAATCTTAGCTGTCTTACACTATGTAAATCCCTATATAAAAGGCACGATAGATCCAGAAAATGGAGAGGTATTTTTTGAGAGTTGAGAGAATTTTGAGGAGAGAGAAACTCCAGAAAGAAAGTTGTACTTCTGAGTTTTGGTCTTTCTTGTAAATCTTCCTGAAAGTGAATTAATAAAAGTGTTATTGTTTATCAACAATTATGGCTTAGTTTTCATAGATTCTTGACAAGGGTGTAGTGTAGGAAATCCTGCAACTACATTTTGGCGCCCAGAAACAGGGAGAATCAGTTTAAGAAATCTCAAATTACAACTTGAAAATTTGAAAAAAATTGTTAGAATCGGAGAAATGGATAGAAGGAGAAGAAATACATCAAAACCACCAACAACTGTGAGGAGAAGCAAAAGACTTGTAGGTGAAGGAACAGGTGAATTAGAAGAATCTTTAAGAATAAGATCAGGAAGAAATAGAACAAGAAATGAAGTAGAAAATTCAAATCAACAGCCGAATCAACAAGAACAATCACAAAATAGGGATGTGGATTATGATAGAGTGAGCGTACACACTTGGAGGTCGGATTCAATGGAAGAAGCAGAAAATCGACAATTAAGAAATGGAGAAGAAGGAGAAAGAAATCAAAGAATGGCTGGAGAATTAGTTCATGTGGGACGAGAAAACGGGACAGTAGATGATCTGAGACAAAAAACACAGGAAGAAAGGAGATTAGAGGCGGAGGAACGTGCGAATCTAACAAGACAAAATCATGAGCTAAGAATGGATAATTTGAGGTTACAAAGAAGGAGGTCAAGAAGTACTGTAAGATCAAATTCAAGATCATTCAGGGAAGAACCAAGGCGAAATTCCCCAATGAGAAATGTTAGAGAAGAAGTACAAAATTTAAATGGAGAACAGCGTCATAGAGAAGGAGAGATAATTGGCGATCATTATAATCTGCGTGATAATAGAAATAAAGAGGGAAGAAACAACCAAATTGAAGAAGAGAATTCAGAGGAAGGTAGGAGGATATTGCATGGGCGAGATAATCAAAGGAATCAAAGAATAATTGAAGAAGAAATTAAAAGATACTATACTGAGCAAGCAAGCCTGGCTTGCGAGAGAGAAAGATTAAGAGCATAAGTAGAAGAGCAAGAATTTCGAGAGGCAGTACGACAAAATAACCATGAAAATCGAGAAAGAAGACGTACACAAAATCGCTATAATGATAATATTCAAGAGGAGTATGATAGGATACAAAGGAGAATAGAGAGACATCGAAGAGAAATGAGGAGAAATGAAGAAATTCGCAGAGAAGAAGATAGGTAACTGCAATTTTATGAGGATGGTGAAAGAGAAAATCGCAGAGAAAGACAGGATGATGATGAAGAAGGAGATACACAAAATCTCGCAAGATAAGAAAGACAAGAACGCAGAAGAAGAGAAGCTGCATTAAAAAGGCCTATGAAACAAAATTCAGCTGAGAATGAGCAAATTTTGAGAGAATTAGCAGAAATACGAGGAATGATAAGCAACAGAAGAGAAGGAGGTAGAAGGCAACTTGATGAAGTTATTGAAGAAGCTGCGAGAACTCCATTTACTCAAGAAGTGCAGTTGAGAGGAATACCTCCGAAATGAAATTTACCAGCATTAACCATCATTTTTGATGGGACTACTTTTGTCGTTCAACACGTTAAAGCTTATGTTAGATGTATGCTATAGTGGGAGAATCATGATGCTGTGTTATGCAAGTATTTTGCATCTAGATTAACTGGAGAGGCTTTGAAATGGTTTGAGGGATTACCAAAAAATACTATAACTTCTTTTGATCATTTACAAGCTACATTCTTAGGAGCGTACATCAGCAACAATTCATCGCGGCCAGGTATTGAAGATGTGTTTGGGCTAAAATAAAGAGTTGGCGAGAGTCTGAAGCACTTAACTATAAGATGGAAATCAATGTGCAGCGAAATGGCTGGAAGAGTGGATGAAAGATATCTGATCTTATCCTTCATTAATGCAATGTTCGCGACTAGTTTACCGTACATTCAGATTTTCAGAATCAAAAATACAATCACCATGACAGAATTGCGAGAACTGCAGGAAGAATACATTGCTTTGGAGGAGAAACAAAATGAGATGGAATCATACCCAATTGCGAACACCAGCTCGCTGGCGGAAAGTGGAAGTTTGCTCCCTAAAATGATAAATAATGTAGCGAGCACCTCGCAATCCCAATAAGAGAAGGTAGTCATTGATAATCAACAAAAATTAGTAGCGATGGGCAGTCGAGATCAGGAAGAATATGAAAGGGAGAAGAATTATTATAATCGTGGTGGTAATAATAAGATTCAAAGACTCAATCAACCTCAAGAAACTTATGGTGGACAAAGGCAGAATAATTTTAAAGGACAAGGTAATCAGAGGATAATCTGGGAAGAAATTAAGATGCCTGCTTTCAATACTAGCATAGAAAATATTTGGGAAGCTATCATTTTAATGGAAAATATACCCTCTCCGTGGAACATGGGAAAAGAACCCCATCCAAACAATCGAAGTCAAGAATTCTGTCTTTATCATCATTTTCATGGTCACACAGTAAACGATTGTAGGAATGTGAAAAGAATAATATTGAGGATGATTGATCAGGGAAAGTTAAATCATTTTCTAGTAGGACATCCACAATCTCAGCAATTACCGCCAGAACCAGACACTCGCAGGGTGAATGATGTAAAAGGAGCAGAAACATTCGTAATAGAAGTTGGAGCCAAAGCAAAGAATTTGTTTTGTAATTCTATTATACATTCACGCAGAACTATAGAGGATTTCCATGACAATATTTTAAGCAGGGTCTTCGCGAGAGACACATATGGAATAGAGATATTGAATATCGCGAGATCCTCACCATTAGATGAATGGCAGAAGCAAACTCTATCTTTCACTGCGCAAGATGTACCTGAAGTTGGCGAGCAGCACGATAATCCACTGGTTGTACGATTAGAGATTAATCCAAAACAGATGCAAGAAGAAGATGAAGAGAATGATAGTAAAGTTGAAGATTCTTGGGCCATCAACAGAGTCTTAATAGATACAGGGAGTTCTGTTGATATCTTATTTTATCATACCTTTAAAACCATGGGAGAAAGAGACGAAGATCTAATTCCATCAACATACAAAATCTATGGTTTTAATGGCACAGCTAACAAACCAAATGGGGAAATTGAAATGCAGATACCGTTAAAAGGAATATCTTCAAAAAAATTATTCTGTGTTGTGGACATTGAATCACCTTACAATGCCTTGATAGGACGACCCTGGTTACATGGGATATTGGGTGTAGCATCTACTTATCACCAGTGTATCAAATTTCCTCATCCAAAAGGTGTCGGAATTATTAAAGGAGATTGGGGAGAAAGCAAGAAATGTTATGAAATCGATATGAAGTCTTGCGAAGAAAGAGATGAAAAGAATAGCAATTGGAAGTGCAAAATCAAGCAACAACAGAAATGTGAAAGATTAATGATTGATGCGATAGAACGAAAAGAGGACGTGAAAGCTGATGACGAGCGTCTCGCAGAAAAAGAGACAACAACAAAACGTAGCAGAAAAGCAGAATCAGAAAATAGTAAGTAAAAAGGTAAAATGATGAACTTCAGAGAACTCTGCGAATAATTTGTTTGAAAAATATGTAATTGAACAAAATATTATGCTTGAAATAATCGCAAAACTTTACAAAAATGATCAAATTTATGAAATTATATAAGAGTTACAATACTCGCGAGAAACGCGAATAAAATTTCGCAGAGACATAAGAATGGGACGAACCTTTATGGCGTGCACCCTAGTTCGCGAATAAAATTTCGTAAGAGGCAAATGTAAGACCTAATAGCGCGTCATATGAGGGGTATCTCTTGACATGACTCAACGATAAGGTTATACCGCTGCTGGAACCTGAGTCATGCAGACGATGGGGTTAAAGAAAACCTATACGGGAAAGGGATCTTGGATTTCCAACTATATATGGTTATACCCTGGTTGGACGACCGAGAGTCTCTTCCAAGAAGTGCAAAGAATGACTAAGGCACCGAGGTACACGGTTGAGCCAAGGGTTCCCGGAGCGTACGAAACTCTCTTGCCATCCTTGGTAAGTCTTGGCTACAATGCACTTGGCCTGAAGAAAACCCCACTTAGGGTGCAGTCTTGTAACTATAAGCCATATAGGGATAAAGGACAAGAGGCTGCGAACACAACTGGTTGTTGACAGATCCGGATGGGAGGAGCTAGTCTTGTATGGCCGATTTTCCCTCCTTGAAGGGGCAACCAGGGGGAAGATAAGGGCGTCACCCTCCATTAGGGAGCTGATAAGTATCATAAGACGGCAATGTCATGGGGCTTTATGATCGCAAGAACATTTAGGCCTGTCATATTGTCGCGTAACGTAAATAATGCAGAGGCAACAAGCCATGAGAGCAATGTTAAGATGAGATCAATGGGTTTTTACATGAAATTGTAAAGACATCCTGCGATTTCATCGCAAGACGGCAATGTCATAATGGTAAATTATTGCGAGAGAATGTATACTTATCATATTGTCGCAAAGATTCTGAAAGAAACATGGATAAGACAAGATCAATGGTTCAATACATGCAAATGTAAAGACGTCCTGCGATTTTGTCGCAGAAAGAAGAAGCGTGGAAAAATAAGACCTTTAATTAGGAAGGCACAATAAGACCACAAGATTACTGCGATAATACTCGCATATGTTATAAGAATTGCGATTTCACGCAACTATTATTTGACGGTAAGATCAAGGTAAAATTTTGATTTTTATTTAATCTTAAACAAATTTTTATATTGCAGATAAATAATAGAGGCAAGTATGGGAATGCATGAGAGCGATGAAATTATTATTCATCTATCATATAAAAATTGCATAGATACGAGCACGCAGATAATTAAAAGAATAATAGTTATATTGATTGATTAACTTGCAGAAAAAGAACTGTTTTCTGATTCTGACAGGTGGAAACAAAAGAGGCAAAAGAGATTTACAAATTATCGACAATATTACAGAAAAATGAGAAAGAAAAAGAAGAACTAGTCAGATCTATCGCAATCCTCCCTATCAGACTTCTCTTCATCGCAAGATTCTTCCCCTTTATCATTATCATCACTATTTCTTTCTCCACCAGATTTTTCACCCTCATCATCACTATCATTCTCATCCCCATTAGAATTTTTAGCCTCACTATCAGAGATCTCAAGAATGGGAATCACTGCAGGTACTTCTTTCGCAATATCAGGGTATACAGAAGGAGAAATTCCATGGTCATCGCAGACCAATTTAAAAGAATCATTGCGAACGACAATGAGAGATTTGTTGAAGTTCGCGGTGGTGATGCCAAACTGCTTCTTCAGTTGCGAATATTTGTAATTGCGAGCAGCAAGATTATTCGCGAGCTGATCCTTCTCGTGTTCAAGCTCCTTGATTCTTTCAAGATAACCTTTTTCAACTTCTACAAGAATATAACAACAAGTTAGAAATTTTATAAAAGAGAATAATGAAAACAAGAAATTAGCGATAAGAAGATTATCTAATAACCTTCTCTGTTAGAAATCATATCTCTAATTAGAGCCGCTTGTTCGACTTGAAGGCTAACATTTACACCTAAATCATTTCTGGCATTGTCAAGAACCTTTGCAGCCCAGGCAAACTCGTCATCGCTATTAATAAGGAGACGAGATCGAATTTGAGTCTCCCTCACAAGAAAATCTTCATTCTCGCGGATAAGTTTATCTCTAACCTTTTGAACTTCAAGGAGAGTTTTATGAAAATCTGCTAAGGTTTTAGCTCCCTTTTTTATGGCGAGATCCTTCTCATCAATAAGATCGCTATTATTCTGCCTTAATTTATCTATTTCTTTCTTTGAATCAAAATAAAGGCGTCTATATTTATCAGTCAAGCCTAAATTGAATCTGTGTTCAAGTTTTAAGAGATTAAATTGGATCTAAGTTCATCTATGGAGAAGGAGTTAATCTTATCATCTGAGAAGTTACTCAAGGAATTATTAAGATTAAAGAGAAGAGTATGATCATCTACAGGTTCAGGGAAAGTTTGAAAGATTACAGCCTCATCAGTAAGACCATAAACATCTGCAAGTTAAAAGTGATTGCTTGAATAAGCTGCGATAGAATAAAAGGAATTAAGAGAGAAGGGAAATAAGTCATACCATAAAGTTTTTGATTAGCCTTATCAAGATTAACGATATTTTGCTTACTAACAGAAGCTTCTGCCTCCAATTGTTTATTTTTCTTGCGAATCTCTATATTTTCAGACTCTAGTTTTTCCTTATCCTGGCGAACTTTAGCAGCTTTCTCTTCAGCATAGAAGCATCTTTTGTCTAAATCAGAAGCAACAGTAAAAGAAGCTCTTCCAACCTGCGAAGAAGAAAAATAAATTAAAATATAGCGATGAAGAAAAATAAATAAACTAAGGAAATGAAAATATACCAAAGCACCAAGAGAATTCAAGAGACTGGGAGTCAGTGATCTAGAGATTCCTTGGAGAGAATCATTATCTACTAAGATAGAAGCATCGCAAACTTTAGCGAGAGCTTGGTATGTCTTTTCAATGACTTCATCCTCACCATTAGAGGTCATTCTATGGGAAATATCGCTAAAAATTCTGGACAGATGAGTCATTGAGGAATAAGAAAAACAAGAATTTCTTATTGAAGGAAATCCACCAGCATTAAAATCCTCGTCAAAACCAGCACTTGGATTCTCTGGAATTGTTTGAGGAGTTGAAGAAGAATAAGGTTGAGTTTTTCTTTTCTTTAGCGGAGGCTCGCTAGATTCATCATTGCGAGGGGCAGAAGACCTTCCCCTAGAAGAAGTAGTAGGTTTCTCCTTTATAGATTTCCCAGATGGTTCCTTTGGAGATTTCTCCTTGATTTGTGGAGGAGGCAGTGGTTCTAATTCTTCGATTTCCTGCGAGCACAGATGAAGATAAGAAATATTGGCAACAATATATTGTGAAAACTTATAAAGAAATATATTTCTTACTTCATCTGTGAAAGACATCAAAGTCAGGCGAATGCTGGGTTTCCTAAGAGCTTTATAACTGAGTTTCATCCTATCAATCTGATAAAAACCAAAATAATTAGTGAGAATATAAAGAAGACATTGGCGAGAATGTAAATAAGATGATAAACGTTAATAATATGAAAAATTGAGAGAATATACTTCTTTAGTTCTCTCAGGCCAGTTGAAGACCCAGGGTTGATATTCAGCTAGATTCTAGGGAAGTTTACAATAACCATATATATAAGGACCTTCGAGACTTAATGGGAAGATGAACCACTTATCGTCACTAGAATGACGAGGACCTTGGTTAGTAGATGTATGAAAGTCAATATCCATCAATAAAAGCATTATCACCAGAGACCTTCTCTTTCTTCAAACGAACACCCCAACATGTACTATCCCTCTTCATAGGGACAATTCTATAATTTACAAAAAAATTGTCCACAGTATAATCGCAAGGAACAATGGGGACATCTTCAAACAAAGGATTCTTTGGAACCTTGGGGTAGCGAGTTCCTTTACCAGCGCCACGAGAAGCGTATTCAAGTAGTAATCTGATGCAATCCCCACCCAATTGGTATATTGCTCGTGAGAATCTCTCGTCAGAAATTATCTGATAAAACAGGGAAAGCTCAGGATCATAAAGAGGGATGGGAAGACCAGCTTCAAGTTGTCCCAGCGATACTATGACTTTCTCGCGAGAACATTGGTCGTCAGTAAATAGTTTAAGAGAAAGTTTTGATTTGGAATCTTGATTTGGAATCAGAGATAAGTTAAAACCTTTAAGTCTGAGTTTCTCACGCATTCTATTGAAGGCCTTCAAATTTTTAGCACCAGCAGCAACCATCTTAAGTATGGGAATGAAGGAAAAAGTTGAAAAGAAGAAATAAATCACAACGGTTATAAAAGCGCAATTTGCGGAAGAACAATAGAAATTGCAGAGAAAATATGGAGAGAAGGAAGAAGAAAGTAAAAGAGAAAAGAAGAGGAATGAGAAGAGTATTTATAGAAGAAAAAAATTCTCGAAAAGGATGAAGGAAATTAATGCAAAGGAAAGACGTGGATGGTCAGATCGCAACGGTTACAGAAGACGTGTCAAAAATTTAATGGTAGAAAGAAACTCGTGAAAACAGCTGGCGAAGGACGTAGAAATGTGTCAGAATGGAAAAACATAAAAGATAAGCGATTATGGAATTCTTAATTCTCATGATCTTCTCTTCTTCGCAGAAAAGACATGAGAAGAGGAAAGATGTAGTACCAGAATATCGCTACAACACTATTCCCGCGATATTAACAACATTTCTGCGAGAAGCCTAAACGTTTCTACAATTATTAACGACACTTTGACGATATTGTCGCAAGATTCTTCAACAAAATTTGGTGAGTGTCACAAAAGAATGATGTAACGATTAATGATTAAAGATATATGAAGAACAAGTCTTCTTCACGATGGTTATAAAGTTGGCGATGGTGAAGACCGAAGTTATGGCGATATGATCGCAAAGTAGATCCGAATTAGGGGGAAATCTTAGCTGTCTTCCACTATGTAAATCCCTATATAAAAGGCACGATAGATCCATAAAAGGGAGAGGCATTTTTTGAGAGCTGAGAGAATTTTGAGGAGAGAGAAACTCCAGAAAGAAAGTTGTACTTCTGAGTTTTGATCTTTCTTGTAAATCTTCCTGAAAGTGAATTAATAAAAGTGTTGTTGTTCATCCACAATTATGGCTTAGTTTTCATAGATTCTTGACAAGGGTGTAGTGTAGGAAATCCTGCAACTACAACAACCTCACCCAATAATTCGCTTAGAAAACTGTATGGACTAACTCTAAGATACTTTTAAGAGAATCAATTAGACAGTCAGACTCAATCTTAATAAAAAGTATATCAAAGAGTTATATCTCAATTTCTCGATGCAATCCTTACTCAAGAAAATACAAATCTGCAAGTCTAATTGAATACAAGAGAAATTAAATTGAATGGTACCAAAGACCAATGTTCAAGTATCAATCAACAACCAAACGTAGGTTTTCTCAATTGATTGATTCAACACACAACCTCTGATATTTCAATTATATAACAAAATATAATGCTGAAAATAAATAACACAGATACCAGAAGTTTTGTTAACGAGAGGAAACCTCCAATGCAGAAAAGCCCCGAAACCTAGTATTGAACAAACATTGTATTAAGCCGCTACAAACACTAGCCTACTACAAACTAACTTCGATATGGAATGTATTTGAACCCCAATAAATCTCACACTGATCCAAGGAACAGTTGCGCTCCTTACGTCTCTGATCCCAACAGGATACTACGCACTTGATTCCATTAGCTGATCTCACCCAAAACTAAGAGTTTCTACGACCCAATGTAGAAGACTTTGATAAACAAATCTGTATCACACAGAAAAATCTACAGGAATAAATAAATTTGTCTCCCATAGAAATACCTACGAGTTTTGTTCTATATTTTGATAAATCAAGGTGAACAGGAACCAATTGATAACCCGAACTTATGTTCCCGAAGAACAACCAAAAATTATCAATCACCTCACAATAATCTTAATCGACTAGCAAAATAAGATATTACAGAATCACAAACGATGAGACGAAGATGTTTGTGACTACTTTTTATCTTGCCTATCGGAGAAATTAATCTCAAGCCAATCTTACGATTGTACTCAATACAATATAAACAGCAAGATCGAATCACGTAACTACAGAGAAAATAATTGGGTCTGGCTTCACAATCCCAATGAAGTCTTCAAGTTGTTAACCTACAGGGTCTCGAGAAAAAACCTAAGGTTAATGGAGAGTCAACTCTAGCTTATACAACTAGTATCACACAGGAAGTATGGGGATTAACTTTCCCAGTTGCTAGATTTATCCTTTATATAGTCTTCAAATTAGGGTTTGCAATCTAAGTTACCTTGGTAACAAAGCATTCAATATTCACTGTTAGTTGAAAACCTGATTAGATTCAAGCTAATATCTTTTAACCGTTAGATCAAACTTAGCTTGTTATACACAAATAAAATGCACGTTCATTTAGGTTTGTGTAACCATACCTAAACATGTACACCTAGTTTGTTCAACAGTAGTTAACAAAATGGTAAGCCATATGAGCACTTTCATATCAACCATATTCATCTTCACCATAACTAGTCCAAATGACTCAAAAGAACTAGTTAAAGAGTTGTTCAATTATTTAGATCTCATAGAAGTTGTTAGAGCATTGATCGGTCGAACTCGCATGCGTTGCTATCTCAAGCATGTTTGTCAATATTAGTGATCAAAACTATAAAGTCTTTGATTTCTAGTCTACTATAGCTAAGGTCTCGGACTAGGATAGAAAGTGTAGTAGAGCTCAAGAACTCCATGGCGATCATCATACAAGACAAAGGACTACTCAAGGAACCAGTGGATTTTCATCGACTAAAATGTATGTGGAGACTTGAACTTATCTATCACTCAAAAGTCTATCTACTTTATCTCTTATCTTGAGACAAAAGTCGTATTACTATATAGACTAAGATTATACACATGTGAATATTTCGAGCTGAGTATATCTCGCTTATCTATTTCTCGAAATATGTGTTGGTAAAGATTTCTCTTTAGCCAAGTTCATCTTTACCTAGTGACGAAAGTCATGTTATGTTTTAATCATTTTGGAAATCGCTCTGACGAAAAATAGTTTATGAATAACAACTATATAACACCCTCTGAGAATGTTTCAATGATTGAAATAAGAGTTTAGATAATATAACCATTGAAGGATATAAGCATTGTTGTGGAAACACATATATGTATAAGTCCTTAGTGCTTGAACCAAAGTTTGCGAACTTGGTTGATCAAGTGAAACCGGTATAATGCGTGTGATTCAGTCCGCGAACTGGCGGAAGTTCTCGACCGAGAATTTCTGTTAGAGTTTGTAAACTCCATCCGGGAACTTAAGTCCGCGAACTTGAGTAGGTTATGTCTAAAAACGATGTTTGTGAACTTATCTTAATAAACTAAGGAATTCTATTGCAAACTGTGGATTTATAGTTCATGAATCGATTCGAGTGAATCACATCATTTTTGCTTCAATTGTGTCTTATGCAGTACATAAAGATCTAAGCAATTGAACAACTCTCTAACTAGTTCATTTGAGTCATTTGGACTAGTTATGGTGAAGAAGAATATGGCTGATATGAAAGTTATCATACGGTAACCATTTGTGTAGTTGCAGAATATCCTACAACTACACCCTCAGCAGAATTAGTAAAACTTAAGAAGTTCATGATGATGAATAACAATTTTCTTATTAATTCTCTCAATTGATTACAAGAAATATCTAAATGGAACTAGAATAGTTACAACTTTCTCTATTCTCCTTCCTAAAATATTTTCTAACACTCACTAAAAGAACCCCCCGAATTTTACATTTGAACTACTATTTATAGTCAAACTTGTACAACTGTATATGTGTTGCGAAGTATCGCAACATATCCTCGTAAAATTATTTTATGCTCGCAAATCCTTCCTACTTCCCCGTGCTTCTTTCATCATCGTATTATTTTGCGACTCTTTCCTCTTATATTTATTATGATGTTCGTAAGCTAATATTTTGCGATATTCGGTACCTACATCTTGCCTCTTCTCATGTCAGTTCTACGAAGAAGAAATGTCATGAGAACCTCTATTCTTGTAAATTTAATATAGTTATCATCACCTGTTAGATTCGCAACACGTATTTTTCTCTTTCATTAAAATTTTGACACGTTGTTTCGTAACCGTCCTTCTCAACCGTTCACATCTAATCGCATTGATGAATTTTTACTTCCATCAAACTCTCCCTTATTTATAAATAATATATTTAATTCTTTTTTGTATTCTTTTATTCTATTCATCTTCTTTACCACATCTCCTTCTGCAATTTCTTCCTTTTTTCTTCTATTACGATTTCTTATCTCTTTCACTTCTTTTCCTCTCTGTTTTTCTATCTTTCATCCAATGGCTCCAAAGAAGAAAACTATAGAACAACTTAATGCAGAGTTTGCTGATAGAGACCTTGTTCTTTCTGAAATTGATGGTCACAATAATAAATCCTCTCTCTGTATGGAACTCTTTACTAATCTCCACTGGGATGATCGGAAAATTTTAGTTTCACGAGGTCAAATCCTCGCAGGCCTTCCCCTTCCTCTTTATGATGTCAACCTCCCTCTATTCTACGAAATTATTTCCCACCCAAATTTCTCACGAGCCATTTATCAATTGACTGGTGATTGCATTCGTCTTCTGGTTGAGTTCGCAACTCGTGCTGCTACTGGAAAATATTTATATCCAATTGAACTTAGGAGACCTGCATTTAGAGTTGTAGAAATTATTGCTGCAAATTATACGGTCGAGAATTTCTTCAAAAATTACACATTAATCCCTTCGAAGAAGGAAAATAAACGTTGGGGAGTTCGTCTTCATCGTAAAGATGATACCGCATAAGATAATCTTCTTATGCACGATATTGATTATGCTTCAGGAAATAATAAAACCCCTCGCCATTCTCATGATGAAGATTGGTACAATTATCCTCTAGCATTATCGGGTTCTTATATTTCTGGGATAGTAGATCTTCCTGCGAACCTTCGTGATCGTAACTATCAACCTTGGGTCTTTTCTTGGCCTAACAAAGATAAATATGTATGTATCTCCATCTCCTTATCTTCTTGTTATTTTTCAACTTGTTTTCAAATGAGGTAATAAACACTCTTATATGTATTATACACAATATATTGTTGCCTCTATTTCTTATCCTTATTTGAATTTATAGACTCTTCCTGATTTTCCTGGGGCCGTTACGAGTAAGGATAAGAACTCAACTTCTTCTAAAGTGCTATCTGCGAGACAGAGAACGCTTCGTTTTGCGAAGAACACCAAATCTTCTGATAATGAAGAAAATACTCTTCGCAAAGGAAAGAGAAAGCTTGAGGATATGGTTTCTGTAAAGAAGAGAAAGAAACTCCCAGCCAGTACTTAATCCAACGTGATCTCCTCTAGCAAGAATGTTGACGGAGAACAAAGTGATGAAGATGATAAATTTCCTGAGAAGGGTCTTAGCTCTAACTCTGATACTATTTCTGATAGGGGACATGATGATGACAATGATGAAGAAGATGAAGACTATATCAATGCGGAAACTTTTGAGTCTGCAATGATTCAAGTGTCTGAGGCTTTTCTCCACTCTTATCGTGGATTAGGAAATTCTCCTACTGCGAATGCTCGTAAACTTATTGCAAAGGCTTGCAAAGTTCCCACTGTTCTCAACAATAATTCCCTTAATGGAATTTCAAGATTCGTATCTCCTGCTAAATTATACGCTTTGGGGAGTATGGTAAATTTCTTTTCTATTCCTTGTTTATTTCCCTTATTTCATTGATTTTTAATCCTTTTTACTTGTTGAGGTTGGGAGGGTTAGCTGCGCAGCTGCTTCAAATTGGGAAAGACGTCATTCCATTGCTGAGAAGAAAACTTTAAGCCGTTGTAAGAAGTTGGAAGTTGAGAATTCAAAACTTCGTCAGCAAATAGAGGATTTGAATATTGATAATGCGGAATTAAATTCCCGTTGCGAAGATAATCCACAATCTGCGAGTATCGCAGCTGGAGGTTCTTCCCTTCTTGAGGAGAATAATCAATTAAAGCTTGAAAATACTTCTCTTCGTAATGATAAGAAGCAATTAGAAGGTAAGTTCGTGTACTATGGTTACTTTAACTCCGTAATTTGCTAACCAATTCCTTAATTTCTTCCCTTACTCTTTATTCTCTTATCCTGTAGTTACTGCATAAAATTATGCGAAGATGAATGATGATCTGAAAACTATTTTTGCCGCACGTAACCAGAAGATTCGTGATTTAAAATCTCAACTTCAAATTTCTCGGGACAATCATAGTTTAAATATCAAACGTTTCCGAGCTAAGATGACTCGCAAGATTTGTGAAGACAACCAAATTCCTCTCAAGACGTATCAGACACTCCTTTCTGAAAAAATTCCCAATGATACACCATATTTAGAAATTTCTGATAGTGAAGCTGAAGATGATATCTCCGAAGAAGAAAAATAAGATCATTTTGATGAAGATAAATCATCTTCAAAATAGTTTTATTCCTTTCTGTATGTTTGCTTCAGTTCTTTTATCTTGTTTACTTGAGTACTGCACTTTTAATCAATCAACAATTTCCTTTTGAAATTTAATTAGTACCAATGTCTTAATTTTGAGATGATGAATTGATGTTTAACTGAATGCTTCCCTCTGTTTTCATGACTTGATCATATGGAGAGAAATAATATATTTTGAATACCTAACTTAGTATTCCTTTTCCCCTTATTATTTCTCTTCAGGTGATCAATCCTTATTTTAAGTATCTAGAATATCTGCCTCAGTTTAAGTTGCGAAGCTTCAAGTTTTTGCGAAGTATATATGAAATATTCCCCTATAAGTATAAGAATTATGAATCCTCCTTGAATTATAAATCATCCTTGAATAAGTATTATGTAATATCCTTGAATAAGTATAAGAAGTATATAAAATATACGAAGTATCAAAAAATATTTACTCCTTGATTGCGAAGTATAGGAAATATAAGAAATACAAGAAGTATTTAACCTTTGATTGTGGAATATGAGAAGTATAAGAAGTATTCGATCTTTGAAGAAGTATAATAAATATCCAATTCTCGTAACATGAAATATCCGTCCTTGATTGCGAATATATAAAGAACTATTGATCGAATTGATATATGTCGTTGTTGGAAATATAAAGAATCTCCAATATAATTGATTTCCTTGATTGCTGTGGTCTTATCATGCCTTCCTAAGTAAAGGTCTTATTTTGCCACCTCTTTTGTGATAATATTTTTGTTCGTGCGATAATATGACGAGTCTGAACATTCTTGCGAATATACAACCTCGTGACATTATCGTCTTGCGATGAAACCGCAGGATGTTATCACACTTTCATGTAATAACCCATTGATCTCATCTTAACTTCATTGTATGTAATTCTGCGAATATGTATATATATATATATATATATTTTTTTCCGCAGAAATATGATTGTTGCACAAATATGACAAGTCTTTATGTTCTTGCGAACAAGAAGCCTCATGACATTTGCGTCTTATAGCACGTATCAGCTCCCTAATGGAGGGTGCTGCCCTTTATCTTCCCCTTGGTTGCCCCTTCAAGGAAGCGTACATCGACCATACAAGGTTAGCTCTTCCCATCTGGTTTTGCAAACAACCAGCTTTTGATCGCAACCTCTTATCCTTTTTGCCTATAGGGCTTATAGTTACGAGGTTGCACCCTATGGGGTATCTTTGGGCCAAGTGCATCATTTTCCAAGACTTGTCAAGAATGGCAGATGTGCTTCAAACCCATCCGACACTCTTGACTCAACCGTGTACCTCGGCGCCTTGATCGTTTTCTACACTTCTTGAGAAAGACAGTATGCCTTAGTCGCCCAACCTATATCCTGGTACATCACAAGATTAGGTTGAGAATCCAAGGTGTCTAACCCGGATAGGTACCCCGCTTTTGGGTTGTAACCCGTAATGTCCATGTACTCAAGTTCTTTGGTGGTGTTCCGGTTTCCTTGAGCCATGCTTATAGGTACCCCCTTAAATGACGTACTTTAGGACTTTGCCTCTTATGAAATGTTGCTTCGTGAACTAGGGTGTACGCCACAAAGGTTTGCATGTGTAACATTTCTGCGACTTTCTTTTTTTTTTGAAAGCTAATCACAGTTTGCGGTCTTTTGTTCGCAAATATCTTTTGTGTCTTTCTTCAATGAAAGCTAATCGTAAAAAAAAAATTGTATTCGTAAAAATACTTTGCAAATATTTCATGTTGCGAAATACCTCATTTCATTTTCTTGTTTTTTCAAAATGCATTTTATTATACGTTGTGAAGAAATGTACTGATTACCTTCGTAAATCATACCTATTCTTTACCTTCGTAAATTTCTTATATGCTCAATCATTGTAACTTCATTCCTTCATGACTTAATCTTCAGCCATTAAATTTTCACTTCTCTTTGCAGCCTTTGCTCTTTTTCTCCAACTTTCCTTCTCAACAGTTTTTCCTTCGCAAACTTCTACTTCATGATCGTAACATTTCTTCCCTACGCCCAATCACCCTTGATAACTCCAATACCTTTAGGATGAGGAAATTTTATGCATTGATGAAAAGTTGAAGCTATGCCTAAAATCCCGTGAAGCCAAGGTCTCCCTATCAAAGCGTTGTACGGTGATTCAACATCAACAACGAAAAAAAAAATTCAGTTCGCATTCCCGTAATGGAATTCGCATGCTTATTTCTCCTTTAGGTTTATTGGCAGTTCCATTAAAGCCATAAATCCTGTAAGTAGAAGGTATTAGATCTGCGTCCTTTCCCCCATGATTTTGTAAGAAGGATAGAAGAGAATATTGACAGAGCTTCCTGTATCAATTAAGATTCTATTAAGACCAAATGATTCTTCATCTGTATCATCCCCACTTTCTTCCATATTCAGACAAATTTCCAATCTCACTACCAATGGATTATCATGTATTTGGCAACCTTCTGGAATTTTTGTAGCTTCAAAAGATATTTCACGCTTCTGCCAATCTTCGAGTCGTGAAATTTTTGCGATGTTCACTATTTCTCTTCCTTCACCATCTCTTGCATATACCCTACTTAACACATTATCATGAAAATATTCTATGGTTTTATATGAGTGAACTATAGAATTTCAGAAAACATTTCTTGCTTTTGGTCCCACTTCAATGTGTAAGATTTCTTTTCCCTTTTCTTGTGTTGTATTCACCATGCGAATTTCCATTGGGGCTTGTGGTAATTGTTGCGATTGTACTTGCTTGAGTAAAAAGTGATCCAGTTTGCCTTGATCAATCATTCGCAAGATAATCCTTTTGATATTATTACAACTATTTGTAGAGTGCCCATGAAAATGATGGTACAAGCAAAATTCATGACTTCTTGGACCCATTGGTGGTTCCTTTCCCATATTCCATGGAGTTGGTATATTCTCCATCAAGATAATTGCCTGCCATATCTTTTCTACACTTGTATTCAAAGGTGGCATCTTTATTTCTTCTCTTATCATTCTTTGACCTCCTTGACCATTGTTATAATTTTGTCTATGATTCCCCTGTCCAAAATAATTTTTCCTTTGTCCCCCATAATTTTCTTGCTGCTGATCTAATCTTGGGATCTGGTTATTTCCTCCTCGGCTGTAAAAATTCCTTTCTCTATCATACTCTTCTTGATCTTTGGTTCCCATTGCTACCATTTTTGGATGGCTATTGTTGTTTTTCTTCTCTTCTGATATATGCGAAGATGTTTGCGAGGATGTCTGCGAAGTACCTGCTACGACATTGATTATTTTAGGAAGTAAGTTTGCTCCTGTATCTTGATTTTTGGTGTTTACCACTGGATATGACTCCATATTGTTTTGCTTTTCTTCTAATGTAATGTACTCCTCTTGCAATTCTCGCAATTCTGTCATCATAATTGAATTCTTTCTTCTGAAGATTTGAACATATAACTGTTCAGTTGCGAACATCGCATTTATGAAAGACAAAATCAGGTATCTCTCATCCACGTGTCCTGCCATATCACTGCACATAGTTTTCCATCTTCTTACCAAATGCTTCAAACTTTCACCAATTTTTTGTTTTAAACCAAACACATCTTCAATGCCAAGTCGCGAGGAATGATTCGTGATATATGCTCCTAAGAAAGTTACTTGTAAATGATTAAATGATGTAATATTTTTCTTGGGAAGTCCTTCGAACCATTTTAGAGCTTCTCCTGTTAAACTTGATGCGAAGTACTTGCATAATACAACATCATGATTCTCCCATTGTAGCATGCATCTTACATATGCTTTAATGTGCTGAATAGCACATGAAATCCCGTCAAAGATGTTGGTTAACGTAGGAAGATTGCACTTTGGTGGAATCCCTCCCAACTGTACCTCTCTAGAAAAAGGAGTCCTCGCAGCTTCTTCTATTGCTTCATCTAATTGCCTTCTATCTCCTCCTCCTCTACTGCTTATCATTCCTCTCATTTCCGCTAATTCTCGAAAGATTCGTGCATTTGCTTCATAATTCTCCTCCATTGGCCTCTTCAACGCAGCTTCTCTTCTTCTACGTTCTTGCATCTCTTCTCTTGCGATTCTTCGCATTCTATCATACTCTTCATTAATGTTTTCATTTGCATGATTTTGCAAATATCTCCTTTCCAAATTGTCACAATTGTTTTGTTGCAGAGCATTTTGAAATTCTTGTTCTTCCATTTCTGTTCTCCTCATCCTTCTCATATGAATATCTGGAATTTCTTCTTCTTCATTTCTCCTTCTTCTGTGATTTATTTCTTCCTGGTTTGCCTGAACTCTGATTCGAAGATTTGGTTCGTTCCTTGTTATTTCTTCTCGTTGATTCCCAATCTTCCTCCAAATTCTATCACACTCAAGATTTTGATTGTTGCGAGCTTGTTCACGTCTTCTTACTCCATCTTCGTAATTGTTTTGATGCATAGCTTGTTGTCTCTCAATTTCTTCCACGAGTTGCCGCTCTTCCTCTCGATTTTCTTCGCCATTCTGATTATTTTTCCTTGGAAATGGTTCTGTTCGTAAATTCTCCACATTTTGTTCGTGATTTGGCACTAGAATGAAACGATTCTCTCGATTTCTTTCAACTTGATTCTGTGCTTGTTCTTGCATCTCATTTTCACTATTGATTGTTGGCGAATTTTGTCCTTCTCTTCCTGGTCTAACATTTGATCTCACAACACTTTGAGATTTCCTCCTTTGTAACATCTCATTTTCCCTTCTCAATTCTTGATTTTGTCTTGTTAGATTGGCACGTTCTTCATCTTCTAACCTTCGTTCTTCTTGAATTTCTTGTCTCAATGTTTCTAACATCTCCCTTTATCTTTCACAAGTTGGTCCTCCCATCAATCTCCCATTTTCTCTAATTTGTGGTTCTCTGTATGTTTCTGCTGGTGTATCAGTTCTCCAAGTGTGTATACTCACTCGATCATGATCTTCAGTTTGTTGAGTTTGATTTCTTCGATTGTTCCTTCTCCTACTAGGTTCTCCTGTTTCATTTGCTTCTCCACCTGCGAGCCTTGCACTTCTTCTTACTGCAGTAAATGGTTCTGATGTATTTCTTCTTCTAGCCATTTCAGATTTTCAAAAATCCTTAGAATTTTTGCTAGAACAATCTTCAAATACCTGTTTCTAGCGCCAATTATGTAGTTGCAGAATATCCTACAACTACACCCTCAGTAGAATTAGTAAAACTTAAGAAGTTCATGATGATGAATAACAATTTTCTTATTAATGCTCTCAATTGATTACAAGAAATATCTAAATGGAACTAAAATAGTTACAACTTTCTCTATTCTCCTTCCTAAAATATTTTCTAACACTCACTAAAAGAACCCCCCGAATTTTACATTTGAACTACTATTTATAGTCAAACTTGTACAACTGTATATGTGTTGTGAAGTATCGCAACATATCCTCGTAAAATTATTTTATGCTCGCAAATCCTTCCTACTTCCCCGTGATTCTTTCATCATCGTATTATTTTGCGACTCTTTCCTCTTATATTTATTATGATGTTCGTAAGCTAATATCTTGCGATATTCGGTACCTAAAATTTGGTTAACTAGTGTTGAACCAACTAATGTACAAGTTTGGGTACGGTTACATAAGCCTAGAAACGTGCATTACATGTGTGTATAACAAGCTATATTTTCGATCTAACGATTGATAAATATTAGCTTTAATCTAATCAGTTTTTCATCTAACGGTGAATATTGAATGCTTTGTTACTAAGCTAACATTGATTGCAAACCCTGATTTAAAGACTATATAAGGGAGAACTCTAGCAACTGGGAAACCTAATCCCCACACATTCTGTGTGATACTAGTTTGCTAATCTAGAGTCGATTCTCCTTTAACCTTTGGTTTTCTTCTCCTAAAACCAGGTTAATGACTTAAAGACTTCATTGGGATTGTGAAGCCAGACCGATACTACTTTTATTGTAGTTGTGTGATTTTATCTTTCATCTTCTATCGTACGAGTACAATTGTAATAATTGGCTTGAGATTTCTATCTCCGATAGGCAAGATATAAAAGTAGTCACATACACTTCGTCTTATCGTTTGTGATTCCTCAATAATCTTCTTCGCTGCGTCGATTAAGTTTATTGTGAGGTGATTGATAAAGCTGAGTTGTTCTTCGGGATTATAAGTCTGGGTTTATCAATTGGTTCTCGTTCACCTTGATTTATCAAAATACGGAACAAAACATATGTTTATTTGTGGGAGACGAATTTATCTATCCTTATAGACTTTTCTGTGTGAGACAGATTTGTTTATTAATGTCTTCGACTTTAGGTCGTAGTAACTCTTGGTTGTGGATGAGATCAGCTAAGGGAATCAAGTGCGCAGTATCCTTCTGGGATCAGAGGCGTAGGAGAATAATTGTACCTTAGATCAATGTGAGATTGGTTGGGGTTCAACTACAGTCCAGAACGAAGTTAGCTTAGAGTAGGATAGTGTCTGTAGCGGCTTAATATAGTGTATGTTTAATCTTGACTAGGTCCCGGGGTTTTTCTGCATTTTAGGTTTCCTCGTTAACAAAATTCTGGTGTCTGTGTTATTTCTTTTCCGCATTATATTTCGCTATATAATTGAAATAATACAGGTTGTGCGTTGTTCAATCAATTAGAATATCCGAACTTCTTGGTTGTTGATTTAAATTGATTGACACTTGGATATTGGTCTTTGGTACCATCCAAGTTATCTCTCTTTGATAAAGACTCGCAAATTATATTTTCTTGAGTATAGATCAAATTGAGAGATATAGATAATAAACTCCTTGAGATATTTTCTATTGATTGAGTCTGACTGTCTTGTTGATTCTCTAGAAAGTAACTCGGAGTTATCCATACAACTTGCTAATCAAAATATTGGGTGTGGTTGTTAGACCCCCTCTTTTTGAATTGGTATCAGAGCATTCAAACACGTTTAAGACCTTACAAGTATGTGTTTGTAGCGATCTGACTCTATGGACAAGAGTAGTATCTCTGATAAATGCATTACCAGAAATAAATTTTTTGTCTCGTCTATTAAAGAGAAAGATCCTTCAATCTCAAACATAGATGAACCTCGTGTTCAAACTAGATAGACAGATTCTGACATGTGTTGTTTTGATTACATTTCAAAAGAGTCTATTTCTCAAAATAAATGGGAAACAACTGAAGATAGTGAGTTGATTCTAAATATTATTAGAATTCAAGCTGATGGACTCAATCAGATAAAACAACACGTCAGTGTTCTTATTGGTATGATAAGAGACTGCAAATCCAAAGAAAATACAGGAGATCATTCTTCATGTATGACTCTTGATGCAAGCCTTAAAAAGGATGCGTTGGAAATAAAACATCAATTGAGCAAGCTCTCTATTCAAGAATGCTCTAAGCAGTCCAATGTACCAATTACTTCTTGTTATAGCATTGCTCGGTCAAACTCGTATGTGTTGCTATCTCAAGCACGTTTGTCAATGTTAGTGATCAAAACTATAAAGTCCTGATTTCTAGTCTACTATAGCTAAGGTCTCGGACTAGGATAAAAAGTGTAGTTAAGCTCAAAAACTTCATGGCGATCATTATACAATACAAAGGACTACTCAATGAACCAATGGATCTTCATCGACTAAAAGGTATGTGGAGACGCTTAACTTATCTATCACTCAAAAGTCTATCTACTCTATCTCTTATCTTGAGACAAAAGTCGTATTACTATATAGACTAAGATTATACATACATGATATTTCGAGCAGAGTATATCTCGCTTATCTATTTCTCGAAATATGAGTTGGTAAAGCTTTCTCTTTAGCCAAGTTCATCTTTACCTAGTGACGAAAGTCATGTTATGTTTCAATCATTTTGGAAATCGCTCTAACGATAAATATTTTGTGAATAACAACTATATAACCTCCTATGAGAATGTTTCAATGATTGAAATGAGAGTTTAAACAATATAATTGGAGGATATAAGCATTGTTGTGGTAACACATATATGTATAAGTCCTTAATGCTTGAACCTAAGTTTGCGAACTTTGTTGATCAAGTGAAACCAGAGTAGTGCGTGAGCTCAGTCCGCGAACTCAGCATACAAGCTCAGTCCGCGAACCCATTCCGCAAACTGGCATAGTTCTCGAACCCGAGAATTTTTGATGGAGTTTGTGAACTCCGTTCGGGAACTTAAGTCCGCGAACTTGAGTAGGTTATGTCTAAAAATGATGTTTGTGAACTTATTATAATAAACAAAGGAATGCTACTGCAAATCGTGGATTTATAGTTCATGAATCGATTCGAGTGAATCACATCGTTTTTGCTTCGATTGTGTCTTGTGTAGCACATAAATATCTAAGCAATTGAAAATCTCTCTAACTAGTTCATTTGAGTCATTTGGACTAGTTATGGTGAAGAAGAATATGGTTGATATGAAAGTTATCATTTGGCTAACCATTTGGTTAACTAGTGTTGAACTAACTAATGTACAAGTTTGGGTACGGTTACACGAACCTAAAATTGTCTAGTACATGTGTGTATGACAAGCTAAGTTTCCGATCTAATGGTTGATAAATATTAGCTTGAATCTAATCAGGTTTTCATCTAACGATGAATATTGAATGCTTTGTTACTAAGCTAATGTAGTACCAGAATATCGCCACAATTATATTCACGAGAGATTAATGACACTTTTGCGAGCGTCACCGAAAACTTTTCAACAACATTTCACGAGTGTCACAAAATAATTCAGAGAATGACGTAATAAACAACGACAGCATAAAACATGAGAAAAATGTGAAGATTTTGTAGTTAAAAAGAATGTTCGCGAGCACAAGGCGGGAATTCACGAGAGCAAGGCAGGAAATGAAGATTTTGTGGTTATAAAAGAGTCTCGCGAGCACGATAGCAGAGCCATCAAGAAGCATAGCCAAAATCCTAAAAAATGGGAAAGATAGATTGAACGTGAGCTGTCACCCACTATGAAGATACCTATATAAAGAGAAGAGCAGGAGAGAGAAAAGAGGAGGAATAATTTTTAGAGGAGAGAGATATTTTGCAGAGAGGTTTTAGGAGAGAGAATGTATTTTTCTTTATCATCTTCTTCCCCAAAACTAGATTTAGAACTCCATTAATGGAGATTATCAAATGTAAACTTTAACAATCATAGTAGAGAATCATGGATGTAGATCAAATTGATCGAACCATGTAAAAATCCGTGTGTCTATTTACAATGTTTAGAATTTTAAATATCAAATTAGTTTAGATTAAAAGATTATTATCAAGATATTACAAGGGGTGTGTTGTGGGAAATCCTGCAACTACATTTTGGCACCGACTAAGGGGATATACAGAACTTCTTGTTGGATTGAAGAAGATCAAGAGAAATTAACAACTGTTAATGATGAATTCCATGGGATTTATGAGATACAGGGGAAAATATGGAAATTTTGGGAAAAGAACGATGAAGAAGAGACAACATAATTTAAGAAAAATATATACAGAGAAAGAGAAACAGGAATGTTGGGAAGCAGGAGCAGATTTGAAGAAAATTTTAAATAAATTGAAACGGCATCAAACAGGACAAATTCCTTCCTATCTTTTTAATTACATGTTAATAATCTAGATCTGGAAGATTTTGAGTTTTTAACAATCAAACTTTGTTTTCATAAAAATTGATTTTGGTTGATATTTTGAATTAAAACGAATTTTGATCATAAATGTACACACAAAAACCTCGATTTTAATCATGATTTTGATCGTTTCATGAAAATATAATCTTGATCGTTTCTGCGAAATACAGATTTACGAATGTTATTTTTAAAATCCATTTCATGAAAATCCAAATTTTTGCGAGAATACAATCATTAGACTTCTGTTAGTATATTTAATTTATTGACTGAATATGTTTTCTTAAGTTCAGACTGCTGAATAAATTAATTGATTACTTGATGAGTTGGTGGCAAAGGAAAACTAACGAGAACGAGCAGCTCGTTCATCACAGGAAAATGGATCTATGGTGAAAAGATGAAATGATGGTGTGCTTATTGTAATTGTTTTGATATTAATTCCATTTTGTGCTATTTCATCGCAGGAAAAGAGAGAGAAGAAACAGCTCATGACTACGTACAAAATCAAGTCTATGGAAATTATTATTCTTAAGTCTTATTGAAGAGCAGCTCGTGAAAAGATGAAATGATAAGAATCTTAATTTAATCAAGTCTTCATTAATTAGTCTATAGAAATGCTGCTCATGATAGGGAAGGATTTATTTTAATACTTAAGAATTATTGCTCATGACGTACTAGAATTATTGTTGCCTCGTGGAGTCATGGTACAATTATTTCATTTCTGCGATAAAGAGAAGTACAAGTGTGAAGTGGAAATGAAAGAAAAATTATATCATTTCTTCCAAGCGGAAAGAAAGGACAACAGGGCATATTCAGTGATAAAGAGAAGTACAAATCATTGCAAAGCAAAAGTTCACTTGGCTGGAACATCATAAGCGAAAGACAAATTTACGAGATAATCAATTATAGTCCAATCAAAATCCAGCTACTTTGTGGATTACCAAGGATGTCAAGGAAGCAAATGCAGCGAAGATAAGAGGTTACATCAACAGGTTCAGGCATCTCAAAAAAGTGACGATTGCCAATTCATGAAAATAGCCATATCAATAAAATGGGAATTTCATTTTATCAAAATCTGGCGTTTAATATACTTGAACAACGCTTCAACAAATTAAAAGGACATGTCATCATCTTTGAAGATTCGTAAATGCAAAGAATCTCTTTAATAGTGGCAAAGATAAATAGTTTTATACATTTCTTCAACTAAAGAAGTGTAGTTGGCGAATGTTAAGATGTATCATAAATTTTTAAGAGACGTGTCATCATCAACTAAAGACGTACTGAAGACTTAATTGATTATCAGCGAGGAAGGGACACTTTTATACATTGAAAATGAGATGGGATAAATTCACAAAACTCTCGTGAATATTAAAAATTTCACGATAATTTCTTTAGTGCTCGCAATTAAGGTCAAAACCAATTATACTATCAATTAATAGTGAAATGAGAAGTGCACATGATTCACGAGATCTACAGCCAAATTTAACCTCAAATGGGCCAGTGAAGAATGGAATTAAGTACAGAGGGAAAAGTGGAATATTTCTCATAAGAATTATTCTCACAGATATTTTCAGCACAAATATTTTCTTCGCAAGTATTTACTTCGTAAACATTTTCTTGAGAATTGCACCAAAAAAGAAGCTGCGATCATCACAAGAGAGAGTTAGAACAGTTGATTAATAAAAAGGATGTAGATGTACTCGTGGATGAAACACAAAACTCGTGAATAAAAGAAATCTCGTGGATAAATTTAATCTCGTGGATGAAGTAATGTAGATGTACTAAACTTTAATTTTGCGAGGATTATCGTCATTTAGCAAAACGTCATCTACATTTTGATTGAGAAGTAGGTCATCAACTTAGGAGAAGAAGAAATAAAAATGATTGAGAAGTACTAAACTTCACATGACAGATATACTCACAGGGGCTAATATTCACGAGAATCTTATGTCATCCATTTTGCATAGGTATTAACAAATAAAATTTATGATAGTGGGATTTGCGTTGATAAAATGTTTGGTGAAGACAGTGTTTACTTTGGTTAGAACTCGACTAGCAAAGGAGTTATGCCAATGTGTGAAGTTTACAACCAAAATCAGAGAATACAGCTCACAAAGAAAATTTGCACAGTTGGTCACTGGCGAGAAGAAGAAGCTTAATATTACAAGATCGAGCCTCACCGCAATAATATTTTTTCACGAATTTTCTAAAGTTGCCTGACGAGAGAAGATACATATAAGAGCAACAAGAATGAAGAAATTTGACGAGAGCTTCGCAAGTTAATTTCGCAAGAGAGAGTTAGAACAATTAGTAGGGTGCAAGAGGCAGATCAAAAGTTTATTTCTCATCTCTTCTAAATTTTCAAGCACCTCCAATACTTCGCGAGAACTGGCAGCAACAGCAAATCGCCAAAAAGCTAAGTACCATTTCCTTGAATATTTTACTTACAGAAAATGAAAATTTTTGATTTATATTATCGCCAGATTTCAAAGAAAATTTTTAAGATTTATAATATTTCAAAAAAAAAAAATCAATTTTTTTTTTGATACATTTTACTAAAAGCGATATAATCGCAAGATTTCTAAAAATTCAAAGATTTCAAAATATTTCAAAGATTTTTTGATTTGATTAAGAAACAGCGATACAATCGCCAAGAATTAAAAAATTTCAAAAAATTATAAAAAATGAGATCATCGCAAAAAATTTCAAAGATCGCAAAAATTTTCTAAATTTTCAAAGATCGCAAAAAATTTCTAAATTTTCAAAGATCACAAAATTTTTCAAAGATTTCAAAAGATTATAGAAAAAGGAATTATCGCAAAAAAATTTCAAAGATTTCTAAGGTTACAGAAAACGAAATTATCGCCAAAATTTCTAAGATTTCAAATTTCCAAAATACGCGATACAATCGCAAGATTTCAAAGAATATTTCTAAGATTTCAAAAGATTTTAAAGAATATTTCAACTTACAGAAATAAGCAAAACAAATTTTTATCAAAGTTGCGAGTGTAATCGCGAGATTATTCAAGATTATATAAAGAATTGACAGAAATGAAAGAATGAAGAAACGCGAAAATATCGCGAGAAACGCGAATATAATTTCGCAGAGATTTAAAGAATGGGACAAACCTTTATGGCGTGCACCCTAGTTCGTGAATACAATTTCGTAAGAGTCAAATGTAAGACCTACAAGCACGTTATAAGGGGGGTATCTCTTTACATGATTCAGCGATAAGGTTATACCGCCACTGGAACCTGAGTCATGCAGATGTTGGGGTTAAAGAAAACCTATCCGGGAGAGAGATCTTGGATTTACAGCTTTATAAGGTTATACCCTGGTTGGACGACCGAGGATCTCTTCCAAGAAGTGCAGAGTATGACCAAGGCGCCGAGGTACACGGTTTAGCCAAGGGTGCCCGGGACGGACGAACCTACCCTGGACATCTTTGGTAAGTCTTGGCTATGATGCACTTGGCCTGAAGAAAACCCCACTTAGGGTGCAGTCTTGTAACTATAAGCCATATAGGCATAAAGGACAAGAGGCTGCGAAAACAACTGGTTGTTGGTAAATCTGGATGGGAGGAGCTAGTCTTGTATGGCCGATGTTACCTCCTTGAAGGGGAAACCAGGGGGGAAGATAAGGGCGGCACCCTCCATTAGGGAGCTGATAAGTGTATTAAGACGGCAATGTCATGGGGCTCTAAGATCGCAAGATCATTTAGGCCTGTCATATTGTCGCGTAAATTATACAGAGGCAAAAAGCCAAAAGAGAAAAAGTTAAGATGAGATCAATGGGTTTTTACATGAAAGTGTAAAGACGTCCTGCGATTTCATCGCAAGACGGCAATGTCATGAGACTTTGATCTCGCGAGAGAACTTAGACTTGTCATATTGTCGCATAACAGGCCAAAAAGCCTCAAGAGAAAAGATAAGGCAAGATCAATGGGTCAATACATGCAAATGTAAAGACGTTCTGCGATTTTGTCGCAAAGAGAAAAATTGGCAAAATAAGACCTTTAACTAGGAAGGCAAAATAAGACCAATAGAATAATCTCAAACATTAATTATTTTATTTTAAGAATGCAGGAAAGATTTGTTCAGAGTACTATTCAAAATCTTTCAGAAATACTATTTGGAATCTCTCAGAAGTACTATTCAGAGTTTCTCAGAAGTATTATTCAGAGTCTCTCAAGAGGAATGTCTACAATCTTGTAGCATTATTCACAATATCGCCACTATTCATCGCAGCACTATTCAAAGCATTATTTCAGAATCTTGCAGAAACATTTAGAGCCTCGCAGAAACGTTTAGAAATTCGCAGAAACATTCATAAATTTTCATACTAATTCAGCATATTGCATACTATTCCAAAATTTCGTAAGAGAAGTGATTAGTTCGCAGAATATGATCATTTTATCAAATGAGGCAGAGGCAATTCGTTCATTTAACATTTTCTCAGGGATTCTTCCTTCATAAATAAAGAATAGAGGCAACTATGGATTACCAAGAAAACATTTTATGTTCTTTATCTTCTCGGCAAGAATCATTTCCAAAATGGACAGGGATTTTCACCAAAAAATGAAGCAATAATTTCACAGGAACAGAGGCAATACTTATAACTTTCATTCAAAAATGGATACTTCTTATATTTAGAGGATTGAGTACTTATTATAATTCTTCAAGGATACTTCATACTTCACATACTTCAAGGGAGGATGCTTCTTATTTACTTCGCAAAACTTCAGAACTTCGCAAAAGAATAGAGGCAAGTATATACTTTTCAAATCCAGTATTCTTTCGCTCATTCCTTCATCAACAAAAATCAAAGACTACTATAATAACATATTTTTTCTTAAAGATTACTTTTCAAGCAATATTCAAGAAAAAAGAGGCAAGATGTAGTACCAGAATATCGCCACAATTATATTCACGAGAGATTAATGACACTTCTGCGAGCGTCACCGAAAACTTTTCAACAACATTTCACGAGCGTCACAAAATAATTCAGAGAATGACGTAATAAACAACGACAGCATAAAACATGAGAAAAATGTGAAGATTTTGTAGTTAAAAAGAATGTTCGCGAGCACAAGGCGGGAATTCACGAGAGCAAGGCAGGAAATGAAGATTTTGTGGTTATAAAAGAGTCTCGCGAGCACGATAGCAGAGCCATCAAGAAGCATATCCAAAATCCTAAAAAATGGGAAAAATAGATTGAACGTGAGATGTCACCCACTATGAAGATACCTATATAAAGAGAAGAGCAGGAGAGAGAAAAGAGGAGGAATAATTTTTAGAGGAGAGAGATATTTTGCAGAGAGGTTTTAGGAGAGAGAATGTATTTTTCTTTATCATCTTCTTCCCCAAAACTAGATTTAGAACTCCATTAATGGAGATTATCAAATGTAAACTTTAACAATCATAGTAGAGAATCATGGATGTAGATCAAATTGATCGAACCATGTAAAAATCCGTGTGTCTATTTACAATGTTTAAAATTTTAAATATCAAATTAGTTTAGATTAAAAGATTATTATCAAGATATTACAAGGGGTGTGTTGTGGGAAATCCTGCAACTACAACTAACATTGATTGCAAACCCTGATTTGAAGACTATATAAGGGAGAACTCTAGCAACTAGGAAACCTAATCTCCACATATGCTGTGTGATACTAGTTTGCTAAGCTAGATTCAATTCTCCTTTAACCTTTGGTTTTCTTCTTCTAAAACCAGGTTAATGACTTAAAGACTTCATTGGGATTGTGAATCCAGACTAATACTACTTTTCTTGTAGTTGTGTGATCTGATCTTGTTGTTTCTATCGTACGAGTACAATTGTAATAATTTTCTTGAGATTTGTATCTCCAATAGGCAAGATATAAAAGTAATCACAAACATCTTAGTCTCATCGTTTGTGATTCCACAATATCTTTCTTCGCTGCGTCGATTAAGACTATTGTGAGGTGATTGATAAAACTGAGTTGTTCTTCGGGAATATAAGTATGGTTTTATTGATTGGTTCATGTTCACCTTGATTTATCAAAAGACGGAACAAAACACATAGGTTTATTCGTGGGAGACGAATTTATCTATCTTGTAGACTTTTCTGTGTGAGACATATTTGTTTATTAAAGTCTTCGACTTTGGGTCGTAAAAACTCTTGGTTGTGGGTGAGATCAACTAAGGGAATCAAGTGCGCAGTATCCTACTGGGATCAGAGGCATAGGAGCATAACTGTACCTTGGATCAGTGTGAGATTGGTTTGGGTTCAACTACTGTCCAGACCGAAGTTAATTTGGAGTAGGCTAGTGTATGTAGCGGCTTAATACAATGTATGTTTAATCTGGACTAGGTCCCGGGGTTTTTCTGCATTTGCGGTTTCCTCGTTAACAAAATTCTGGTGTCTGTGTTATTATTTTTCCGCATTATATTTTGTTATATAATAGAAATAATGCAGGTACTGCGTTGTTCAATCAATTAGAATATCCGACCTTATTAGTTGTTGATTTAAATTGATTGACACTTGGATATTGGTCTTTGGTACCATCTAAGTTATCTCTCTTTGATTAAGACTCGCATATTGTATTTGCTTGAGTAAATCAAATTGAGCGATAGAGATAATAAACTCCTCGAGATATTTTCTATTGATTTAGTCTGACTGTCTAGTTAATTCTCTAGAAAGTAACTCGGAGTTGTCCATACAGATTGCTAATCAAAATATTAGGTGTGGTTGTTAGACCCACGCTTTTTCAATTGGTATCAGAGAAGGCAAACATGTTCAATACCTTGCAATTCTGTGTTTGTAGCGATCTGACTCTATGGACGACAAAGTCTCTTATAACACTTCACCAGAGTTAAAAACCAAACGTTGAAAAGTTCTGATAAACTGGCTATTCTCCCAAAAAGGTTGGATGAATAAATCCGAATCAACTCTGATCTTATTGCAGAGAAACCAGTTATAAATCCTTTTAAGGATATGAGAGATCTCAATAGTTTCTCTCTAAAGAAAATTCATACATCAGCTAATAAACAACGACTAAATGTTATCAAAACGGATATGACTCAGAACGGTTCTGCGAAACGAAAATATGTTAGCCCATGTTTGTTTTATGATTCCCCAAATCATACTCAACATAATTGTATGTCTTTTCAAAAGAGATTAAGGGTTGCAAATAATCTTCATAAGAGAACTAAACAACTATTTACGTCTTTATAAAGACATACTAAACTATTGGGAAATTCCAAACAGAATAGTACAAATAGTATGGGAGCTTTTGCTTTAAAATCAACATCACCCTTTCAATGGTTTCTCGACAGTGGATGTAGCAGACACATGACAAGTGACCTCACTTGGTTTGTTTCTTCAGACGACTATGAAGGCGGACCAGTAATATTCGGAGATGGGAAATGTTGCTACATAAGCAAGAAGGGAACGATCAAAGTACCTGGCATACCAGAAATCCATGATATAGTCTACGTAAAAGGTATGACTGTAAATCTTCTTTCTGTTAGTCAAATTTGTGACAAAGGCCATCGAGTTGTCTTCTATGCAAATGGATGTAACATTGTACACAAAATTGGGAAAGTAATTTTTCAAGGAACTTGTGGTAAAAATAACTGTTATCTTCTTGATACTCAGTTCAGCAATTGTTGCAATCTGACTAAGGTGAAATCTACACATCTTTGGCATGAAATTTTTGGTCACATCAATTATCGCCTTCTAACTAAGATCATTAACAAAGAACTTGTAAGATGCGTTCCCAAAATCAATGCAAAGATTGAAGGTGTATGTGGTTCCTGTCAAAATGGTAAACAAACAAAAGTTCACCATAAATCATCTCGAGATATTCTCACTAAAGATCCACTTGATTTAATTCATATGGATCTCTTCGGACCAACTTAACAACCTACGGTTGCTGATAAAGAGTATGCTTTAGTTATGGTAGATAATTACACCAGATTCACTTGGGTGGCATTCCTATCTCATAAGAATGAAACTCGTGGAGAATTCAAGATTATTGTTAATAGAATCCAGAACGAACAAGGTCGTAAACTAAAGAAAATTAGAAGCGACTGTGGAACTGAATTCAAGGACACTAAGGTGTGTGAATTTTGTGACGAACTGGGAATTATTCAACAATATTCTCCACCTATTACTCCTCAAGATAATGGAGTTGCAGAGAGAAAGAACATAAATATTCAGGAAATGGCCAAGGTAATGCTCCACAACAAAAACTTACCGTTAAGGTTTTGGGGATAAGCGGTCTTCACAGCATGCTATTTGATCAACCATGTCTACTTACGGTATAAAACCCTCAACACTCCTTATGAGTTGTGGTACGGTAGAAAACCAAACTTGCACTATCTTAGAGTGTTTGGTAACAAGTTATACATTCTTAAAGATCGAGAACAGAGAGGGGAAATTGACACCAAAAGAGATGAAGGTATCTTCCTTGGCTATGCTTCTGATAGTCGTGATTTCCGAGTATTCAATCTTAGAACCCAAGTTATGATGGAATCTTCTAATGTTATCATCGATGATATTAGCCATTTTCATCATGACAATTCTCCTACTGAATTTCCTCCATCAGAGACAATTGAGAAAGTCAAAGAAATACCTAAATCAGTTGAAGTTATCCCAACTGTTACTGATCCGGATATTTCTAGTGACAAGGAGAAGAACTCTGACCTAGCCATTCCTAAATAACAAGAACGTGTTCCTCCACAACACCTCTGGGTTCAAAGGAATCATGATCCAAACAGTATTATTGGAGGAAGATATTTTATAGCTAGAATAAGAGGACAACATCAATATATTTGCAATTTTGGTTGTTATCTGTCTCTTATAGAACCAAGAAATATTGATGAAGCTCTTAGCGATCCCGCTTATGTGAATGCTATGCATGAAGAGTTAAATCAATTTCAAAGGAAAGACATATGGGAACTCGTATCTTGTCCCTCCAATGTTAATATTGTTGGTACCAAATGGATATTTAAGAACAAGTCTGATAAATTTGGCACAATTTTTATAAATGAAGCCAGTCGCTCAAGGATATTCACAAATTGAAGGTATCGATTTTGACGAAACCTCTGCACCTGTGGCACGCCTTGAGTCCATTAGACTCTTATTAGATCATGCTTGTTTTCTAAAAGTTAAACTTTTCCAGATGGATGTAAAATCTACGTTTCCAAACGGGATTTTAAAAGAAGAAGTCTATGTTGCTCAACCAAAATGGTTTACAAACTGTGATTTTCCAGATCATGTTCTCAAACTCAAAAAGGCTTTATATGGGTTAAAACAAGCACCTAGAGCCTGGTTTGAAAAACTTACCACTTCTCTTATTAGGAATGGTTTCTCAAGAGGTGGAGCTGATAAGACCTTATTTACCAAATGGAGTGGGAAAAACGTTATCATTTTTCAAGTATATGTAGATGATATCATCTATGGATCAACTTTTGAGAAGCTAGCAAAGGATTTTCAAGTTTCTCTTGCTAGAGAATTTGAAATGAGCAATGTTGGTGAACTGAAATTCTTTATAGGATTGCAAATTCAACAACATAAAGATGAAATTTACTTATCCCAAGAAAAGTATGTTAGGGATCTTGTGACAAGATTCGGCTTGGATACGTCTTCTCCAAAATTGACACCTATGCCTACTACTGGTAAACTACATAGAGATGAGAAAGGAGTAAAAGTAGATCAAACATTGTATCGATCTATTATTGGAAGCCTTTTATATTTAAGAGCTACTAGACCTGATATTTATTTTAGTGTTGGTTGTTATGCTAGATTTTAGGCTGATCCATGGTCCAAAAGGAATCTCAATGTTATACTAGTACTAATATAAAGAAAATAGATCTTTTGTAGGAGAACCCTAAATTACTTAGTTATCCCTATTCTTTATATATTTACATAAATACCATTGTTTTAAAAATAGATCAAAAATTTTAAAACTTAATAAAAAGGATCATACGATATGTCAATCACACTATTAGGTGGACTTCTCCATACATTATCAGCTTTTTTTCTTCAATGCATTTGAAATAGTGATACTAGTGATGTACTTGTCTAAGATATCCTTTTGCTTTATTTGAAACTGTTACTGAAAATGGAGTGGGAAAAACGTTATCATTTTTCAAGTACAGTATAGGGTGATCTTTAGAAGATGATATCATCTATGGATCAATTTGTTTTCTATGCTAGTTGGTTAGCAAAGAGGACGGGTTTTTCATTCTGAGTTTCTCTTAACTTTGATTGGGCTAGACTGTTGACATTGTTTCTATCCGATGCCCGTTATCCCAAATGAGAATGAAATGAGCAATGTTGGTTTGAGTTAACATAGATGGTCGAAAGAGTGCACAGTTGTGGAAATTCTTTATGCCAACAATTTTGGTGACTTAATCTTGCAAATTCAACAACATAAGGATGAAATTTACTTATCCCAAGAAAAGTATGTTAGGGATCATTTTAAAATGAGTTTGATGTGGTGGACTGGATCTATTATTCTATTTTTTATATTTAAGATCAAAGGAATCTCATTTTCAACAACATAAAGATGAAATTTACTTATCCAAGAAAAGTATGTTAGGGAAAAAGGATCATACTTTGTAAACTACATAGAGATAAAGGAGTAAAAGATATGTCAATCACACTATTAGGTATGGTCACACTATTAGGTATGGTCTATCCTACACTTTTGATACAAACACTGACCTTTCCGCTTATTATGATGCTGATTGGGCAAGATGTGTAGAAGATAGAAAAAGTACATCGGGGGGTTTCAACTATATAGGACTGAATCTTGTTGCTTGGCATAGAAAAAAAAACAAAATTCACAATCCATGTCCACATGCGAAGTAGAGTACATTGCTGCTGGGTCATGTTGTACTCAACTTCTATGAATGAAATAAATGATGGCTGACTATGGAGTTGATACTGGAATAATGAAGATCTTTTGTGATAACTCTAGTGCGATTCGAATTATTGAGAATCCCGTTGAGCACTCATGAACAAAGCACATTGACTTAAGGTACCATTTTATTCGATATCTTTATGAGAATGGTATTATCGATATGGAATTTGTGACTTCTGAACAACAATTGGCTGACATCCTCACCAAACCATTAGACACTGCCACTTTTCAGCACTTATGGCAGTCTATTGGTGTTATTTCAGTTCATTAGCTTTTCCGTCACTCTTTCCCCTGTGCTTATCTTGAGCCTTTTGGACAATTGTGTTGGAAATCCAGTAGGTTTACGCCATGTTTGTGTTTCACATAGGTTGATTTTTCTGTAGTGTGTTTTGTTCAAAATCCTTCTTTTCTTTTGAAATTAAGGTCGCTCTTGTTGTTCCCTTGGGAACGATATTTTATGGGGGAAAGTTCTTTTAAACTTGTGCTTAATTGCCAAATATTTGTGGGGAGTGCGGTTGTGGAATATTATAGGGGTTATCTTGTATGTTTATAAACTCCTTGATGAATGCATTTAGCCTAGGCTTTATGATTTCATATAAACAAGATGATATACATATACCTTTGGTCATGAAATGTCTCTTACGGAAATTTCATTAGGATCCCATTCTTGCGTACCTTTGCCAATTTTATTGACAAAAAGGGGGAGAATTAATATGTAGTTCATACTACAAATACATATGGTTTTCGGATCATTATGTAAGGGGAGGTGGTTTCCATGTGAGATGGAGTATTGACTAAGGGGGAGTAAAGTATCACCATGGTATTATTGTTAAAGTTGTGATACAATTGGACTTTGACGATGTGTAACAATACTATGACATTGTATAATAATGATTGAGAACCACTGCTTTTCTCATTGTTATAGCTACGGATTTTCAACAATGATGATGCTAAACTTACAACCTTTGGGATCATTGGACTACTTGGAGATTTCGAGTAATGTTGAAGATTAGACATGTGGAATAGGAGATACAAAGTTTATTTATATATTTTTTGTATTCCATATGTATTAATAGTTTTGCCACTAAAATTGACAAAGGGGGAGATTGTTAGAGCATTGCTCGGTCGAACTCGCATGCGTTGTTATCTCAAGCATGTTTGTCAATGTTAGTGATCAAAACTATAAAGTCTTGATTTATAGTCTACTATAGCTAAGGTCACGGACTAGGATAGAAAGTGTAGTTGAGCTCAAGAACTTCATGGCGATCATCATACAAGACGAAGGACTACTCAAGGAACCAATGGATCTTTATCGACTAAAAGGTATATGAAGACTTGAACTTATCTATCACTCAAAAGTCTATCTATTCTATCTCCTATCTTGAGACAAAAGTCATATTTCTATATAGACTAAGATTATACACATATGATATTTCGAGCTGAGTATATCTTGCTTATCTATTTCTCAAAATATATGTTGGTAAAGCTTTCGCTTTAGCCAAGTTCATCTTTACCTAGTGACGAAAGTCATGTTATATTTCAATCATTTTGGAAATCGCTCTGACGAGAAATAATTTGTGAATAACAACTATATAACATCCTCTGAGAATGTTTCAATGATTGAAATGAGAGTTTAGACAATATAACCATTTGAGGATATAAGCATTGTTGTGGTAACACATATATGTATAAGTCCTTATTGCTTGAACCGAAGTTTGCGAACTTTGTTGATTAAGTGAAACCGGAGTAGTGTGTGAGCTCAGTTCGCGAACTCAGCATACAAGATCAGTCTACGAACCCAGTCTGCGAACTAGCGTAGTTCTCGAACCCAAGAATTTCTGATGGAGTTTGTGAACTCCGTCTGGGAACTTAAGTCCGCGAACCCAGTCCGCGAACTTGAGTAGGTTATGTCTAAAAATGATGTTTGTGAACTTATTATAATAAACTAAGGAATGCTATTGCAAACCATGGCTTTATTGTTCATGAATCAATTCGAGTGAATCACATCGTTTTTGCTTCGATTGTGTCTTGTGTAGCACATAAATATCTAAGCAATTGGACAACTCTCTAACTAGTTCATTTAAGTCATTTGGATTAGTTATGGTGAAGAAGAATATGGTTGATATGAAAGTTATCATTTGGATAACCATTTGGTTAACTAGTGTTGAACCAACTAATGTACAAGTTTTGGTATGGTTACACGAACCTAAAATTATCTAGTACATGTGTGTATGACAAGCTAAGTTTTTGATCTAACGGTTTATTAATATTAGCTTGAATCTAATCAGGTTTTCATTTAATGGTGAATATTGAATGCTTTGTTACTAAGCTAACATTGATTGCAAACCCTGATTTGAAGACTATATAAGGGAGAACTCTAGCAACTGGGAACTCTAATCCCCACACATTCTGTGTGATACTAGTTGTGCTAAGTTAGAGTCGATTCTCCTTTAACCTTTGGTTTTCTTCTTCTAAATCCAGGTTAACGAATTAAAGACTTCATTGGGATTTCGAAGCCAGATCGATACTACTTTTCTTGTAGTTGTATGATCTGATCTTGTTGTTTCTATCATACGAGTACAATTGTAATAATTGGATTGAGATTTCTATATCCGATAGGCAAGATATAAAAGTAATCACAAACATATTCGTCTCATCGTTTGTGATTCCACAATATCTTTTTCGCTGCGTCGATTAAGACTATTTTGAGGTGATTGATAAAACTGAGATGTTCTTCGGGAATATAAGTCTGGTTTTATTGATTGGTTCCTGTTCACCTTGATTTATCAAAAAACGGAACAATACTCATAGGTTTATTCATGGGAGACGAATTTATCTATCTTGTAGACTTTTCTGTGTGAGACAAATTTGTTTATTAAAGTCTTCGAATTTGGGTTGTATCAACTATTAGTTATGGGTGAGAACAACTAAGGGATTCAAGTGCGCAGTATCCTGCTGGGATCATGGGCGTAGGAGCATAACTATACCTTGGATCAATGTGAGATTGGTTTGGGTTCAACTACAGTCCATACTGAAGTTAATTTGGAGTAGGCTAGTGTCTGTAGCGGCTTAATACAGTGTATGTTTAATCTGGACTAGGTCCCGGGGTTTTTCTGCATTTGCGGTTTCATTGTTAACAAAATTCTGGTGTCTGTGTTATTTCTTTTTCGCATTATATTTTTTTATATAATTGAAATAATACAGGTTGTGCGTTGTTCAATAAATTAGAATATCCGACCTTATTGGTTGTTTATTTAAATTGATTGACACTTGGATATTGGTCTTTGGTACCATCCAAGTTATCTCTCTTTGATTAAGACTCGCAGATTGTATTTGCTTGAGTAAATTAAATTGAGAGATAGAGATAATAAACTCATTGAGATATTTTCTATTGATTGAGTCTGACTGTCTAGTTGATTCTCTAGAAAGTAATTCAGAGTTTTCCATACAGATTGTTAATCGAAATATTGGGTGTGGTTGTTAGACCCCCGTTTTTTCACTTCTGCTACACCTGAAAATTCTCCAGCACCAGAAGTAAAAATGGAGTCGCTTCTAATTAAGAAAGTTGTGTTAGTTTCCTCTGATCAAGGAAATTCCACACCATATGGAAGGAAGAAATCCCCTGACGAGAATGTTAAGACTAAACTTCCTAACCACTTGTGTGATCAGAACGTATGTATCTTTTGCGAAGCAAAAGGTTCTGTTAGACAAAATAGAAACTCTAAGTTGAATAAAAATTCTCTTGTTCGACTTCAACATACCTTAGACTTAATCCTCAAAGGTGTAACTGACATTCGTATGTCGAAACCAATTGTTTTTCATACGTACCTTGTGTATGTTACCAAGAAGGTCAGTTCAATGAGTTCCTCAAATTTTCGAAAGCAGAACATAAGTCTTAATAAGAATCATCTAAGGAAAGACCAAGCTATTGTTTCTGAAAATAACATGTCCCTTGATTTGAAAAAAATTCCAGGAGAAAAAATAAAAAATGATGATATGAGAAATAACTTGATAAAGATAATTCAAGGCTATAAAGAAATTGTCAACAGGATGTCATCCTCCTCAAGTCAAGACTCTTCTGGTAAGAACTCAAACTATGTCTCATATTTTGATGACAGTAAGTTTTATGATAATTTCTCAAATCAAAAGGGATCCCTCTCACAATTCAAGAGGAAAAAGAGACTTGATCATAAACACGGTTCCTTGAATGAGCTCAGAGCTCAAACTTATGCTAATTAATTACAAGTTAGGAACTTGCTCATAAAAATAATGTTAAGCAAGATGTGTAAAAGTCAGGTGTACTTTGGCAATTTGCGTTTTGCCTAGTTGAGCTCTTCTCTTATCGTTTATAGCTAAACTAGTGTCAGCAGAAAATATTGCCTTAAAGTATTTTCAATGTCTTTTATTGTTTTCCTGTTTAATTGTCTTGTATTTTTTCCTTGTGGGGTGCACTATGTTCGAATGTGTACACGGGTTACCATCTCGAGTTTACATATTGAAAACCCTAAAAGTATTTCTTCTAAACAAAACCTTTAAATAGCCAACATATTGAGTTACTTAAGTCACGTACGCATACTCTAGGTTATTCTGGTTATCAAGGATGTCCTCTTCTTCATCTCTCTATGGTGGTTTTGCAAAGGGATTTCTTGAGAAAGGTTTTGGTCTTGAATCAAAATGAATAAAGAAAAGAAATCTTGTGGAAGATGGAGCACCTAATTCCTCATGCTACTATGCCTACTCACATCAAGATGTTGAGAATGAGGATATGGTGTTTGCTGAAGTGGTTCATGACTTTCTGAAATACTTTGAGAAAGCGAAACTGCAACTTGTTGTTACAATGAATGATCTTGATGTGGTTAGAAGTGAGTTGAAAAAGGTTACTATTGACCTTGGTATCATGAAGTCACATGTTAAAGAACTTCTCAATAAGGATACCTTCTCCGAAGATACAGTTGATAATATGGATCACAAACTCAAAAGTCTTGAAACATGTGAAGCTGTCAAACGTGAAATTTAGCTTGTGATCCGTTTCTAGAAGATATATTTGAGTTGAGTTCGCCTAGTAAATATTTTTTTTCTTTTTGTTTAGAAGAATAACTAGTGTCTTGGAATAGCCATTATTGTGATTACACATAGTTATGTCCAAAGTTTTCATCTTCTTGTTTTTAGATTTATTTTAAATTCTAAACTTGTTTGGAAGATGATTTTTGCAGTATTAATCTTTTTGATTTCATATATTGCAATATTTTTATGGGATATGTGCGTTTACGTCCGTGAACTTGATTGTCCCATACTTTGTCAAAAAGTAAATTCATTCGTGAATTGATATGCAAATATTGATAAAAGAATGAATAGACTTTTGGCAAACACAAAAGTTAAGCCTATATTGTCAACTTTTGATGTAAGATAGGTTAAAATCTTTTGTGATTCAAAGATTATGTCTATTGTGTGTCATTGTGCAAATAGTGATGGAAACATAGAATGAATCCTTGCTTAATCCACGGTATAAGGTCGATTCTCCGATCCACAATTTTTTGTGTAAATACTGTGTTGCTCCATGAAGTGTCTATGTTGATCACTAAAACAATAAAAGTTGTTTGCTTTTGTGATTAGCTTAGTTTTTGTTCCGTAAGGTACTTTATGTTGAACATGTTGAACTAAATTAATCATCTTGTATGGTTATTTAGTTATCACTCCATAAGCTTTCTTATGTTTGAGCATTTCTTCGACTGGGTTGATTATTCAAGATTAACTTAGTCATTGCTCCATAAATTTTCTTATGTCGAGTGTGGGAAATTAAATTGATTACTTTTGTAATTAGTTTGGTTGAGTATGACAATTAGATTATTTATGAGTTTTATTTTGATTAATCTAATTGATTTCTTAAGTCTCCATAAGTTTACTTGTGTTGAGCATATTTAGTCAAATTAATCTTGGTTCGCTTTGGTTAATATGATTGAATATTTCTTTTTGGATTCCAAATTCATACTTGTATGTGATTTGTTGAGTCTAAAGAAATCCTTCTTTTCTTTGAAAATAAGGTCCCTCTTGTTGTTCCCTTGGGAATAACATTTTATGGGGGAGAGTTCTTTTGAACTTGTGCTTAATTGCAAATCTTTGTGGGGAGTGCGGCATGTGGAATATTAGAGGGGTTATCTTGTATCTTTATGAACTCCTTGATGAATGCATTTAGATTCGGATTTATGATTGCATCTAAACAAGATGATATACATTTATCTTTGGTCATGAAATGTCTCTTACGGAAATTTCATTAGGATCCCGTTCTTGTACCTTTACCAATTTTATTGACAAAAAGGGGGAGAATTAATATGTAGTTCACACTACAAATACATTTGGTTTTCGGATAATTATGTCAGGGGGAGTGGTTTCCATGTGATATGGAGTATTGACTAAGGAGGAGTGAAGTATCACCATAGTATTGTTGTTAAAGTTGTGATGTAATTGGACTTTGACGATGTGTAATGATATTATGACACTGTATAACAATGATTGAGAACTCTTGTTTTCTCATTGTTATAGCTATGGATTTTCAAAAACGATGATACTAAACTTACAACCTTTAGGACCATTGGATTACTTGGAAGTGACGAAGATTTCGAGTATTGTTAAAGATTAGATGACATGTGGAATATGAGCTACAAAGTGTATTTATATATTTTTTTATTCCATATGTATTAATAGTTTTGTCACTAAAATTGACAAAGGGGGAGATTGTTAGAGCATTGCTCGGTCGAACTCTCATGCTTTGCTATCTCAATCATGTTTGTCAATATTAGTGATCAAAACTATAAAGTCTTTGATTTCTAGTCTACTATAGCTAAGGTCTCGGACTAGGATAAAAAGTGTTGTTGAGCTCAAGAACTCCATGGAGATCATCATACAAGACGAAGGACTACTCAAGGAACCGGTGGATCTTCATCGACTAAAAGGTATGTGGAGACTTGAACTTATCTATCACTCAAAAGTCTATCTACTCTATCTCCTCTCTTGAGACAAAAGTCGTATTACTATGTAGACTAAGATTATACACATGTGAATATTTCGAGTTGGGTATATCTCGCTTATCTATTTCTCGAAATATGTGTTGGTAAAGCTTTCACTTTAGCCAAGTTCATCTTTACTTAGTGACGAAAGTCATTTTATGTTTCAATCATTTTGGAAATTGCTTTGACGAAAAATAGTTTGTGAATAACAACTATATAACGCCCTCTGAGAATGTTTCAATGATTGAAATGAGAGTTTAGATAATATAACCATTGGAGGATATATGCATTGTTGTGGCAACACATATATGTATAAGTCCTTAGTGCTTTAACCGAAGTTTGCGAACTTTGTTGATCAAATGAAACAGGTGTAGTGCGTGAGCTTCAGTCCACGAACTGGCGGAAGTTCTCGACCGAGAATTCCTACTGGAATTTATGAACTCCGTGCGGGAACTTAAGTCCGCGAACTTGAGTAAGTTATGTCTAAAAACGATATTTGTGAACTTATCTTAATAAACTAAGGAATGCTATTGTTAGTGTTTTTTTAGCTTAGGGCGAAAACCGTAAAATTAGTATTAATGCTCCGGTATTCAAAATTACATGTTTTGATGTATCTTCATTCGGTAAGGAATTTAAGAGATATATCAAAAACCTGGGAAAAGCCCATGCCTCTCTTTAGGTGAGTTTTGTGATTGTCCTAATTAGTCTCGACCAATAGGTATTAAGATATATCAGGAACCCTAAAATGGAGCATGCATGATATCTTGATCCCTATTGGTCGAGACTAAACCTAGGAATTGACCCATCACAGAGCTAGTAGGAGTAAAATCCTAATAGAAGTTGGAAAAAATAAATAAAGAGGAAACTGTGGCTAATTAGGACAGTCACAAAAGGAGCACGACCGCGCTACTTGGATGGTCGGTTGGCCCTAGCTCACGCCTCCCATGGATGTTCGGCCTTGATCCATGTTGGCCTCCTTGCGCCCATATTTACTATCGGTCAATCACATCGCTTTTAGATTACAAGCTCCGCTTTAAATTGTTAGCCAAAGTAGGCTGTCAGAGCTCCTTAATTTCTTAAGGAATAAATCTTGGCCGCCCAAGTCCGTCGCAAACTGATCACGACCACATGATTTGTCCATCTCGATTAACTAACGTAAACCCTTACATGATTGGTAAATAAGGTGTTGTTGTGATAACCGATTGGCCACCTATTATCTCGACCAATAAGATTGTTCTTAGCCTATCTACTCTTCTCCAAATCGTTGGCCAAAAGTAGGCTAGTCAAGCTGCTTTTTTATATAAATAATTTAATATTGGGCATCCAAGTCGGCCGCAGAATTATCACGACCACATAACTAGGCCGGTCGATTTAACAAGCTTGGATCCTTCCTGGAATGACCATAAAAGCTCCATGGTGATGACTACTTGTCGCCCCTCTACTATTTCATCCAATCAGAGAACTCCTAGCCTACATGCTCCGCTCTAAATCGTCGAACAAAGTAGGCTAGTCAAGATGCCTATAAGAGTCTTAATTAGGTCAGCGACGACCCATAACTGCCGAAATTCATCTCAGCCATCCAACTTGGCTAGATGGTTTGGCTGGCCTAGATCCAATCTTAGGTGACCAATGAGGTACCGTGATTTCCATCTTCCATCCTTCTTCTTAATGGGACAATCATGTAGTTAGTATCCTACTTGTGCAGCCATTAATGGCTGGCCAAAAAAGGGTGGTCACACCATTTTTTTAAACTATGAAATCTGCTAACTTATTCAGGCAGGCTGTATACAACGATACTTTACATGCATCGAATATTTTGAGCTGCTTGCTTGAAAATGATACTTCACATACATCGCTTACATAATTTAATTAACCTAAAACACCATGTGCAATTTTTTTAGCACTGCTCACGACAAGTCCCATTCTTACGACTTGACTTGTCACTTATGACCACCTGCTGCCTAGCTTGCGCGTGATTGGTCGAAATATTTCTCTACATGTAGGTTTTGCACACAAGACCCACAACACATGTTGGTTTCTGGAATAATCACGTATTCATTCTTCCACTCTTCATTACCACTTCTCACATGTCATGATGGTGGGCCCACTCAGCAACTAGCATGCTTTGCATTATTAGTCGTGATATGACTTGCTCCATATCATGTGGAATTTACCATACAGGTAGGCCTAGTTGTGCAAGTAGGCTATAGCCTTATAGGCATGCCTTAGGAATGAAAATCACGACTAAGATACACTCTCTACCAAAAATACTAAAGACATCAAACATGTCACAATTGGGGGATGTTCATCGGGGTATTGGTCTGGCGGTTTACATCATGCGGTGTGCAACACGCCCATTACGAGAAACTGTCAGAAAAGGCGAACAATTGACAAAAGTAGAGGAGTATTGGATGTAAAACCGTTTAGTATTACTTTCACAATAGGTACATGGTTCTAATCTCTTTCACACGATTTCCACTTCTTCACTACTTAACTACCTCCACTTCCTACGAGATCAGGGTGTTCATTATGACTTACTATAAAATAGATTTTCCATCAATTAAATCAAACTAGCATAAGTATCCAGAGAATACAGAGAACATATCACTTACATCTTATAAGAAAGTTTCATTTTCTGAGAGATAGTCATAAACAACCACACCTTACAGAATTCATCATTATAATCTCAACACCTTCTCTGTTTCCCTCCCTAAGATCAACCCTTGTCCTTAATTTTGTGAACGAAGCAAGACTGGAATGGATATTTCTTGGTTTAGGCCAGAATTGTATAGATTCATCTCTCAAATCTAAAGTACTCATGTGCAGTACATTTGTTTAGGGTCTAGACTCGAATCTCATCAACCTAACATACCAAATACCTGTATATTTTCCAAAGAATCAAGTTCTACCTGGATTGCGTTGGCCAAATATGCTCTTTATTTGAAATTAATCAAAATAAATCATGGTTTGATCTTAGGGAGAAAAGATTAAAATAAATGTACTGCACACCTGGTATACTCTTTTCTCCATGTGCGGTTTTCTTGGTTTACTCTTTTCTCCAGAATACTCTTTTCTCCATGTGCGGTTTTCTTGGTTTACTACACACCAGGTATTTGGTATGTTCGTAGGAAATCTATATGGAAAAACTCAACACAACTCCGAGAGTTAAAACTCAATCAAGGAAAGTGTCTAGAGTTATATATATATATGTGTGTGTGTGTGTGTGTGTGTGTGTGTGTGTGTGTGTATGTATGTGTGTGTGTGTGTGTGTGTGTGTGTGTGTGTGTGTGTGTGTGTGTGTGTCTCTCTCTCTCTCTCTCTTGAGATTAGAACGTTTACAGAATGGAATCAGTGAACCTAATCAAACAGAGAGTTCTTGGACGGTACCAAATACCAATATCCAAGGATCAATCAAGTTTTATCCAACAAACTAGGTCGGACGTATCTACTGGATCGATCAATGCACAACCTGTGATATTTCAATTATAAAGATAAACAATATAATGTGAAAAAAGAAATAAAATAGATACCAGAAATTTCGTTCCCGAGAAAACCGCAAATGCAGAAAAAACCCGAGACCTAGTCCAGATTGAACACCAAATTATATTAAGCCGCTACAGACACTATCCTACTACCAATTAACTTCGGTCTAGAATGTAGTTGAGCCCGAACTCAGTCTCTCACTGATTCAAGTATTATCGCGCTTCTTACGCCTCTTGAATCCCAACAGGACTCCGCGCAATTTATTCCCTTAGATATCATACCAACTAAGAGTTTCTTCAACTCAATTGAATACTTTAAACCAAATATTCCTCCCACAGGTTAAGCCTATTTACTTGATTTCCTAATTTTCGATCGAAACGGATGATCAGATCTAACGTAGGATCAAGGTGATGGAAATCGATATCCATTCTCAAACTCCGGACTTATGCAACCCGAATTGTATCCTAGATTATTATTCACCTCACAGGTATAAAACTTGCATAATCACAAGGTTGAGACGAATAGAATTTTGTGATTTCTATCTATCTTGTTCAAGTGATAAATCAACAATCGAACAAGATTGAGTTATCAAGATAAAAGATAACTGGACTTGGCTTCAAGAATCCCAATGAATACTTGATAGTAGCTAAACCCTAAAAGGGTTTATGGAGAGGAGGACTTTAGTTACAACTAGGACACACCAAAAAGTAGTGTCGGGATTCAAAGATCCCAGTTGACAAGAGTTTCCCTTATATAGACATTCAAAGCATAAGTTATTTTAGGTTTAAGCTAAGATAAATTTAGAAGCAAGCAAACAATATTTACCGTTAGATAAATGTAGTTGCAAGAAATCCTACACTACACCCTTGTTAAGAATTTGTAATACCAACTCAAATTTGAAGATTAAGAACAACACTTTATTATTTGATTTTCATAAATGTTTACAGGAAATGTAAGAATTCAAGAATACAACTATTCTCTTGAAGTTTCTCTCTCCTCAAGACTTTCTCAACTCTCAAAAATATATCATCCTTTTCTGGACATATTGGGTCTCTATTTATAGGGTAGTTACATAATGGATGACAGCTAAGTTTTCCTCTTATTTCGGATTTGTTCTACGATTGTATCGCAATAGTTACGATGTTCATTCTCGCAAGCTTTGTAACCATCGCGGGACAAACATGCTTTTCTAATGTTTTCTTCAATCGTCAGCTATTACGTCACTCTTTTGACTGATTTTGTGACATTCGCAAAGTGTTGTTAAAAGCTTGCGATGATGCTCGCTGAGAAATGTTGTTAATCTTGCAGAGAAGTGTTGTAGCGATATTCTGGTCCTACATCTTGCCTCTTCTCATGTCTTTTCTGCGAATAGGAGAAGATCATGAGAACTTTAAAATACTGCAACTATTTATCTTTTCAGATTTCTCTATTCTGACATGTTTCTGTATCCTTCGCCAGCTGTTTTCACGTATTCTCTCTTCTAAAAACTTTATGACACGTCCTCTCTAACCGCTGCGATCTGACCATTCATGTCTTTTCTTTTCATTTATTGCATTCATCTTCTTCGATAAATCTCTTCTTCTATAAATACTCCTTTCATTATTTTCTTTTACTCTTTTACTTTCTTCTTCTTTCTCTCCGTAACTCCTCTGCAAGTTTATTGTTCTTCCGCAAATTGCGCATCTTCTATCGCTGTGACTTCTTTCTTATTTTCCAACCTTCTCTTTCATTCCCATACTTAAAAATGGTTGCCGCTGGTGCTAAAAATTTGATTGCTTTTGGTGAGATGCAAGAAAAACTCAAAAGAAAAGGTTTTTCTCTGTCTACAATTCCAAATCAGAACCCTAAATCCGAAATTTCTCTCAAATTATTCACTGATTATCAATGCTCTCGCGAGAAGGTTATAGTATCGCTAGGTCAACTTGAAGCTGGTCTTCCCATTCCTCTCTATGATCCGGAACTTCCACTATTCTATGAAATGATTTCTGACAAGAGGTTCTCGCGAGCGATATATCAATTGGGTGGAGATTGTATTCGATTGCTGCTTGAATATGCTTCTCGCGGTGCTGATAAAGGATCTCGCTACCCTGAAGCTGCGAAGAATCCTCAATTTAAATATGTTCTCATTGTCTCTGCAGATTATATTGTGGATAATTTTTTTGAAAATTACAAAATAGTCCCTATGAAGAGGGATAGCACTTGCTGGGGTGTTCGCTTGAAGAAAGAAAAGATCGCTGATGATAAAGCTATTATGCTAGACATTGATTGGCATACATCTACTAATCAAGGACCTTGCCACTCCAACGATGACAAGTGGTTTATTTTTCCGTTATGTCTTGAAGGTTCTTATATTTCTGGTCCTCGCGCATTACCCGCGAATCTTTCATAATATCAACCTTGGGTCTTCATCTGGCCTGAAAGAACTAAAGAGGTATAATCTCTCTGATCTTTTTTATAATTATTATTCACTATCTTCCCTACATTTTTATATTTTCTCTAATTACTTCAATCTTTTCCAGATTGACATGATGAAACTCAGCTACCAGGCCTTTAAGAAACCCAGCACTTTCTTAGCTCTTAAATCTTTCACAGATGAAGTAAGAAATATCTTTTCATTAGTTTTAACAATATATTGTAGCCCCTATTTCTTATCTTTATCTGTGTCCACAGGAAATCGAAGAATTAGAACCAATAATGCCCGCGAGAACCAAGGTGAAATCCATAGTTGATCGCAAGGGGAAATCTACTGCTCCTCCCAAAGGAAACCTACTGTCCATCGCAGTGAGGAATCTGATGATCCTCCATTAAAGAGAAGAAGAACCCAACTCTCTCCTTATTCAATTCCTCAAACCATTCCAGAAAATTTAAGTGTTGATTTTGATAAGGACAACAATGATGATGATAATGATATTTCTTTCATAAAAGATTATTCCTCTTCTGAGTCTTCAATGTCTCAATTATCCAAGATTTTTGGCGATATTACTCATGGTATCGCTAATAATCATGAAGATGAAGCTCTTAATAAGACATCCCAGGCTCTCGCCAAAATATGCAATGCTCCCATATTGTTAGGTAATGATTCTCTACAAGGAATATCAAGATCGCTGACTCCTAGTCTCTTAAATTCTCTTGGTACCCTGGTACATTTTCATTTCTTCAACCTGTTTATGTATTTATTCCATCGCTAGGTCTTAATTTATATTATTCTTTCGCAGGTGGGAAGAGCTTCCTTTGCTTTTGCCTCTGATTTAGACAAAAGGCGTGCATTTTCTCAACAGAAGAATGTTGTTATTCGCCAAAAGAATGAAGAACTAAAATCTGAATTCACTAATCTTCGCGAGAAGAATGAACAAATGGAAGCTGAACTTGCCAATCTTCGCGAGAAGAATAAAGAACTTGAGAACAATCTTTTTCAGCAATCGCTTAAAGTATCCAATCTTGATACTGTTAACAAACAACTCTTAGGTATGATAACCTTCTTCTTTTCCTTCATAACTTTATATTTTATTATTCTTTCTTACTTGATTTATCACTCTCGCGACGTTTATGGTCTCACTGATGAGGCTTTAACCATTCACTCTTTTCCTGAACCAATAGACAATGATACTCTTCTAGAACTTCTTAATAATTCTTTAAATAATCCTTCCAATATTAATTCCCTTTCCATAGATGAACTCAGATCTAAGTTTCGCCTCTTAGAAATTAACTACAGATCTTGTTTAGATATAACTCACAGACTCAAACAACTTTATCACAATTCCAAAGTTGAGATTAAAACTTTAAAGGCCAAGAACAAAGATCTCTCAAAATACAAAGACCGTATATCTATAAAAGGAGCTGAAACCTTAGCAAATTTCCATAAGACCATTCTTGAAGTTCAAATTGAAATGGATGGGCTTATCCGCGAGAAGGAAGGTTTTATTGAAAGAGAAAACCAAATTCGTTCCCGTCTTCTTATAAATAATGACGTGGAGTTTGCTTGGGCTGCGAAAGTTCTTGACAATGCCAGAACTAATTTAGGTGTAGATGTCAGTCTTCATGTTGAACAAGCGGCTTTAATTAAAGACATGATTTCCGAAAGAGAAGGTTGTTAGTCATCCTTCCTTTTTGATTTCTTGTTTGTACTATTCTTCCTTGCAAAATTTTCAACTTGCTGTTATATACTCGCAGGAGCCGAAAAGAGATATTCTGAAAGGATTGAAGAACTTGAAGCTGAAAAGAATCAACTCGCAAATAGTCTTACTGCTCCTAATGAGAAGTATTCACGATTGAAAGAATAATTTAGAATTACTACTGCGAATTTTAATAGATCCCTTGTTGAAGTTCACAATAAATCCATTAAACTGGTTTGCGATGATTACGATATTCCTCATTCTTCATATCCTGATCTTGCAAAGGAAATTCCAGCAAAAACTCCAAATCTTGACATTTCTGATAGCGAAGCTGAGGAATCTAGCGAAGATGAAGATGACAATAATAATGGTAATGAAGAAAAATCTGGCGAAGAAGAGAAGTTTGATGAAGATGAAGGTAATAATGATAACGATGAAGGAAATAAATCTGGTAATGAAGAGAAATCTGAAGAAGAAGAGAAATTTGATGTAGGGTGTGATGGATCTACTTAGTTCTATTTCTTCTCTTTATCTTCCTTGTAAATTTTGTACACTTATTTTCTGCTTCTCGTAGTATTGCTGCAAGTTTCTCCAACTTGATGTGTAAACTCCTTTTGCTTTTATCTGTACAAATTAGAAAATAATTCTTTTTCTGCAACATAATCAATCAACATAATTATTATCCTTTAATTATCTGTATAAATGTATCATCTATGCAATTTTATCATATGATGGATGAATAATAATTTCATCATTCTACGCATTCCGATATTTGCCTCTATTATTCATCTGCAATATGAAAAAATTGAATAGAGATTAGATATTAGGTGTAAATCAAATTAAATTTGCCTCAATATTGGCGATGTTATCGCTAGCAATAATTGCATAACTTTATGATCTATGCGTAAAATCGCAAATCTCATAAATTCTGCGAGCATTATCGCAATAATATTATGGTCTTATCATGCCTTCCTAATTAAATGTCTTATTTTTCAACATTTTTTCTTTCTGCGACAAAATCGCAGGACATCTTTACGTTTGCATGTATTGACCCATTGATTTTGTCTTATCAATATTTTTTCAACATCTCTGCGACAATATGATAAGTATAAACTCTCTTGAAAGAATTAAACCTTATGACATTGTCGTCTTGCAATGAAATCGCAGGACGTCTTTACACTTTCGTGTAAAAACCCATTGATCTCATCTTAACTTTTCTCTTTTGGCTTGTTGCCTCTGTATAATTTTCGTCACGCGACAATATGATAGGCCTAAATTTTCTTGCGATCATAAAGCCCCATGACATTTCCGTCTTTAGACACTTATCAGCTCCCTAATGGAGGGTGCCGCCCTTATCTTCCCCTTGGTTGCCCCTTCAATGAGGGCACATTGGCCATACAAGACTAGATCCTCCCATCCAGATTTTCCAACAACCAGTTGTTTTCGCAGCCTCTTGTCCTTTATATATGACTTATAGTTACAAGACTGCACCCGAAGTGGGGTTTTCTTCAGGCCAAGTGCATCATAGCCAAGACTTAACAAGAATGGCCAGGGTAGTTTCGTACGCCCCGGGCACCCTTGGCTCAACCGTGTACCTCGGCGCCATGGTCATACTTTGCACTTCTTAGAAGAGATTCTCAGTCGTCCAACCAGGGTATAACCTTATATAGTTGGAAATCCAAGATCTCTCTCCTGGATAGGTTTTCTTTAACCCCAACATCTGTATGACTTAGGTTCCAGCAGCGGTATAACCTTATCCCTGAGTCATGTAAAGAGATACCCCCTTATATGACGCACTTTAGGTCTTACATTTTCCTCTTACGAGATTGCACTCGCGAACTAAGGTGTACGCCATAAAGGTTTGTCCCATTCTTTTAATCTCTGCGAAACTTTAATCGCATTTCTCGCGAGTATTATAACTCTGATAAAATTTATTTATTCCGAACTTCTCTTTTCTTGTACACTTTTTCAATCTTATCTCAAAATATTTTTCTCAAAACATTTTCTTCAAACAATTCATTCATGAATTTCTTAAAATCCAACATTTTACCTTTCTACTTACCACTTTCTGGTTCTGCTTTTCTGTTACGTTTTGTTGCTTTTTCTTCATCCGCGAGACGCTCGCCATCAATTTCCTCTCGTCGCTCTATTGTATCAATCATCAACCTTTCACATCTCTACCATTGCTTGATGTTGTACTTCCAATTGCTATTCTTTTCAGCTCTTTCTTCGCAAGATTTTATATCAATCTCATAACATTTCTTGCTTTCGCTCCAATCTCCCTTAATGACTCCAACACCATTTGGATGAGGAAATTTAATACAGTGATGAAAAGTAGATGCTACACCTAATATCCCATGTAGCCAAGGTCGACCAATCAGGGCATTGTAAGGTGATTCAATGTCAACAACACAGAACAAGATCTTTGAAGATATCCCCTTTAATGGAATCCGCATTGCAATTTCCCCTTTTGGTTTGTTAGCTGTTCCATTAAAGCCATAAATTTTATATGTTGACGGTATCAAATCCTCATCTTTTCCACCCATGGTCTTGTAAGTATGATAGAATAAGATGTCAACTTAACTCCTGTATCTATTAAAACTCTGTTGATGGCCCAGGAGTCTTCAGTTTATCTTCATCTTCTTCCTCTACTTGCTTTGGATTTATTTCTAATCTTACCACCAACGGGTTATCATGCTGCTCGCCAGGCTATGGTACTTCTTGTGTAGTGAAAGATATAGTTTTGTTTTGCCACTCTTCTAGTGGCGAGGCTCTCGCTATATTCATTATTTCTCTGTCATCTGTGTCCCTCGCGAAGACTCTGCTTAGAAAATTATCATGGAAATCCTTGATAGTTCTGTAAGAATGTACAATGGAATTACAAAACAAATTCTTTGCTTTAGCCCCAACTTCTATTACGAATGTTTCTGCTCCTTTGACAGTATTCACTCTGCGATTATCTGGTGGGGGTGGTAACCGCTGGGATTGTGGATGTCCTATTAAAAAATGATTTAGCTTTCCCTGATCAATCATCCTCAAGATTATCCTATTTACATTCCTACAATCATTAACTGAGTGACCATGAAAGTGATGGTAAGGACAAAATTCTTGATTTCTATTATTAGGATGTGGCTCCTTGCCCATATTCCATGGTGATGGTATATTTTCCATCAAAATAATAGCCTCCCAAATTTTTTCTATACTAGCATTCAGAGGTGGCATCTTAATTTATTGCCATATTATCTTCTTATTACCTTGGCTTCTGAAATTGTTTTGCCTCTGTCCACCATAAGTTTCTTGCGGATGATCAAGCCTTTGAATCTTACTATTTCCACCGAGATTGTAATAATTCTTCTCCCTTTCATATTCTTCTTGATCTCGACTACCCATAGCTACCAACTTCTACTGGTTATCAATTTCCACTTTCTCTTGTTGTGCTTGCGAGCTGCTCGCCACATTGTTAATCATTTTAGGAAGTAAACTACCATTTGCTGCTACTGAACTGGTATTTGCGATTGGATATGATTCCATCTCATTTTGTTTTTCCTCCAAAATAATGTATTCTTCCTGTAATTCCCGCAGCTCTGTCATAGTGATTGTATTCTTGATTCTGAAAATTTGTATGTACAGCAGATTGGTCGCGAACATTGCATTGATAAAAGATAAGATAAGATATCTCTCGTCTACTCTTCCTTCCATCTCACTGCACATTTTCTTCCATCTTACGGTTAAGTGCTTCAAACTCTCGCCAATCCTCTGTTTTAATCCAAATACATCTTCAATGCCTGGACGCGATGAATTGTTGCTTATATATGCTCCCAGAAATGTAGCTTGTAAATGATCAAAAGAAGTTATAGTATTTTTTGGCAATCCCTCAAACCATTTTAGCGCCTCGCCAGTTAAGCTAGATGCAAAATATTTGCATAATACATCATCATGGTTTTCCCATTGTAGCATACATCTAACATAAGCCTTAACATGTTGTACATCACAAGTAGTTCCATCAAAAATTCTGGTTAATGCTGGTAAGTTGCACTTTGGAGGTATTCCTCTTAACTGTACTTCTTGAGTGAATGGAGTTCTCGCAGCTTCTTCAATAGCTTCATCAAGTTGCCTTCTACCTCCTTCTCTTCTGTTATTTATTATCCCCCTCATCTCTGCTAATTCTCTTAAAATTTGCTCATTCGCTGTTGAATTTGGTTCCATTGGTCTTTTCAATGCAGCTTCTCTTCTCTTGAGTTCATGTACTTCTTGTCCTGCGAGATTTTGTGTATCTTCATCTACATCCACATTCCTTCTTCTTCGATCTTCTGCTTCACCTTCTTCTTGCCATCGCAGCTGATTATACTGTCTATTTTCTTCTCTGCGAATTTCATCATTTCTCTTCGCTGTCTTTCTATTCTCCTTTGTATTCTATCATACTCTTCCTGAATATTATTATTATGTAGATTTTGCGTCCGTCTCCTTTCTCGATTTTCATGGTTATTTTTCTGTATTGCTTCTTGGAATTCTTGTTCTTCTATCTCTGCTCTTAATCTTTCTCTCTCGCAAGCTAGACGTGCTTGTTCAGCATAATGTCTCTCAATTTCATCCTCAATTATTCTTTGATTTCTTTTAATTTCTCGCCCATGTAATATTCTTCTACCTTCTTCTCGATTTTCTTCACCATTTTAATTATTTCCATCCTCTTGATTTCTATTATTGCATCTATCTTCCATAGTTTCACCTCGCGGATCATGGCGATCTTCAATTACCTCTTCTTCTCTATGACGTTGCTCTTCATTTGGATTTTGTCTTTCTTCTCGAGTATTTTCCTAGTATTTCTCATTGGGGAATTTAGTCTCGGCTCTTCTCTAAATGACCTTGAATTCAATCTAACAGTACTTCTTGATCTTCTACTTTGTAATCTCAAATTCTCCATTCTCAACTCATGATTTTCTCTTGTTAAATTCGGACGTTCTTCCGTCTCCAATATTCTTTCCTCCTGTATTCTTTATCTTAGATCTCTTACTGTTTCATTTTTACCTTCTCCATGAATTAATCCTTCAACCATTCTTTGATTTCTTTCCTCTCCTCTTCCATCTCTTAATTGTTGATTTTCTTCTTCTTCCATTGAATCCGATCTCCAAGTATGCACACTCACCCTGTCATAATCCACGTTTCTATCCTGTATTGGTGTTTGTTGATTTGGTTGTGGAATTTGATTTTCTCCTTCAATCCTCGTTCTATTTATTCTTGTTCTTATCCTTGAAGATTATCCTATTTCATTTGTTCCTCCACCTACAAGTCTTTTACTCCTCCTCACAGTTGTTGGCGGTTCTGATGTATTTCTTCTTCTTCTAGCCATTTCTTCAACTTTAACAATTTCTTCAAATCTTCAAGTTGTAATTAGAGATTTCTTAGCTTTGATTGTCCCTGTTTCGGGCGCCAAAATGTAGTTGCATGAAATCCTACACTACACCCTTGTTAAGAATTTGTAATATCCAACTCAAATTTGAAGATTAAGAATGGCACTTTATTATTTGATTTTCATAAATGTTTACAGGAAATGTAAGAATTCAAGAATACAACTATTCTCTTGAAGTTTCTCTCTCCTTAAGACTTTCTCAACTCTCAAAAATACATCATCCTTTTTTGGACATATTGGGTCTCTATTTATAGGGTAGTTACATATTGGATGACAACTAAGTTTTCCTCTTATTTCGGATTTGTTTTGCGATTATATCGCAATAGTTATGATGTTCATTCTCGCAAGCTTTGTAACCATCGCGGGACAAACATGCCTTTCTCATGTTTTCTTCAATCGTCAGCTATTACGTCACTCTTTTGACTGCTTTTGTGACATTCGCAAAGTGTTGTTAAAAGCTTGCGATGATGCTCGCTGAGAAATGTTGTTAATCTTGCAGAGAAGTGTTGTAGCGATAGTCTGGTCCTACAATAAAAAATTTGAATCTGATTCACATAAACAAGATATACACTCTGGTTAGGTAAACTGTAATTGAACCGTGTATAAAGACTATGTTCAACATAGTTAGCCGAAACTAGCCGGTTTGAACTTAAAAGCTTAATAATCATTTTTATTAACACAGGGACATTAATCTTGAGTCACAAATTATGTGATCAAATGAGTCTAGTATTTTAGAGAATTGATCAAATGAAAATTATCTCGTAGAAATAAATTAACCGCAATTGAATCATAATTGACATAGTTTGTAAGTGCACAAGTACAAATACTGGAGTCATTCTTGAGTCTTTTGAGTCATGGTACACGGACCGGTTTGTAAACTTATGAGAAAAACCAGTTCCGGAATTGACATAACTTTTTTTCAGTTCACGTACCGGTTAGCAAACTTTGGTGAAACACTAAGTTCCGGAGTTGATAGAACTTTTTCAGGTGCGATCCGATTTGGAAACCTTATGACTTTACCGGTTCTGGAGTTCACAGAACCTTTTCAGTTTGCGTACCGGTTTGGGTACTAAATTGGTTCTGAACGTAGAACTGTATTCGTTTGCATACCAGTTTGGTTTAAACCCCGATTTCCTTACCATAGTTCCAAAAGGGTTTGTATACGAATATACATACCTATCCGGATCACGAAACAAACAGATTATTCCATGATGTACATATGAATATGCATATCACACAAATTTGTAAGTCGATATATAGATACTATGATACGTGTATGAATACATGTAATACGGCTTCAGATGTATAACAGTTATCTCAGTTTGCAAGACTGATACCACTGTCCTGTATTCCGAATATAATTTTTCTATATTTATAAATAAATTCGAAACATTCCCGAATAACATCAATGATACATATCACTGTTCTAGGCTATTTTCGAATGATAAACTTGAATCATGATTTGGTTCCAAATAATAAATTGTTCTCCACCGAAACTCATCAAGTATGAACAAATGTTCATTAAGCTTAGTCATTATATTTTAAGAAATCGTAAACTAAATTAGTTATCGACTCAAAATTCTTGTCTATGCAAGCTAGTCTAATTAGTTATGCGACAAACGTCTCAAAGATAGAATAATGAATATAACTTGAGAAATAGGTGGTTCAGTTTTCACTTACATTTTGTTGATGAATTTCTCCAAAAGCTTCGTTGATCTTCGCCTTAAAATGGTAGAACGCAAATGATGACTGGTTCGTTTCTCAACTACCTCTATCCTAGACCGAGTCTTAACTAATTATATACTAGAAATCAAGATATAGTTTTAATAACAAGATTGAGATAGAAACACTTGTGAGTTCGACCGAGCAATGCTCTAACATAAGTGTAAAGCATATGGGACATATATGGTTATTTGTCACAAAGTGTAGCGAGAAGAATGAGGTCTTAAAGTATAAAGACTCACATTGTGGCGTGAGGTATCTCACAATCCCCTGGATCACTTATTCTATTGAATATCATAATATTTTGTTTGTTAGTTTGCTTGGTAGTTTCAATAGAACTTGAAAAGCAGTAGATGTGGTTATATTTCTAGAGATTTAGACTCAAAGATATTTGCAAAAGTGCATGATAGCCTTTTGCTTCCTAAGTCAAATGACTTTAAACCACGGAGTGTGTTTGCAGTTATACTGAACACTCACTTATTGATTGAAATAATCAGGTGGATATGGTATACCCTTATAAGTGACTATTTAACTGGGAAAGGATAAACAAGTAAGGTTTTTTTCCTTAGAAAAGAATTTCCTGATTCAGAATTGTAGCTATCTATGTCGATGGTATGGACATGATGAGTACTCTTGATGGAATAAGAGACCTTACAAGATACTTGAAACCCTAAATTTGAGATGGGAATCTTGGGAAAGATCAATTTTATCTATGTTTTCAACTAGAAGACCGAGATTGTGGTATATTATTCCACCAGTTTGCATATGTCCATTGCCAGGCAATTTAACAAGGACATGCATCCTGCTAGCACTCCCATGATTAGTCTAGTTTCAAATATGAACATGAATGACCATTTCGTCTAAAGGAATACGATGAAGGTGTGTTGTAAGATGAAATTCCCTTATCTTAGTGCAATAGACGCATAATTGTACTTAGATATTGTACGCTCGACAAAATACAAGATCCTCATTTGAACTTATTGGCTAGATATAGCTCAGCACCAATGTAGTGGCAATGGAATGATATATGGAATGTAATCATATACCTAAAGGAAACTTCTAAAATATGTTAGTTTATCCCTACAAATACGTGAAAAGGTTTGCTAACGAAACTGCAATCCGAACAGTTGTTGATTATGAGGGAAAAATAAGCTACATTCCATGGAAGTTATCATAGGGAGATGTGGCAAAATTATTTACTAAACATTACCTACATTCACTTTCTAAAACACACGACTAAATGAATTGTCTAGACACTCCTTTGAAGGGAAACATGGGGAGATGACGACATCAGGGGGGGGGGGGGGGATCCAAGGATATGATGTTGTGGAGGTTTTTTGTACTCTTTTTCCCTTCGACCGAAATCATTTTTTCTTATAGGGTTTTTGGAGATATAACGTTAAACAACACCAGGCATATGTTGAACGCTAAATACCGCGCGCATTGATATTACTGAAAATATCTAAATCAAAGAAATGATGTGCGACATTCTGTTAAGCGTTATAATACAATCATCAACAACAATCATCAACAACAACAATGTCTTCAAGACATTTTAAGTCATCAAAGTAAAGTCTGATGAAAATGTGGTAGACTTATTAACTAAGTCCACATGTGAAAAGTACAAGACTAAGGAAATTGTCCGAACTCTGTAGATTGCACAGGACTAAAAAAATTGTCCGAGCCCCATTCGCATAAGACTAAAGAAATCGTTTGGCATCAGGGGGAGCATCTAATGGTGTGTTGAACTTTTTTCCCCTCACCGAGATTACTTTTTCCCATAGGATTTTGTTACTCGACAAGGTTTTTAATGAGACAACAACAAACACCTGGAATCTGATTTTTCAAGGTTATTTTTTTTCCCACGGTGTTTTTCTGAGTTGTGAAGCAACAAGAAAAGTGAACTTAAACGAAGTAACTTTACGTGGACTTATCTCGTTGTACTCTTTTCCCTTCGTCAATGTTTTGTCCCACTTGGTTTTTCCTTGTCAAGGTTTTAATGAGGCAACATATACGAGTCCAACTCTATTCTAAGTTCACTTAATATTGTACTCTTTTCCCTTAGCTCAAGTTTTCTCCCTCCTAACAAGATTTTAACGAGGCAATTAACTTAAACTCAGTGGTCTTTGGAGATCGCAAAACATGTGATAAACTACATGTAAAGCACAAAACGTGAAACACCAAATGTGAAGAACTGCCACAAGGTTTTGTCCCTCTGGGTTTTACTAGCAAAGTTCTAATGGAGCATTGACGGAGACACAATAGTCATCAATGAGATAACTACATTTGAAGGCCTACATTCGAAGCACTATATGTGAAGCACTGCATACGAAGTTTTGTTGGACTGCACAAAAGGGGCTGTTATAGGGCCAACGACCAATGGATATGCACCCCAACTAGATACCTAGGATTTTCTGTTTACATGTATATAAATAGAAATCCTTTTCCTTCTCTACCTCTTTGTCTTCTTCTCTATAATTCTACCACAACAATTGAGAAATGTTGGCGTTGGGTAACCGCTACCAAAAATAACCGTTGACGGCAAAAACTGTGTCGCCAAGCAGAGTCTCTGCCGCGTAGCTAACCCTCCGCTATTAAGCGGTTTTCTTCCATATCCAAGAATCGCATTTGCAAAGTCACGGGGATTGTCAAAATTTGTCTTATTGGCAAGTCCCGTCAGACCTGTCTAAATTAATGAATGGGTCTTTAGAACATTTAATTTAATCGAGTAATTCTGGTCCGTCAAGCAACGGAAGAGATAAGAAGAAGAATAGTACCAAGAATAAGCATCTGTTTCTTAGGAACATGTGGCAGCGGTCCATAGACATAGAAGTACAGGAGATCTCCTCCTTTTCATAACTTCACTCTCACTCACATTAAAATAAAATAAAAATAAACAACAAATACCAGATTACCTCGTTTTTCTGCTGCTTCTCGTCTGCAACTCCGAAAAATTTAACACCCATGGCTAGTGCCATAAGATTAGACAATGTATTATTCACTAAACTATCATTTTCATCATCATCTTCTTCAACAGTAAAATCTTCATTTAATCCTTTGAAATCAAAATCATCTTCTTTTAGTTTTGGAAGTAACAGAAGAACATTGTTGTCCTCCTCCTCATCGTCTTCCTCGTCAATTTTTGTTGTTCAGGCTTCTTCTTCGTCCTCTTCTTCAACTACTGTTGTTGATCCTCAAGGAATCAAGGTTTTACTCAAAGTTGTGTTTGATTTTTATTTTATTTTGGTTGTGTGTTTACTCTGACATTTTGATTTTTGGTGGTGATTAGATCGATTCAGTTCCTACGAAACCAATTGAAGGACAAAAGACTGGAACTAGCGGTTTGCGTAAAAAGGTTTTCTTCTTGTTGTGATTTTGTTTTGTTACATTAATTTCACTATAAATGTGACTTTGAGTACTGATTGGAGTGAATGTATGTTATTTTTTAGGTTAAGGTTTTCTTGCAAGAGAATTATTTAGCTAATTGGATCCAGGTAATTGAGTTTTTGTTGTGGTTTTTCTTCTTCCAATGGTGTATTTTGGTTTTTGCAATGTGTTTGGTAGAATTTGCATGATGTTAGAGTGAAAATCGTTTCTATTTGGTCATCAGGCTCATTGTAACGATTTGGTTAGGTTGTGATGGCGAAATGGTTTTGAAATGTTGTAACCTTTTACAGCCATTTAATCAAATGAAAATCAATTGATGTGTTTTCATACCAATTTTGGCTGGATGCTATGCACAGAAATGAATTTATGTTTCCATGAATGTTTTGTAATGTGATCTTGTGTTTTTTTTTTTTTGGAAATGTAGGCATTGTTTAATTCTTTGCCGCCAGAGGATTTCAAGAACGGGGTTCTGGTGTTAGGAGGTGATGGTAGATACTTCAATAAAGAGGCCGCACAGGTGTGCATAAATTCATCAGTATTTTTTTTCCTTCATTTATTATAATGTTATCTTTCTTGTCTGGGAATTAATAATGGTTCAAAACAATGCAGATAATTATCAAAATTGCAGCAGGGAATGGTGTTGGAAAAATTTTAGTCGGCAGGTGCGTAGTTCATCTAATGCTGTCTGTTCAATGGAAGAAGAAATGTGGTTGCAAATTTTTTGTTATACGTATTGCCAGAATTAGTGTTTAACAGTTTATCTAGAGGAGATAGTATAGTTTAACTTTCAAGAGAAGGCGATAAGGATATCATATTGCAACTTACAAACAACATTTCGATGCAGTAATTAGTCTTTTGTGAATTTAGATACAGATGGTTTAACATGAGTAGATCTTATAACGTATCTCAAAAATTTGCAAAGCCCCCATTCTGCGTAACCTACTGATGTTTTTTTGTCAGACCCAGTAATTTTTTTGTTGAAAAGTCTATAATCAAGTAGGTAGCTAATTAGGGAGCATGATGTCTGGATGCCATATATAACACTAGAAACATGTGAAGAACAGAAACTCCATAACCAATTTCATTGCAGTTTATGTTTTCCGCTGTTTGTTTGTTTGTCTTTTGTCTGTTTCATCTCAGTTTGAGCTTTGCAGTTATGTGATAGTTGATGAAATCTTACAATGGATAATTAACATCAAATATCATTGTGGCAGGGATGGCATTTTATCAACACCAGCTGTTTCAGCCGTTATACGCAAGCAGAAGGCATGATAAGCTTTTCAATTCTCTATACTTCATTATCTCTCCTTTTGTGGCTAAAATCTCATCTGCTACTTGTATCTCTATGACAGGCCAATGGTGGTTTTATAATGAGCGCAAGCCATAATCCTGGTGGACCTGAATATGATTGGGGTATCAAGGTGACTGAATGTGATATCAATCTTTCAGATTTAGAAAAGCAGATAGGTGGTACAGTTGCGGCCTCGAATATAGACGCGTACACAAGACCAAATTAAAAAATTTACCTTACAGACAGAAGTTTGGTGTCTGGGGGAGTGCTTTTTTGGAGCCTGTAGTAGTCCCCGGGACTCCAGCTCCATCTACCCAATGAGACTTCCCATGGATTTGTGGAATCCCCTAGGAGCTCCTCTTTTAAAATCCCTTGAGGTTGTATAACCAAGTGCTATTGTTTCATTTCTGCTTTACAGTTCAACTACAGCAGTGGTCAACCTGCACCTGAATCAATCACCGACAAAATCTACGGGAATACTCTTTCTGTATGTATCTATACATCTTTGACTTGTTGATCTTTCTCTCTCTCTTTTGTTGTTTTGATTTGTTTGTAGATAGTTCCATTCACTTCAGCTTCTAGTTGAAACATATTCTTATTATCACATCTCATTTTACACATAAAGCGGCCTATAGTGCATGCATGTGATCGTCTTCTGTTGTCTTTCTGGCATAAGCAAGACTCTACAGCACTATAAAGCTTATCTAGAGTCATAACTTTTTTGGGAGATTCTGGGTGTCATGAGGGATTTTGAGATATTATACTATAGGTCAGATTCAAGAGTGTACTTACTTCAGCATATAATGTGTCAGTTTGCCAACCTCAGTAAACTTTCTTCTAGAAAGAGCTGATCTTAGGAGTCAGGAATTGTTTAGGTAGATTTCCCTGGGCCTGGGAATTTGTTGGGAGTGGTTTCATCAATGAATTCAACCACGTGTCCTTGCTGTCTTTGCAATTTCTATTTATTTCATGGAGGCAACCTTATAATTTAAATGGCACATATACAAATCCCTAAAGTTACCAATAATGGCATGAGCAAGCAACACCAGTTGTCTTGTTGAATGAAAAGCAATTGATTTCAAATGCTGAATGTCATATGCACAGATTTCTGAAATCAAGACGGCAGCCATTCCTGATGTTGATCTGTCTCGTCTCGGAGCTACAGAATATGGGAGCTTCAGCGTTGAAGTGATAGACCCTGTTGCGGACTATCTGGAGCTAATGAAGGTAGCTTATTTTAAAAGAAACTTAGGATGGTGTTTACCATTTTGGTCAACTGATTGCTGATTTGGCGTTATATATGCAGGATGTATTTGATTTCCCGCTCATTAAAAGTCTTTTATCCCGGTCAGATTTCAGGTATGCTATATTCATCCAACAGGTGTACCATGTAGTAGGACTTGTGGTGGTGGTTGTCATTATAAATCCAGAAATCTTAGTTATAGACAGCAATTTTTCTTTATCTCTCCTCTGCTTCCTTTCTAGTTTCTATATTTATGGGAATTAAAAGGAGAGGTTTTCTATTTTAGAGCTCAACGGTTCAAATCATGTTACTTTTTATGTGCCTTTTCAAACTTAGTGATTATATTATATTGCCTACTATATGAAACTAATAGTACTCTATTTACTTGAAAAAATAGTGCTATGTATGCCCATGGAAGTTCTTGTTAAGACGGCAATAATGCTCTCAATTCTTATCATCTGAACCCCATAGAGGAAGTTTGTGATGGCAATTTTACTTTGTAAAGTGTTTCAGGAATTTCTAACCAATAGTTAGTTGTTAGCCCTCTTGATATGCTACATTCTCCCAGAAATACCGGAATGTGATTCTTATGTTGCCTCTATCTTCAATTACAAACTCACTTCTGAAACAGTTTCATTCTTCTTAATATTTCTGCTCCAATATATCTTTCTGCTCTTACAGTCTCACTTCAAGTCTAGTTCCTCAACTATTAGCTTGAGTTAGCTCTAAGACATCTCTGTGTTGCATTTTTTTTCCTTTTTGCATCGTACCTTCCTGGTTTGTTAGTAATCAACTGTGCAACCTTTCAGGTTTATATTTGATGCCATGCATGCAGTCACAGGAGCTTATGCAAAGCCCATTTTCGTGGATACACTAGGAGCCAATCCAGTATGTTCGGGATCACCAATTGTCGGTAACACATATATTCAAATTATTGATGAAGTTGTTGATGATAGCTGTTAAGTGCATTCTGTAGGATTCCATTATTAATGGGGTGCCACTAGAAGATTTTGGGCATGGTCATCCTGACCCTAATCTCACGTAAGAAAATGAAACTGTCATAAATTAATTTTTCTAATAATTTGTATACTTAAATAGTTTGATTTAGCCATCTACTTGAAACAGGTATGCCAAGGAGTTGGTTGATATCATGTATGGGGAGAATGCTCCAGACGTCGGTGCAGCAAGTGATGGTTAGGCCCATTATCATACACATTTATTTATGTTGGTTACTTGTACTGCCAGATTCAGAAATCTTGTACTTCAGAATGTGTCCAAATGTTTCTTTTTATTTGCATTTTTAAATTTCCAAACCATACTAGAGTGAATCTGAATGAGTTAGAACAGAATCTAATTCTTGGCCATCGGAATGCATGTTCAATGGAACATCAGCTTATATTGTGGTGTTTAGGTAGGTTGGTGTTTTAAACTCAACATAACGACTCGTTTAAGTTCTCTAGACTCCCTAAATAGTTGGAATTTTATTAGCAATCATTCAGTAAGTTTTAAATCTCATTATAATTGCTGTTCCTCCACTCGAGTACTTGTCTGCTGAAATTGTTTCAGTGTCTCCTTCCATCATTTTGTTTGCATGTGCCTCTAGAATCAATAAGTCAAGTCTTTAACTGGAGGATTCAACTTTACTGAGCAACAACCAATTTATTTCTGTTTTTAAGGTGATGGTGATCGTAACATGGTTCTAGGCAGTGGTTTCTTTGTTACTCCTTCAGATTCGGTTGCCATCATTGCAGCCAATGCACAGGCTGCTATTCCTTATTTTAAGAGTGGACCTAAGGTAGTATAATTGTGCACCTTTTCCTTCTATTTTCGAGTTCTTTGGTTTTGACGAAATGAATGTGTATCTGTGCATCTTTTTCTACAGGGTCTAGCTCGATCTATGCCTACAAGTGGTGCACTGGATCGTGTGGCAGAGAAACTGAAACTTCCATTTTTTGAGGTGTTAACATAGGACCTAACTTATCATATAAAGCACTTGACCGATTTTGTGATTGCATTTCATCTTAGACGAGCCTTGCTGGATTCAGGTTCCTACTGGTTGGAAATTCTTTGGAAATCTTATGGATGCTGGCAAGTTGTCAATTTGTGGAGAAGAAAGTTTTGGAACAGGTTCTGACCACATCCGTGAGAAGGACGGAATATGGTGAAACATTATTTTATATATATGTACTCGTGAAATTAATTGAAGAAAAATCAAACTTATGCTCTCTAAGGTTTCTGTTTGCTTTGATTGCCAGGCCTAGTATCAACTTATCTTTCGTAGTTTCCAAACCTTGACTTAGGTCGTCAAACATTTCGCAGGGCTGTGTTAGCTTGGCTGTCAATCATCGCGTACAGGAACAAGGACAAGAAGGCTGGGGAGAAACTGGTGTCTGTTGCTGATGTTGTGACAGAATACTGGGCAACATATGGAAGAAATTTCTTTTCTAGATACGACTACGAAGTAAGTAGCATTGAATTTTGATTAAAAAAAAAACGCTTATCGTAGTTCATGGCTTGAAGTATATTTTAAGTTTATTTGATTAATATATTATTTAGGAGTGTGAATCTGAAGGAGCAAATAAAATGGTGGGCTATCTTAGAGATTTGATTTCGAAAAGTAAATCTGGTGATAAATATGGTAAGAGTACTGTCCTGAACTATTTAATGTATTCTATATTTTCACCATCATAATATCCTAATTGAATGTATTTCCAATCTTAGGGAGCTACACTCTCCAGTTTGCGGATGACTTTACCTACACCGATCCTGTAAGTCTTTTTATCAGCAAGAGATTTGCTTCTTTTACTCTTTTTGGTTCTGCAGATGTTGAAAACCTTTACTAAACAATGAGTCACTCATATTTTTTACAATTCCGCAGGTGGATGGTAGTGTAGCATCCAAACAGGGAGTTCGATTTGTTTTTACTGATGGATCAAGAATTATATTCCGCTTATCAGTAAGCCACTGGATCATCTAAGTAAATTTCTTCTTTTTAAGATTAGAAACTCAATGAACTTAATTTGCAGGGAACTGGTTCCGCTGGTGCAACCGTTCGAATTTACATCGAACAATTTGAGCCAGACATTTCCAAACATGACGTGGATGCACAAATTGCACTGAAACCGTTAATAGGTTAATTGCTCTTCCTTTCTTCGAAGTACCTTTTTTTGTTATAATTTTTTGTTCGAAGTACCTTTTATTCTGATAAATTGCTCTTCCAAGTATCTAATATAATCATGCACAAAATGATTCTCAGTTTCCCAACACTGATTTTTTTTCTTTTCTTTTTTCTTTTCTTTTATAGATTTGGCATTATCAGTTTCGAAGTTGAAGGAGTTTACAGGAAGGGAAAAGCCAACAGTGATCACTTAGAAGAAGGTCCTTCGATTATTTTTATTTATTTACTAGGCATCACCCCGGCCTGCCTTAGGTACTATTACTTGATGACAATAGACAAAGTAAACTTGGCTTCACTTGAAGGGAGGATGTTAGTTGGGTGTTTAATGAGTTGGTAATTTATATACGGCTAAAACTTGGTACTGCAATAATCTTTGTAAGGATTATTTTTTTACTTTGATAGTGCTTGATGTATATCCCGGCTACAACAACCATCTTAGGTACATGATCAATTCCATGCTCTTCCACATTCATAGTCAACTCATAGTGTGACCTTGACTTTTGCTTCCCTACATAAATATGAGTATCCAATTAGGGATTCGGAAAGAGCTTCAAATTAATCCAGATATGTGGATTCAATGGTTATATGTGCCATGGGTTCTGGAGAGAGAACTCGCGCTTAAAACACAGTTTGGAGTCTTGTACTGTTGTCAGACTGGTTAGCACAAAAACAACATCTGGTACCCAGGCAACACCGTTGTATGTTTTCGTAGGCCATCCAATGACATTGCGACTTCACATAACGTATAAGACAATATCTCCCCCCCTCTTTAATGCTAGCAAGGAATTCCGGAATTCACTACCCATTTTTTGGTTCATTTCAACGTCCGCACATTTAATCTCAGCCGTTAAACCAAATCTCCTCCCCTTTAATTTCACCCGTCGAAGAATATCGGATTCATCCGTTAGATCTCATCTCCCCGTTCAATAACATCAATCAAAACTTAACACATCAAAAATCTAAAACGCCACCGTAACCACCAGGACCATCGCCACCGACAACAGAACCACCTCCTCTGCAATACCACCCGCCACCACCAACACCGCCGCCATTCAAGCACTATTAACACCAGATTTTTTCTATTCAATTTTTTTCATCAAATCAATTAAATTCCATAAATAAAACTAATCAACATAAGTTTTTCTTCCATAGAAACAACACAATTTTCACTAACCTCCTAAAACACAATCAAGTTAATCAAGTAAAGAAAAATTTAAATAACTATAAAATTATACTCCATTTGAACTAGGAAGATAAGACAGTCGATTGTAGGTGGTACTCTGTTACATCGTATTGTAGCAAAGGCAAAGGGAAAGAGGCAATAACCCATCACTGATTATATCATCACCGAACCCCATCTCTGATTTAATCCAGTCATTGGGTTTTTTAATTAATTGAAGAAAAGAAATTTGCAATCTCCTTTGATTTTTGTTTTACAATCTGTGTGAACACCTACTGTTGAGGATCAATCATTATAGTGACTTAACATGTATAAACTGAAAAGAAAAAGTTGTGTTTTCTTCACATGACGACAAGTGATATTCAAAGGGCCGGTTTTTGACAGACAACTAAAAAGTGGAAGAAACTGAAACAATCAGATTTTTGTTCCGTCGCCGGCAGCTTCCCACCATCGCATATTAGAAAGACTAATTATTTTCCTGCATATAATTTGAGAGGGAATTGCTGGTCTCACATTGAAAGTTAAGTCAAAAGCTTGAATTCTAGAGCTCCTGGCCCCTACCAATAAAAATAGAGGATTTCCAATATAGGATTTCCAATAGATTCTCAACTTTGCCTCCACTCTTCCTTCCTAATACTAAATCTACGAAGATATCTCATCCTCTCTGCCTCCACTCTTCCTTCCTAATACTAAATCTACGAGAAACCCTACTATAAAATTCTAAAGAAAAATGGTAAAAAACGGCGACAAATACAAACTGCTCCCGACGCATCTATAACTTTGGTTTCTTTTCTCATCGATACAAACTTTGGTACTTTTCTCATCTGTGGTTATAAATCTAAGCGTGTTTCGTGTAATTCTTACCTCTTTCCTTACTTTACTTATAAAATCCAAACTTGAAAGTTATCACATATGATTTGATTTTCTTTTTAATGTTCCCTGTACTTGATCATGTATGTTAAATACATTTTTATTGGATCATTGTCGCGTTCATGAAGGGTAATTACATATAACTTTTTTGGATAGTGGAAACTCATATATTACATGTTCTTAAGGGATCCGTGGATACTTGATCCCTCTAAATGGTAAATATCCCAAATGATTTGATTTTTTTTTAATGTTTCCTATACTTGATCATATATGTAATTTTGTTAAGAGGGATACCCCTTATGTGACAGGAGCTATAAAAAAAAGTTCCGCTGATCAAGGGATAACCGATGTAACTGAACTATAAATAACAACCTCTTAAGTGGAAAAAAACAACCTCTTAAGTGGAAAAAACAACCTCTAAAGTGCTAAGCATTCAACCTCTGAATGAAGTTATCTTACATATAAATTTTTGGATCTGTGGTTACTCATATGATTTGATTCGTATTTTTAATGTTCGGTTTACTTGATCATATATTACATAGTCTTGATGGATCTGTGGCTACTTGATCCCTCTAATATTTGTCATGTCTGTCACCCTTAGAGGTAAACCAAATTTTGATTTTACTAAAAACGCAGCCCAACAAGTAGCAGATAGTTATATTTCCAGATTCTACAATTATTATGTTGTGTGTCAGGTTATCTGTGACAATGCCATGCAAGAGTATGCACTTGGTTATTGGGCATTCTTGAGAATCGGATATGAGCTAATATACAGACTATATAAAGCTGCTAACAACTATTTTTGATGTTCTTGGGGTCGTGCTGCGTGATGGCACAATAATGAGGTGCAACTGCTATATTTTTCATTGCGTACTTAGAGATTTTGAACTCTGTAACATATCGGCGGTTCTATTTACCTTTAGTTCGAATTATACATGTGAGATGCTTTAGACTGGACAAAATCCTTTTAAATTGGAATTAATCAGTTTGATTTTGCATGCTCTTTTGACCTCCCTAAAAATGCATCTTCTGTCAACCATGTCCTAGATGTCGTTGTATACAAGTATTTGCTCACTTAGCATGGAATCCAACTCTAATAGTTGGTGATATGGCTTCCAATATGAAATGGTTGAACATCCACATTGCAGGGTTTTTGGTGTGCAGGTACGCAGCCCAAAAAACACACCTATACAGTTGTAATCCCTAGCTAGGCTCTTCTTTTCTTTTAGAAAATCAATTATTCATCTTCTTTGTAACTTGATCATGACTGGATTTTGTTGTTTTGGTTGTTACACAAGCCCCATAACTCTAAACTCCAAAGATTATAATGATGCGAGCGGCCACTATAACTCCAACCGGGATTTGAAACTGTAGAATCTATTAACATTTCTGATGCTCTTTGTGCTTCTCTTCTAAGTCTAGAATCTTCATTAATAAATTGACAATCGCTTCAAGAAGATTAAGATAGTTTTTTGTTGTTTTTGCTTGGTAAAAAAAAAGTTTATTATTGAAATGGCAGGTACATAGTACAGACTCCAAATAGAAATTCTTCTCACATTTACTCCGCGATCTCTGTGCAAGACTGCTAAGATGGCACAAAAATTTAGGCAACGAGTAATAAAAGTACAAAAGAAATTTCATGAAAAATTAGAATATTTGCGAGTAAAAGTTTTGCTCAACGCAGTGGGGATTAGTAGGAACGCTTTGCTCCCTGTCTTTGCCTATGATATTTGTCTCCAGATGACAAAAAGAGGAATTCTTGCTAAGCCAACACAAGATATTATAATTCGTTTAGCTATTCCACTCTCCAGAAGTTAACCATTCGATTCCACCACTGCTATTCCTGAACGCATGTTTATCAAGGGAAGGGAATGGTGCCATTTGTTACTTTAATTTGAACTAGCGAAAAGTTTATTTTGTCACTATAAAATATGTTAAATTTATTCCAATTTACTCCTTCACAGTTTTGACTAGCCCAAGAAGCCGATAATACTCATTTAGAGTCACTTCCCGTAATTGAAGGTGCTATCTAGATGAGGTAACAGTCAATTATGATGAGTCGCGCAACGATTATGTTGAGTCGCAACGAGAAGCTTACTCATAAAGAGATGTAGGCGCGAAAGAGGAAGAGAGGGACTTTACAAGGCAGGGCATTAAGGATATAAGGAAGAAGTAAGAATGAAGGAGACTTAAGTCAATCTTTTCACATTGAAAGTATAATTAACGAGGTTAAAAGTCAGGGAACAAAACCACCAAGGAAGGAGATGTCGCCGGGTGGTGCATTAAAATGATAAAGGAAAGAGCTCTTGGAAATGCCGAAGCCATCTTTAGATTTCATGTGGCATACAGGTAATCGAGATTGTGGGAATTTTGTTGTAGTTAGGTTATTGATTCGCCCTCTCTTTTGGTTCAGATCAGTTCTATACACAAACTCGATTTAGTGTGCTTATGTGGTGACGTGGTGTAACGAGACCACGATTTTCTATTTTAAGAAATACGTTCAATTTATTACTATAATGATATGAATGACAGGTTTGGTTGACCAAGTTTTTTGTACTGGCATGAACTACTACACTATGAAGTACTAAGAAAAGAATGAAATAACCTTGAGAACCATACACTCTTCTCTGTGAAGTGGTTAACTTTAACATTCTAAAGTAGAAATGAAGAAAACAGAAAGGTAAATGGGAAGTATCCAGATCCAGTGCAGCGCCACTTATCCTATCAAGTCGGTTCTTAAACAACTCATGAACCGATTAATAACATGATTAAAGCCAAATCAGCTTGCATTTTTCTTCTCTAATCATATCAAACAAGGATAATTTTGCGTAGGAAAAAAATAATCATAGACGACAAAAATATGATAACACTCATGTCAATTAATAAGATTTGTCACCTCCGTAATAGTGATATTGAGACGGCTAAAAATTTATTTATTTTACTGCATTTTCTCATTAGAAGACATTTTCGCACCTATTGTTGGTGCATACGAAAGATTGGCAAAATATTAGTCATCCCAAAAACGCAGCCCATATGCTAATACTCTGCCATCTGCTAATAGTACATTTTCACATAATATGAGAAATCCATCTCTACATTTTGAGCACAAATAGTAATACAAATAACTTAGCCCCGTGCAACGCACGGGAAAGACACTAGTCTTCTTTAACTTGGTTAATCTCTTCAACTTCAAGCTTCTTAAAAATGAAAAAGAATAGGAAGCACACGGTGGACCAGGTGCTGGAATCAAATTTTTTGAGAGAAACATAAGAAAAAACTTGACTGAGATAACGAGGGAGTGATCCTGTAATTTACGTTTTACAAATATGACGTGTTGATAAAGTGTCGTGCCACGCGTTTAATGGAAATTTATGTTTGTCCTTGCAAGAAAAATTCCATTCGTGTTAACCATACACGTGCAGAGCACGTGCACTATACTTGTCTAGGTAATGTTTTTTTTTTTTCATAAAAAAGGATAACCTCAGCAAATACATTGATAAAACCGATTTTGGAAATCGGAAGCGTTACATGAGAGTTTCAAGATTACAAAATAATCATTCAAGTTGTAGTATCTCCACCAATTCTTGCCTATCAATCCTATCATTTCAGACCTAGAAACAGTTTCAGAGGACCTTCTTCTCTCTCGCAAAGGAGAGGAACAAACAACTAGGGTATCTATCAAAGAACAAGGCAATGACTGGATCAAATCCAACCCAAAGTTCATCAGAACATGTAAACAACATGAACCGGAGTTTTTAAAGTTTTGATTACCTAATGTAATCTGGGTAACAATGACCCAACTAACAGTAACAATATCTAAACAGTAACAAATGTGTCTTGAGTAACAGTAGCCAATGTGTCTTGAGTAACAGTGGTAATCTGAATCTGTCTTAAAGAGTCTGAATCGGAAAGAATCCGGCTGTCTCGGCAATGAAGATGTTGTAACAGTTATAGTGATAGAAAAACTTGAAGAAAATCTTGAATACCGAATTGTTGTTGTCTTGTTTTCCCTGGCTTGAGATGATGCCATGCTTGTTGCTTCCAAGAGAGGTTTATCAGAATCATTTCTAGACAGAATATGAAGATCATGCCAGAAAATCCGCCGGAGCTGCTGTTCCTGCCGGAAATAATCATCACCAAATTTATAGATATCGATCTTAGAGTAATTCAAACATAATAAACCCATTACACAGACAAGCTCCACGAGTGAAAAAACCAAAACAAACCTAATAATCCTAGAAATAAAACATAATGCTGGAACAAAATAAAATCTAATTAAAATCAAATCAAAGATAATCCCTAAAAGAAGAATTAGAGGATATCTAGAGATGTCAAACATATCCGATGTAAACATAGACGTCGGAGACGTTGCTGAAGATTTGGTTTGTTTGTAAATATGAGTTTCATAAGGTTGTATGCTCTGGTCTCTTTTCTCCATCATAACCCTAGCCATATAACCACTAACAGCCCAAATCTCCACCAAACAAAACCAAAAAACTTCAATAGCAAAATCTAAAAGAGAAACAGATATTAAATCACCCCATATAGAAGAATTAAAGGAGGGATTGAAGATTAAGAGAGATTTATTGTCAACACAGGTACATGGCTGCTCAGATCTGCTCCAAAGGAACCGATCTGAGCATTCGGCGGCCGGCAAAACTAGGGTTTTCGTGAGAACAGCGGTAAGAAAGGAGAGGAGAGGAAAGAGAAAAAAATCCAAGTTGGCGGCCGTCAAAATTGAGAAAGCTAAAAGAGCAGTTGGCTGCCGGAAAAAAAGCCAAGTTGTCTAGGTAACGTAAGTAAGCCTTTGATTTTCTACCGGTTTACGGTTTTGCTGATCAGTTGGATAAACTAAACAAAAAAAAGAACAAACCCATAACCACAAACACCTACTTATGAAGGCACTTTGTAGCTCATCATAAACAAACAAAATAAAATAACGTCCATTTCCCCCTTTTTTTTTATTGGTAAAAACAAAATGACATCCATTTTAAGAAGAACCCTATTATTGGGGCTATCCACGGCTGGGTTTTTGGGGCTATTTTTGGTCATGAAATAACAACCCATAGCACCCCTTATCCATAATTTTTTGTAATGTCTAATCTACCCTTAATTTGATTAGTGCTAATTAACTTGATTATGTTGTGATATAGAAGACAAAGAAGAAAATGCACAAAATAGAGGGGAAGAAGAAAGAGAGAAATTCTATTGTGTGTGTAAAATACAAAGGGTTAGGACTCTATTTATAGAGTTTACATACTTGGTTCCCAAGTAATAGGGTTCCACTAAAGTGGGCATCTATATAATAAACTGCCGTTTATAACACTCCCCCTAGATGACCACTGTATCTAAGTTAATTGTCTTGTTAAAACCTTTGTCAGGAAAACCCAAAAGGGGCAAAACATGATCGAAGGGAAAAGAGTACAATTGTGAGAAAACTTAGAACAGAGTTGGACATGCATATGTTGCCTCATTAAAACCTTGACAAGGAAAAACCCATTGGGACAAAACCTTGACGAAGGAAAAAGAGTACAACGTGATAGTCCAGTAAAATACCTTATACTGTGATGCTCCTCCTGATAAGTACTTCAGTTAAATCTTGTCTTTCAAATCTTCGAGTCAAAACTTCCCAATTTCAATAAACAAATTTCTTGAATTGTGGAGATAACAATAACATGCTTTAGTGAGAAATCTGCCAATTGATGAAGTCTTCTTTTGTGTTAGTCTTCTAATGGTAGTGTTCTCGAGTCTTCACGCTTCTTTAAATACATTAAGGACTTGCTTCTTGGATTCCTAGCTTCTCTGAGATGATTTGCAAAAGTAGTTGATGTAGTTTCTTCAACAAAGTGCCAATATGCTATAGTACCATAGGTGAGTAAAGTTTGTTATCATACCATATATGGATCAAAATGATATCGAAATTCATAGGAGATGGTTATGTTGATGTGGTCTAACAAAATGACCTACTAATGGTGGGAATCCACCAAATAACCAAAATTTGATACAGCTCCCCCTTGGATGACCACCATGTTGAATTAATTTGTCTCACTAAAACCTTACCAGTAAAACCCAATGGGAAAAAAATCTGGACAAAGGAAAAAGAGCACAATATCAACATTTTGAATTAAACGTCAGGGAGATGTTGCCTCGTTAAAACCTTGTCAAGAAAACCACATGGGACAAAACCTGAACGAAGGAAAAAGAGTACAACTTTTAACGTAAATTTTGATGCTAACCCAACTATATGAGCTTTACAAAAGACAAGCATCGAAAAAATAACTCTAGTCCATCTTAAATAAGAGTTTAAGCTAGCATAATTCTAACTGCAGATTTAAGGGAAAAATAGAATATATGCAGCTAAAGCGTGGATTTTTGTGCTTTTATGGACTCCTCAAGAGACCTATATATAAAGCTGATATCATCAACTAATTAATCCGGATTTTCGGTTTGGTAATAAACTTATAAAAACACATACAAGATTTTTAAACCTGACATACTCGAGTCAAGTGGCTGCCTAAATGTAATTTGAATCCTCCAAAGAATAAAAATTTGAATATGTTCTCCAAGCAAATCACTTGTGTGAATGCAATACGAGTCCTTCAAGACTACCACGCAAAATGCATTGTAAAGAGAACAATTAATGAATCAATCCTAGGGTGTGAGAAAAAAATGAAACCCTTAAATCATTTTTACAACGAAAAATTTCTCGTATAACGCATTATGACTACATTATCCTGTAATTTATAGGCTTGGCATTTTTAAAGTGTTAAGTTTTGGATCCAAAAATTGCGTTAATTGAGAAATTAATCCAACTTAATTTGGATTGTATGCCAACCAATCACATATGTCGATATTTCTCTGCAGAGGGGTTCACAACCACCATCATTTATTTCAGTAGCTACTTTAAATGAATATTCAACAATTATTTAGCTTGCTATAAGCCAACACAATTCTCAAGTGTAAATTCAATCAATTAATAGTACTAGCTTCCGCGGACATTATAATCTCCTCATATTCAAGTGAGAAGATATTATAATTGAGAATGTGAATTCGGTACACTCAATTGGAGCACTACTCGTAGCCTCTTCTAGAACACTACTTATCTGCTAAATGTGATTGGATTTCCGCTTAAGAGGAAAAAACTTAAATATAAAATGAAAAATTTCACGCCAATCATATAATGACAGCCTACATCAATTTGATTGTGATGGGAGAGAAATTGATATAACATTTAAGTTAATTACACAAGCTTTTGATAGTGTATAGTCTCCCCCTGATTGTGGCGAAAAATATTTTTCATCTCATATACGAAAACTTCAAGTTTCGTAAAGTATTATCTGATTAATTCGAGACATATACTCATATTTACCATCAATCGTGGATTACTTTTGGAACAAAAATCAAAATAATATGTCAAAACCAAAAGTATTGAAAATATGCAAACAATCTCCAATAACTTTGTGACCTCAACGGCCAAAGAGATAATAATTTAGAATAAAATTATTGACACTTTCTTTATCAAAAGAAAATTAAATCAAGATCAATATAGTCACTAGAGGACTAATAATACTGGCTAACAAGCCGGGTGCGCACCCTTTGATCTTTTGTGTCAAACTGTATTAATTCCAGCTACAAGTGGATCGGTCCAAATATTGGAGATTATTACGACGAGGAAAGATAAAAATTTCTCAATATCCCTCGATAATGCAACAATTTTGTGTACTGTCAGCGTTAGCAATTGAAAATACCATAACGATATTTTATCCCTTTAAGATCGATAGGGAAAAACCAAATTTAATATAGAAATCATAGAAATCATTATCGTTAGAGAAATATATTTATCGTTATGATTGTTAGAGAAATATATTATATGATTGTTAGAGAAATCATTATTGTTAGAGAAATATATTTATCGTTAGAGAAAATTCAATTAGCTCTCCTAAAAAGGCTAATTGATTTCTTTGAGAAAATATAGAAATCATTATCGTTATGATTTTTAGAGAAAATCCACTTTGTGGTTGTTGAATGGTTTTCTTAGAGAAATAGAAGTCAATAGTTTATTATTTAGTAAAACCATATTTGATGGTGCAAGTTCGTTTTCGAAAGCACACCATATTGGCAAAATTTAGAAAATATGCCAATATATTTTCTCTCATCTTAAAGAAACGATGGGGAAAATCAACATCGATTAGTTTCTACGATTTACCAAATTTGTAACGACAAAATAATAAAAAATCATCGTTTTTGTCATCACAATGGAAAAATCCACTTTTGCGGTCCATGTATGGTTTCTTGTAAAGAAATAGAAACCATAGATAAGATCACATGATCTAAATCCAAATGGATAAAGATACCAAATTAATTGGCCGGAGGTTTTTCAACCATGCACGTGATTGTTTACCATAGAGGTAATTATATTGTGATAACACCAATTTTCGGTGATTACAATTTCATTAAAGAAATAGAAATTGTAAATTATTTTTTTCTTTCTCTATGAAAAAAAAATTAGAGAAGAAAGGAGACCAATTGTATTTGAGAAAGATTGATCACCCTATATAATAATACAACTTAATACAATATGTAAAAAATTATAAAAGGAAAATATTAATAATCAAAAGGAAAATATTGTTGAGGTTTTAATGCATAGTGCTTGACAGCCGTCGATGATAGTTTATTTGCTCATGTGTCCTTTATGAAAACGTACAGTGGATCTTTGTAACCACAAAGCACAAACTCCATCCACGGGTAGTCTCACCTCAACGGACCCTTCACACATCCTCCATCAAAGATTATAAACATGCAAAAATAAACAACAGTCAGTTACCGAATAAACAATCAATAAAAGAAAAATATTAAAAGACTATAAGATTGTACGGATCTCCCCATGTTGTTGTTGTAGGAAAAACGTCTTCCAAATCCATCAAGACGTATATTTATCTTTAAAACTCTTTCTTTTTTCAAGGTTACGTCAGTTGGTAGAAACTACGTGTTGATGACGTGTTGTGTTATAGAAGACAAAGAAGAAAAGGCACAAAATAGAGGGGAAGAAGAAAGAGAGAAATTCTATATGTGTGTGTAAAATACAAAGGGTTAGGACTCTATTTATAGAGTTTACATACTTGGTTCCCAAGTAATAGGGTTCCACTAAAGTGGGCATCTATATAATAAACTGCCATTTATAACAGATTAAAATAAACTAATCAGTCTTAGTGAATCAATTAGACTAATCAAAACATTGATTTTTTGCAAATCAAAACTTGATTTTTTTGAGTTTCGAAGAAGGAAAAATGATGACTTTGGTGAAATTATTTTGAAGCAAAATGATAAAACCCTTCATCACAAAACTCAAGATAACCTTATAATCAACTCCCAACATCAATTTCATCAAATTCAAATCCGTTAAAAATCTGAAAAAATCTGGAATTTGATGCTGCTACGGCCGGGAAATTGTGTCGACCCAGCCGTAATATGATGACTTTCCAGCCGTAAACACTAACAACGGATGGGAAGTTAAGAACTTCCAGCCGTTATTCAACAAGAATCTCCTGAGTCTGTTTTACGACTGGGAATTCTTATATTTCCCGTCCGTAATTGAATCTGTAAGCTTAGAAATTTTGCATTTTCAACATGAAAATTAGTAATACTTTTATTAAATAGACCACAATAAAACCCATTACATACTTAATAGATCCCCGTTACAAAGTTGGTTTTAATAACATCCCTTTCGATGTGTTAAGAAGTCTTTGATGATGGCGAATTGAGCTTCCAAGTTGAAATCATAACCTTTCCATTTTCTCCATTCCTTATTAGCTTGAGCCGCGACTTCTCTATCAGTCTCACCTCTAAGTCGAAGTTGGTTGCACATATGACGTAAAGCCATATATTCTTCCACATTTTTACGTATGTCTGAAAATCGAAGATACAATTCAACCCTATCACTGTTGTTAGTGTTACCTGTTTCACCACAAAAATTCTCAAAAATATTACTCCAATACGATTTACTGGCTAAACCACATTGCTTTCATTCTTCTCCCTTCTTTGGATAACAAAGTACAATTTATTTTCAAAGACATAAGTCTTCTTCCAAAGTGAAGTTGGGTTTATCCTTTGAGTACATTGCATTGAGTTGTATGAGTTTTGGTGGAGATTATTGATGTAGAATGTGATTTTGTTTTGGAATGGGTGGTTATATGGAGGTGGAGTTATTTGAAGTTTAAATAAGTGGTTGAACAGCTAAAACCTTCTATAGATCAGTCTTCAAACGGATCTATTTTTCAAAATTCAAACACACGTACTCCGATTATTCATAGATAATTAAAAAAAACATTATATACAAACATAATTAGTAGTATACGTACCACTATCTCCCGCCAATCATGTTCTTCACTCCTTGGTGTCTTTGAACTCTCTTTATCTGCATTCCTGTAATGTCTCTGCGCCTCCGGATCCAAATTTTCCACATAAGGATGAGCCCACTCTCCATACCATTCCATGTAATTCGCATCCGCTTGGGAAGTACCATGTTCTGCTTCAAGGATTCTTCTACTCATTTGGTTTACTTCTTCAGAACGAGAATTCCAATGGTCGATCTCCGGTGCATTTTCATAGTTCAATTTCACCTGTTTGTCCTTAAATTGGGAGGTTCCTACGCTCAGTCGAAAAGGAGTCTCTAAAGGCATAATTTTCTGGACAATACCGATTTGGCGGAGCGTTCTACGAGGATCTAAAATGACAAACCCGGTTGCATGAAACAAAGGTCCTCCACATTAGAAAAGACTCTATCATCAACTTCCTCTTCACCATCCTCATCAAGTTTCAAATATGGATCAAAAACCACATCTTCAATTGTCAAAGCATCCAATTTTTTCCTCATGTCGACCATTTCTGTCTCTTTTTCCTTGTGTTGGGTCCCTGCAAATGGGTATCTCCCTCCTATAGGTTTATCTAGAGGCCAATATGTATTCTGAGTAGGCCTCAAGATTTTAAAATGGTCGTAAGCCCATGCCTATGGCAAAAAATAAATTTTTTGTTTATAAACAAGTTATTACACACTAATCAGTATATAAAAGTAAAACAAATAAACATTTGTTATATTAAAAACAAAAAGATACCTGGATAAGAGCAACACATCCCGTAATTTGTGTTTCGTTCCATCTAGAAGCTTTGCAAAGACAGTCCAACACATCAGCAAGGATGGCGGTGGCCCATGAGTACCTAGGTACCTCGTTTGTTTTCTCATCGAGACTGAGAGTCTTTAACCACTGCAAGTAACATGCATTTACCTTATTTCCTGAGAAATCAGGGAAAAGGACGGTCCCAAGAGTATGCAACAAGTAAGTTATAGCCGTATGTATAGCTCTTTCTGCGTCCATCACCACTAATCCCCTCTCCGTCTTGCGTTTATAATCCCCAAACTTATCCTTTAGATGACCCAAATTAATCTTCCTTGACATATTAACTGCTTCACCAATTTCTCCTGGTGCAGTAAATCTCCTTTTAGATCTAGGAGGTGCTCCAGACCCTATCTCAAAATCTTCTTCCGCTTCATCTTTACCCCACCTAAGATAGTTCTTCGCCAAGGCACAAAGCTCATCAAAAGGCATGGAATTGTTGAAACCCTCAAACATTGCCTTTCCTTCCAAAGCTAGACCAGTGATTTTCTTTGCGTCATCCGGAGTGATAGTCATCTCGCGGAAGGGGAGGTGAAAAGTCATGGGTTCGGGCCAAAATCTCTCTAAAACCACAAACTGTGACAAAATCATATGTCTTCTGCAAAGCATCGATTCCAGACTATAACCTCGAAGCTTTGACCAAAACTTGCACTTCTGGATGCTCATCGTCCAATGGCCAAAACTTTGCTTGTTGGTGCTTTAGTTTTGGGACAACTTTATCCGGAAACTACCAGGAAAAAAAATTGGTTGTAAAAATAATAATCCATAACAAAATGAATATAACATATATGTAATTTGATTTATTACCTTTGTGCCACAAACCCTAGCATCCCATGAAGAAGTGTAGCTAATCAAGACGGAACGATTTCTTGGCTCACCCCAAGGTCTCTCATTCCTCTTGGGAGGTAAAGGCTCCATAGCATCAATTACTTCTCTTGGCGATGTCTTAGGTTTATACTTCTTCTTTCCCTCCTTCTTTCACTCCTCTTTTCCCTCCTCGACTACGGATTTACCTTTATCAATAGCAGCAGTAGCACTAGAAGTGCCAACTTCAGTACCTCCGGTAACAACAAGTACACCTTCATTTCCACCACCACGAGAAGTGCCAACAACATCAATCACAACAACTTCAGTTCCTTTAGTAACATCAACTCCAACTTTAGTTCCTTCAGTGACTCCAACTCCATCTCCGCTACCTTTCCTTTCTCCAGCAGTCACAACTTCAATTTCTTTCCTTACGTCTGCACCCAATGGTTTTGAGTGGTGAGGTTGCGGAGTCGGGGTCACTATAAGGTGTTACTTCTTGGGATTTTTTCTTCTTTTTTTATTTCCCTCTGTTCCAAGACAAACAAGGAAATAAAACCAAAAGTATATAAGAAATACGTCTGGGAAAATAAGACAGAACCAAACCGAAACAACAAACACGGCTAGGAAAAATGTAGAGTCCAAGACGCAAAATTAATTACGGATAGGAAAATTTTTATCGACCAAGCCGACAGTCACATTACGGATGGGAAATTAGTAATATACCTAGCCGAAAATAGAATTACGGATGGATAACCTATACGTTGTCATATTTCTAGTTCACAACTCATAACATGCCAAAAACACGGCTAGGAAAGTTGGATATTCTAAGACGCAAAAACAATTACGGATAGGAGAACATATACGATTGTGTATTGCTAGTTCACAGTACAACACAGGGAACTAATACGGCTAAGAAATTCCAAGACATGATGAAAAACGTCTAGGAAACTGGATATTACGGTCAGGAAATAAATCTACGGTTGGGAAAACCTATACGTAACACTAAAACAACTAAAAAAATATGAACACAGGAGAACATACGGCTAGGAATATTCCAGCCGTATACGAATGGTTACGGCTAGGAATGTTCCATCTCGTACACGTCGATCTAGTTATGGCTGGGAGTTCTTATATTTCACATCCGTGTAATTTATAAACGGCTGGAAAATCGAAAATTCCCAAACGTTATTCTTATTTACGGATGGGAATACAAGAACTCCCAGCCGTAAGCATTTTCAGAAATCATTTTTTCAGACCTAAAATTTTCAAAACCAACTGATTAATCAATGAAACGCTTAAATAAAGACTGGGTTTTTTAATTCATACCTTATTAATGTCATAACAGGAGATTCGGCGGCTACTGGAACTCCTGCATTCACTTCCTCTTGATCTTCACTTTCATCTTCAATGGATGAAGTTGGTTTCTCTGCTTCCGTCGGAGGTTGATTCGACTGGGATTGACCTAGATTTTCATTCGGCTTCATGGTTTTATAGAATGAGTTTAATCGACGACGATTAATCGTTGAAAAATATTCAATGGAAGAAGAAAAGAAGAAGACGAAAAGAAGGAGAAGAAGAATAAAAAGTAAATGGGTGATGGGTTTTTTTGTTTTAATGTCTTCCGTTTTTTTCAGTTTTTTTTTTTATTAGATTAGGTAGTTAATGAGAGGGTATAATGGGAATGAATTAAAATTATGGAGGGTATTTTAGAACTTTTACACAAATATGATCTCCCCTTATAACATTTAGGCTCCACTTAGTGAAATAACCCCCAAAATAGTCTCCCCCTATAGCCCCAATAATAGAGTTCTTTGAGAAGCCGATATCTGATACCTTGCGGCTTATCTCTTATATCGTATGTGCATACTCTGTTCAGAGATCTCCTTCATTCTCCAGAACAATCTGAAAATCCCGATACAAAGAAAGAAAGAAACTTAATGCGTACTTTGAGCCTTCGTGATCGGCTACACACACATGTTTGTGTCGGGTTAAGCTTGCAATTGACCATGGTGAATAGTTGGCCGCTTAATCTGTTTTATTCTTACCAAATCAAGAAATTTACATAATAAACTAAAAGACAAAATATTTTATCATAGGATGGCTTGTTTATAAATTCTTACCAAATCAAAAAATTTACATAATAAACTAATAGACAAAATATTTTATCATATGATGGCTTGTTTATCAATAAAATTTGACTATATGCCCACATAAATTTTTATAACTCTTTCTTTTTTCCCTTTAGTTTTATATAGATCAGAGAACATGATATATTTTCCCATCACTTAAACCAAGTTAAATGCCCTCTATTATAAAAACACAATACTCATTCTGTGATTTCACTCACCACTATTCAAAGGTTCAATTCCATATACCTTCCTTATCTTGCAAACTCACTTCTATGCAGACATATCCAACCTATTAGTATATTTTCCCTATAATTAAAACAGAAGTCTTAAGACCATTACACTCACTACGTCCATTCTGAGAAATCAATAAAACTTTATTACAATGAGATAGTTCTAACAAGAGATCATTGGTTATTTAAAGTAACCAATGATGTAAAATTATTACACACACACTTATCACACACTCACAATACAAAGACAGGTAAAGTCAAATATAGTTGACTTGACTAAACACAAAACATACACTCTAATACACCCCCTCAAACTGAGAAGGGCTAAACTGATCAGTTTGATAGAAAAACAATTACAAAACACAAATCCTGTCAGAATAGTTGTGGAGCTGTAAGAGAAAAGTTAAAGCAGTAAATTGTTGTAAGCCTGCAGTGATGCACTGAAGTAGTACTAAACACAAAACATACACCCTAAGTAACTGCAGAGGCACTGGAAGAAGAACATTTTATAGTTGTAGAAGTATAAGAATTAGCTGTTGAAGTAGTAACATCCATCAAACACTGTAACAATCTGGAAAAAGTAGGATAGCAGAGATCCTTGGTAAATATATCAGCTAGCTGGTCCTGACTTGAAATATATTGAAGTTTAAGAAACCCATTCTCCACTAACTCCCTGATAGTATGGTGCTAGATCTCTATGTGTTTTGTCCTAGCATGAAAAACAGGGTTATATGCCAAGGACATAGAACTAGTATTGTCACAAAGGAGCAAAGACGGAGTAGAAACTGTAACATGTAACTCAGATAGTAAGTCTGTAATCCATTTTAATTCAGCAAAGGCAACATACATACATTTATATTCTGCTTCAGAAGAAGACTTGGAAACAGTTGGTTGTTTCTTGCAAGACCAAGAAACTAAATTTAAACTCTGAAAAACTGCATACCCAGATGTTGACCTCCTTGTATCTTGACAACCTGCCCAATCTGAATCTGTATATGCTTTTAACAAGTTCAAACTACCCTTTTTCAAAGTCACACCAAGATCAATAGTACCTTTCAAATATCTGAGAATCCTCTTAACTAATTGCAAATGAACATCAGTTGGTGAATGCATGAATTGTGACACATAATTCACACCAAAACATATATCTGGCCTTGTAATTGTTAAATATTGCAAACTTCCAACAATATTTCTATAATCACTGACATTTTCCAACTTAGTTCCATCATGCAAAGACACTCTAGCACCTTTTGTAACTGGTGTATCGAAAGTGTACTTTTTCTGTGTGAGAACAATAGAATCAGAAGATCTTACAGCTTCAATACCCAAGAAATATCATATATCCCCTAATTCCTTCATTGAAAATTCTTGCTTAAGAGAAGCAATCAACAAGAGCAGGGGAACTACCAGTGACCAAAATATCATCAACATATAACAGAAAAACAATCATCATGAGAGTTGAAAACAAACATAGAATTATCTGAAATATCTTTCTTGAAACCATAATCAATAAGAAATGAGATGAACCTATGAAACCTAGCTCTGGGTGCTTGTTTCAACCCATAAAAGCTTTAATTAAGATGGCAAACATAATTTGAAGGATAATATGGATTGACAGGCTGATACATATAAACATTTTCATCTAAATATCCATGTAAGAAGGCATTACTTACATCTAATTGTTTAATCTGCCAATTATAAGTTAAAGCCATATACAGAAAAACTCTAACATTAGTTGACTTGACTACAGGACTAAATGTCTCATTATAGTTAATTTATCATGGTATCCATGCTATGATACCATGAGAAATCAGTAAAATTGTATTACAATTAGATAGTTCTAACAAGAGAGATCATTGGTTATTTAAAGTAACCAATGATGTAAAGTTATTACACACACACTTCTCACACACTCACAAGACAAAGACAGGTCAATTCAAATATAGTTGACTTGACTAAACACAAAACATACACTCTAATACATTCGTCAAACCAGTATCATATATTGTACGTATCTTTGAACCATTGATATCTAACTGATAAACCTATCACTCTGATCTCCCTACACAGTAAACGCAACCATCATCACAGTCAATTCAATGCAAAATATCAACTGGATTATATATAAGTAGCCAAGTTCTATTGCATCTAAGTCTAAGATACTGACCTCAATGTTACAGAACCATCCAAGTAATATGTGTGGTTTATTATTGTACCCTACGTACAGACTAGCAAAAGCAATTGATGAATAAAATTCTATGATTCATTACATACCAAGTAAGGTACCTTTTCCCATGGATTCAAAAGAACAACTTCGTCCTCGGGTATATAAACTGCAATATATCCATTAAGTCTTAATAACATGGTGGCATTCAATTGTTAGGTCACAATTCATGCAATCTGAAAGAACAATGCTGCTTTCGATTTCCTCGTATTATAACAGTGAGATGTACATTGAGAAAAAAAAATCACGAACTTTTTTGGAGATATTGAAGATCGTACTTGGGGTCAGCAATTCATCATCCATGATCCACCGTTGAAATATCAAGTGGGAACTTGATTCTTAAAATTTTAATAATGTTAGTTAGAGCGGACGCAGACATAAAAGAGATTCGTTAGAATAGATTGATTATAGAATGCACAGCTTGATTATAGAATGCATAGATTGATTACGTACATCACAATTTTGATATACAGTTGATGTAAACAGAGAAGAGAACCGATTAATATATGTTGAATTATATTATAAAAAGTAAAGATTCCAATTAGGAAATCTATTTAAATCAAGATTCAGATTAGTTTAGAAAATCAAAACTTTGATAGTTGGTTGTATAACACCGGCTAGGTTTTTTTATGGTCGTGCACGCAACCTAAATCAGCGACTGTTAGGTTATGATAATATTAGATAGGAATGGACGCTCATATTTGTCCCACCCCTTTTGGACGATGGATCTGTCCCCAGACAGAGACAACATTTTCTTATTCTATAAATAGAAGATTGGTAAAAATAATGATTATATTACTAAGTAAACGTAGAAACAATAGTAAACTTTCGATGGCTAAAGTCAAAGGCGATTCTAGGGTTTTTGTTCTTCGTTTTCCATTCGCGTCTCCTCTTGTGAGATGCAATCTTCTCCTCAATATTCAAATCCTCTGGTGGTTTCCTCCATACTACCAGGGGTTTCTCAAATGGGGGATCAAAATTATTCAGATTGTAATGATTTTTCTACAAATCAAGTTGCTGGTCCTTTAGTTTCTCCTACTGCTTGGTCTTCTTTATTTGATAAATCGAAAGAATCGGTCATCTCAGCTGATATGGAGTTCTACTCATATCCAGTGGTAGATGGCAAGAAGTCTATGGATATTCCTTATGAGGTTTTTGATGAAAATATTTTTCTATGTGAAGATAAAGTCATTGGAGCATTTGTTGGTCGAAGATTGCCATTCAATTGGGTAAGAAGTGCTGTAACTCTAGCCTGGAAACCTAAAGGTGAAGTTCAAATGACTATTCATGGTGATAGTATGTTCATCTTTGATTTTAAATCTGCTGAAGATAGAGTTAGAGCTTTAGAAATGGGTTCAATGTTCATATCTAATAGACTATTTATTGTTAAGCCTTGGTCTAGAACAGTTGAATAGGAAATTACTGAATTAAAATCACTTCCTATATGGATGAATTTCAGAAATGTTCCTTTATTTATGTGGAATAAAAAGGGGTTGAGCATGATTGCTAGCTATTTAGGGAAGCCTTTAATGATGGATACTCAAACTATAAATAAAACTAGAATGAGTTATGCTAGGATTTGTGTTGAAGTAGATATTACTTGTGAATTCCCAGATTCTTTCACATTCACTTTGGGAGGTAAGGATATTGTTGACATAAGGATGGATTATTCATGGAAGCCTCCAAAATGTAATGACTGTGATGTGTTTGGTCATGTTACTTCTAATTGTCCAAAGAATGTTAAACCACTGCCAAAAATAGTTCAAAAATGGGTTCCAAAGAAGATAGTTGCTAATATGGATGAAGATTGGTGGATTCAGAAATCAAAGAATGGAGCTAAATCAACTGAGTTGAATTCTGTCATTGAACATATTGGGGCTCCCAATACAGTAATTGAAGCTGAACCTATGGACTCTGATCAAGGAGTCAACAATGTTCTTCAGGAAGTTATCTTAAGAAAAGAGAGTAATGTAAATGAACTTATTTCTTCAAATCCTTTCTTCATTTTGGATAAAGGTTTAGATTATTCTCAAGAGAAAATTAATGACCTGAACAAAGAGAATTTCCAAACTAATTTGCAAGCTGTTTCTCAGAAGTCTAATGCAGCTGGCCTTCAAATATTGGATCAAGAGCTCACTTTCATAGGAGAGAATCACTTGTCCCACCAGCAATGAACCTCTTTCCCAAGATTGCAGATTTAAAGAAGTCTGCTAGAGGTACGTGATAAGCATGGAAGTGCTATATTTTATACCCATATTTATATTAGTTAGGACTCGATATTTCTGCTAACAACACTATTGTAGTGCTTTTGTAGAAAGTACAAGCGAATTCGATAATCAACACAATAATGGCTAAATAGAAGTTATATGGCTTTTGCGCAATAATGGCTAAATAGAAGCTATATGGCTTTTGCGGCATCGATGTTACCCACTGCCCCAAGAAGACTCGGAGCTTAATGGACTGTGGGCCACTATTAACCATTTGAGGCAGCTCACATACATTTCATTTCAAGGCCAGAAAATGAAGCAAATATGTGTCTATGCACGTGAAAGTCACTAGTGGGACTAAAGAATTGTGGACGTGGCAAACTATCTATACACCACATCTCTTTGTGGTTTGTTAGCATCGACATTTTAGAGGAATGTTCAAGCAGGCGGTGATTTAATTGTGGCTCTTGAGTCGATGGAACAAAGAAGTTAAGTGATGGCTATGATAACTGGTTGTACTATGAACTGGAAGAAGATGGTAGCGAGAGCTTGAACTGGTAGCTTGTGGTATTTGTAAGAGTTTTGAATGTTGGTGTTTGTCTCTGCCAGTTCCTTCTCTACTACTTCGCCATGGAGAGCTGGCAGTGATCGTGTATGCATGAAAGGAAGATGGAATGAATCTATGAATCTCGAGTTGGTGGCCGGAGATTTTGCAGAGATGGGTTTTACCCATTCTTGGCATTGAATAATCTACATCATCTAATGAACATGGTCAGAGATGGTTTGAATTTTGTGACTGCAGTACTCACTGTTATGAAATGGTTCTGGTGTTGTTCATCTCAGTTGAAGTAGAGAGAAATTGTCGCAGAAATGAATAGAAGATGGCAGCATCTGTTCGAAGGAGAAGGAGCTTATGTATTGTGTTGAAACCGGCGATTGGTAAGTGGCAAAGTTGGTTAGTTGAGCCCAGGATTGTTGGAGATATTGAGCTATAATGATAGGTGCATAGAGAGCGATTCAGGTCGTAATGGAGCAGTAGTCAGCTGGGAATGCAGTCGGTGGTGATTGGCTGAGTTGTTTACAACCAGCTGAGGCAAGTGACCGAGATTTAGACGTCTATAGTGGCATGTGGGGATTTTCACTAATGTTAGGCAGCCGGTATGTGACCAGACTTAACGGACTGAACAGGTGGGTGTTATGGCAAAGTTGGATTTGAAAGTCGTCATTGGACTGGGCCTATTGGGCAGTTGCTAGGTCTTAGTGGAATTTCTTGGCAGCGATACCTAGTTATAAACGGAGAGAGACAGAAGAAATAAGGGGGTTCGGAGACCAGGAAAGTTGCGGCTACTGGAGAAGAAAAAGAGGCGCGGCTAGAAGCTATCAACAGGTGAAGACAAGGGTGTGCGATTCTTGTGTTTTCATTTCCATATTGATTAGCTACTGAATCTCTTTAATATGTTTATGGCTTTTGAGAAAGCCACGTTTAACTAGATATTTATGTAACTAGGGTTTATGGTTGAAACTATTTGGGATGTTAGGCTATTTGAATTGATTAATTTAGCAAAAGACCATTATGTGATATGAATAAATTAATCTTTGAATATTGTTTAAATTTATTGAAAATTAGTTGTTGCTTCGCCGGTTTTAATAAAAACTTATGTGCATAATGAATTAGTTTTACAAATATGTCTCTTCTTATTATTTGATATAATCTATGCTTCGATTAATTCCTTGATGGGATATGCTTAGAAAAGCCGAATAATATTTGTGAACTAAATTTAGTTTCGTATAATTTTCTCGCTGATGCAATTTGATGGTGCATGCTTGGATTTGTCTTTTGATGTGCTATGCTTAGGGTATACCAGTGATATTTGCGACTCTAATAAATATAATAGGTGATGTCGATGGAACGCAAAATAAACATATATTCATGAGTTCTGTTTCATTTCGGTAATTGAATATAAATAGTAGTTGAAACTATAAACCCTGGTTATCGGTTTCTCACTGCGACTTCACTTTATTAGTTTACTTTAATTTTATTATTTCATTTTCAAAAATCCAAAAATATTGTTTCGTGTTAGTTTTATCAGAGATATTGATTATTGGTATTTCCACCGCTCCCTGTGGATTCGACCCGTACTTGCCTTTGTCTACTACGGAGACACCGTGCGATTGCGGTTATCACATATAGGGTTTCCCGAAAGCCTATCAGTACTTTGCCTCTCCCTAATAATTTTAAATGATGTCCAACATGGGATGTTGGAACATAAGAGGTCTAAATGATCCTCTTAAACAGTTAGATGTTACAAAGTTAATAAGTATTAATAAACTCTCTCTAATAGGTATTGTTGAAACTCATGTTCAAGTTTCTAATAAAGATAGAATAAAGAATAATATAAACCCCTCTTGGAGTTTTCTTGATAATGATAGTGCTTCCTGTTTTGGTAGAATTTGGGTTGCTTGGAACACTGAAGATTTTCATGTTACTTTAATTAGTTCTTCTCCTCAAGCCATGTTTCTGGATATCTCTACTTCTAATTCAATTAGTTTTGTGGTAACTATAGTGTATGGTGATAACTACTACCTTAATAGAAATCATTTATGGGATTCTATCTTCTCCTTTGCTTCACATAATAATAAACCTTGGGTCTTATTGGGGGATTTTAATTCTCTTCTGATTCCTTCGGATAAAGTTGGAGGTTCTGCTATTTTGCCTTATCATTATGAAGCCTTTGCCAGATGTGTTAATTCCTCCCAACTTTTAGATATTCGCTTTTCTGGATGTTTTTTAATACCTGGTCTAATTGTCAGTCTAGTGGAGTGATCAGGTCTAAGTTAGACAGAATTATGGTGAATTTGGAATGGATTCAGCAATTTCAACTTTCTGTAGCAGAATTTCTTCCCCCTGGTATCTCAGACCACTCCCCTGGAATTGTCTCTATTTTTGAAAAAAGAATTCATGGTCCTCCGCTTTTTCGCTTTTACAATTTTTGATCTAAGGATGGAGATTTCTTGAATATGGTCAAGTTTGGATGGAGTAAACCTATGAGAGGTAACCCAATGATACAGCTAGTTAATAAATCGAAAAATTTTAAAGCTGATATTATTAAGTGGAGAAAGATGAAATATAAAATTATGTTTGATCAGGTTCTACATGCTAAACAGAATATGGATAGTGCTCAAACTCAGCTTCAGTTATTTCCTCTAGACCATGAATTAGCTAGAAGGGAAAGAGTTTATGTGGATGAATATGTTAAACTTGCTAAGTATGAAGAATCTGCTGCTAAGCAGCAGTCTACAGTTAAGTGGTTAAATTTGGGTGATTCTAATACTTCCTTTTTCCATAATTCCCTTAAAGAAAGAAGATCAAGGAACAATATTCTTACTCTCTACTCTAGTGATAATGTGAAGTTAACAGAAGATAAAGATATTGCTCAAGAAGGTATCTCATTCTACTCAGATCTCTTTGGTAGTTTTTTGGATGATGAAGTTTTAACTGAAGATTTTTCAAGACTTAAGTTTACTGCTTGTGTTCGACAAGATGATGTAGATGATCTTATTAATCCAGTCACAAGAGAAGAAGTTGTTAGACCCCTCCATTCCATTGGTTCAAGTAAAGCTCCAGGACCAGATGGGTTTTCTAGTCACTTCTTTAAAACCAGTTGGGTTGTGGTGGGAGATGAGTTTGTAGCTGCTATTCAAAACTTTTTCTCAAAGTCTAAACTCTTAAAAGAAGTTAATAGTACCTTCATTACTTTAATTGCTAAGAAGAAGAACCCTACTCTGATATCTGATTTTAGACCAATATCTTGTTGTAATGTTATTTATAAGTGTATTACTAAGATTTTCTCTCTCAGAATGAAGAAGGTTTTGAATGGGTTGATCAGTCCTAATCAGTCTTCCTTTATAGATGGAAGATCTATTCAAGATAATATTATGGTGGCCCATGAACTGGTAAGAAATTATCATAGACCTAAAGGCTCTCCTAGATGCACTCTGAAAATTGATCTCATAAAAGTTTATGATACTGGAAAATGGGAGGCTATTTTCTATGTTCTCAAGCAGCTTGGTTTTCCTGAAACTTTTATTAACTGGATTGCTTTATGTATTAAGTCAGCTAAATTTTCTATTATTATTAATGGCTCACCTTATGGCTTCTTTGGAGCAAAGAGAGGGTTAATACAAGGGTGCCCTATCTCCCCTTATTTGTTTGTCTTAGCTATGGAAATTTTGAGTGCAACCCTTCTTCATCAAGTTTAAATCCAACAGTTTGGGTTCCATCCAAGATGTAAGTGAACAAATCTTACTCACCTTTGTTTTGCTGATGATGTGATGATATTTTTAAAAGGTATTGTGGCAGCTGCTTCTAGTTTAAAAAACGGCTTTAATTGAGTTTAGCAGTTACTTTGGATTGGAGATAAATACACAAAAAACTTCCATTTTCGCCTCTGTTGTGGATGAAGATACTTTGCAACAGATTTTGCTTATTCTGGGTTGTTCTCAAGGTGAATTACCAGTTGGATACCTTGGAGTACCTCTTATTTCTACTAGATTATCTTATAGAGGCTACTTGCCTTTGCTTGAAAAAGTTGTTGATGGAATCTATTCTTGGAAGTCCAAGTCTCTTGCTTATCCTGGGAGAGTTATTCTTATTAAAGTTGTTCTTTGTGGTATGCTCTTTTTCTGGTTTTCTTGTTTTATGCTTCCTAAAAGAGTTATTAAAGGGTTAAACACTAAATTCAAAAGATTTCTCTGGACTGGTTCTGAGCTTAAAAAAGGCTACAATCCTTTGAGCTGGGATTTCATTTGTCATTCTTATGAGGAAGGGGAGCTGGGAGTAATTTTTTTTTGGAATATACTACTCTTGCAGCCAATCTGAAGCACATTTGGGAGCTGACCTCAGGCAAGGATACAATTTGGACTACTTGGGTCAAGTAGAGTGCACGTGCAAAAATTCAAAACACTGGTTATAAACAAAAACAACACACTCCATGTTCACTAATTTCTTGAAAATAACTTTTTATAAATTACCGAGTTCTTGTGCACATACACTTTGCAGCAAGTGTCCCCAGCCAAGTTTCTCAAACACAAATCCACAAAATGAGAAGTACAATAAAAGCAACAAAATACTGGTGGTTAGATAAAATTAAAAATAGAAGTTCCAAAACTGTTTTTTCCCTTCACATGTAAAATCCGGTTCTAGTGTCCACCAATATGTCGGCCGCAATTTTTAACAAATGAAGGAACACTCACAGTAGCCCCGTATCAACTCTTCCTGGCTTTGATCCACCTTGTGCAATGTCACCATAGAGGCCAAAATCTGTTTAAAAAACTTCAAATTTCTATAAAGGAAGTCAGAGGATGTAATGATAGATAATTAGTCTGATTCCAAGTTCTAAATGGGAATATAACAAAAAAAGCGTTAACATAGTCATAGAAAGATACATTACCAAATAGTCAAGTTGACATCATAAAAATCAGAACTATCATTGTTTACCACTCTAAAGAACATAGTGCATGAGCAAGCCATGTATAAAGTCAGGAAAAAAAAGAGACATAAATGATCGTGACTGATATAACTCACCTAGACTAACTGCTAAACTTTATGACCCATGAAGGAATGGAAAAGGGGTAAATCCTCTTAATTTGGCATCACACGCCCTTTAATCAACAACTTCAAACCATGCTGCCATGAACTTAACTTCAACTTGCCTTACTACATCTCTACTACAAACCTGAATCAAAATAGAATGAATGAGTTTAGTAAACAACATACATGGAGAGAGAAAACACAGATTAATTTCTAATGAGCAACGAATAAACTTCTTTCAAGAAAAGTAAATATGCACTATTTTTTTTTTGATCGGTAAATTAAAAAATTTATAGATGAAAAGATTGAGTACATGATATATGGACTAACCAAGAACCAACCGCAAAAAAGAAGAAATGGATAAGCCACAAAGAAGCAACCCCAAAAGATATAACGTTAAAATTAAGAACATCCCTCAAACAAACACAAACCTCCTTCCTAAAAGCAAGACTCCTACAAACTCCCATCAAACAATCTCAAGGTGGTTCAAACAAAACTTCCTTCCAACTAATAGCAAATTGTTCCAGAGAAATTCCTTGAAACACACCCCTGTTATCAATCTCGATTATAGCAAAATCCATAATTGAAACGAAAGAACTGAACTTGCGAGACCTTATAAATTTTCATCTGTGAACTGTATATGTCAATTTACAATAGAATTCAGATTTCTAACATCAATAGTAAACAAAATTTTCTCTCCTAAACATTTTTTCAAACAACTCGTATCATACTTAACTGACATATACAGAGGTAAGTAAATCCACTGTAATATTGAATAACAAACCCTTCAAAATCATTGATAAACGCGTTGAAATAAAATTTACAGAAACCCTAGGATTTCAGATTACAATAATCAAACAATTTGAGAAATTTTTCATACCTTATTGAGGAAGTGAAAAAAAAAACCACTACAATTCTTTGTATCCGTCATTGATTCTCTGAAAATTACTTGAAATGTAGCTGAAGAATCAGTCGCAGCGATGGATTTTAGTTGTTTAGAAGACAAAGGGAGCTAAGAGAGCAGAAAACGAAGAGGAATAACCGAGGAAGAAAAACAAAAGAAATAAAGTGAACGGCTGTGGTCAGAGATTAAGAAAATCCAACGGCTGATTAAAAACACGCGTTGTCATAAAATACGTTTTGCGTACGAAAGATACGGCGGTACACGAAAAGTACGGCGGTACACCAAGAATGCTAGTGTTTTCGGCTAATGCTTGTTGCCATTAAAAAGGGGGCAACAAATGGCAAAAAAATTATGGATCACAGGAAGTTGGCTAAAAATCATATTGGTGTTCTTCTGGGAGATGGTGCTCAAACTATTTTTCTCTATGATAACTGGCATTCAAATGGAAGACTGGTGGATTGGGTTGATCCCAGTATCTTAGATACTATTGGTTCTTCTGTAGAAACAAAGGTTGTTGATTTCCTTATCAATGACAATTGGTCTTTTCCCAACTTTATGGAAGATGATGTGCAGAATGTAGTGGCCCAGATTTCTTCAACTGATTTCAATTGCTCTGAAACTGATCAAATTTTTTGGAAGCCTAGCATTACAGGTCAGTTTCTATAAAATCCACTTATGTTGTTATCTCTAATCATTTAGTCTCTCAAGATTGGATTCCTTTAGTCTGGTTCAAGAAACACATACCTAAATATTACTTTATCTCTTGGCTTGCCATCCATAAAAGATTAATAACTAAAAATAAGTTGTTTAAATGGGGATCATTGTTGATGCTTTTTGTGTCCTGTGTGGTAATGTTGTGGAATCTGAATATCACATTTTTCATGCTTGTATGTATTCTGCTAGCATGTGGAAAGGTTTGATTCTTAAACTTGGTTATATTAAAGATTTAGAGAGTTCTTAGGATGAAGAAATTAGGTGGTGTAGCCAACATTTTACTGGTACTAGTAGTGTGACTACAATCAAGAAGCTGGTGCTAAATGGGTTTATTTATCATATATAGAGGGAAAGAAATAACTGTGTTTTTAGAGCTACTTCTAATTCTCAAGACCAAGTTAGTATGCTAATAGCCCAAGATGTTAGATTTAAAATGTTAGCCTCTACTATAAAAGAAGATGATAATCCTTCTACCAAATGGTTCATGAATCGCTGGAGCATTGAATGTATGTTTATTCTGCCTGAATTTATTTCTTGTACCTGGCTTTACCCTGATGAAAATGAGATAATGATCAACACTGATGGCTCAAAGTATGACTCTGCTGGGGGTTTTGGGGCTATTCTGAGGGACAGTAATGCTGAAGTCATTGAAGTTGCTAGTGGTAATGGACCTGCAATTTCTGTTCTTGCTCATGAATTACAACGGGTGGAGCTGGGTTTCAAAATGGCTATTAAAAATAGTCTCTTGAGGGTTCACTTGGCTATTGATTCCACGGCAGTGTACAACGTTTTTACTAATCCAAATCCTGATCCTCCATGGAATGTCTTACAGATTTGGAGAAGAGTTAAGAGATTGCGGGATAGATTTGAAATTGGCAGAGTCTCTCACTGCTACAGAGAAACTAATAAGGCTGCGGATTGGCTAGCATGGTTATACCTTGGAGGTGTTTGGGTTGAAGTCGGACATGATGCTTTCTCTCCTGACTTCAGAGAAATTCTTGTTGCTGACAAAGCTCAACAGGTTTATCATAGAAGGAAAAGATGTAGATCTTAGTTTTTGTTTTGTTTTTCTAGTTTTTTTGTTTGCTGTTCTGGGCTTTTAGCCCGCGGAATGTATCAAAACAAACAAACAACAACAACAACAACAACAACAACAACAACAACAACAACAACAACAACAACAACAACAACAACAACAACAACAACAACAACAACAAAAAAAAACGTAGAAACAAGGTTCAGATTACAGATTCTGGAGATTCAGTTGCCCCTTTTATGTTCATCAAGTATATCAGATCGAATTTGATTTCCTGGGTAATTCTTGACTAGTCTAGCAAAATTATCTGCATACTTGTTACATTTCTTACTAATATAAACGAAATTTAGTGACTGTTGGAACCAAGTTTCTAAGGCTCAATATGATAAACTCACTGCCCTTTTTGAAGTTTGAGGATCTTTTGCTAGATACTCCATTAAAGTCTTGTCATTGATTTCAGATTTTTTTTTTTTTTTTTTGGTAAGGAATTGATTTTTGAGATCTTCCAAGGCTATCTTTTTGTTGCAAGGAAGCAAGTCAGGCAACCATTGCATTGTAATGCAACTACAACCTATTCAAGGAAGACAGGTTGGTGGCCCAAACTCTTGTGGGTTCATAGCACCACCATACTATTATAGTGTAATACCTTAGAGCAACTGCAGTGGTGCGACCATAAACCAAAGACCAAAGAGCAAAAAAAGTTGAAAATTTGGGTTTAGTCCGTGCTGCGACGCTACGGGCAACGACTAAAAACTAAAAAAATTTAAAAAAAATTCATGAGGCGCAAGCAAGAGGTTACGCCCCATCAGGCGAAATCAAGAAGTTACACCCCATTTCATTTTTTATTTTTTTATTTTTTTGAAACAAGAAATATATTGATTAAACTTCAGAGGTTACAGTGTTTGCATCTTCCTGAATTTGAGAATGAATAATGTCAGGAGTAGCTAATAACCATACACTACTAATATGAGAAACTCTAGCATACTTAGCTAAGATATCTGCCACTTTATTTTTTTCTTTGGGTACATACTTGCATTGCCAAGAACTATAATTAGAGAAGGAAGTTTTGATATCTAAGAGGACATTTCGAAATCTTCAGTCTACTGTTGTGTTTTTGTTAATTGCATCTGCTACAATTTGTGAATCCATTTCAAACTGAACATTCATTAACTTCAACTCTTCAGCCCACTTGACAGCTTCCCATAGTCCTTTGATTTCAACATGCTCTGGACTCCAAGCAGACTCTAAGTAGATGCATTTTGATTTCCTGTGGGTACCTGCAAAATCACGCACAATGAGACCAATGCCACCAGTTATGTTATCATAATTAAATGAGCCATCCAGATTAATTTTAAGAGTATGAAGAGGAGGGGGCTCTAATGGAGATTAATTCTAGGTTGTCTAGGGGTTGGAATAATTTTACTTATAACTTTATGTTGTAACATATCAATCTCTGTCTTGCATCTGTAGATGATTGCCTCCAGAGATATCTTAGCACCCTTAAAAACATTATCACATCTAGTAGTCCATAAACACCAGGACACAATAGCTATGCTGCAGATATCCACTTGTTTGATCTGGTTGGATGAGAGTTTGTCAAACCAACTTGAACACCAATCCACTAAGTTAGCATCTTGATGAATATGTAGACCCAGAACTGCAAACCAGACTGCTCTTGAAATGTTGCAATGAAGAATGGTATGAGAAGAATACTCTAGAGACTGAGAGCACAATGGGCAATGATAGTTCCCATCCTGAATAACATAATGGAGCTTATCTCTGGTCTGTAGAATATAAAGAAGACATTTCCAGAAGAACTGAGCTACTCTTGGAAGTAGTGGAAGTTTCCACAGACTTTTAAAAAAGTTCTGCATCCTTTGGCCAATAGAATGAGCATTATTATGTTCTTCAAACATTTTCCTGTAATCAGATTTTACAGTGAAAATTCCACTTCTTTCTAGAGTCCATACTAGTTTGTCTTCATGATTAGGGTGAATGGATAGCTTGAGGATTAATCTTGCTGTAGGAGCTTCAAAGAGATGAAAAATCAGGGAGTGATTCCATCCTCCTGATGGAGTGAAAAGTTGGTGGAGATAAATATATTGTTGGGAATCTGTTACTCCTTGTTTAGGCTCTGGAGGATCATGTAATTCTGGTATCCACCTGTAACTCCATATCAAAATTTTTTGTCCATTACCAACACTCCAACAACTGCAAGTCTTTATGAACTTAAGCTCAGAGCTGATACTCCTCCATGACCAAGTAGAATTTTGATTATCTTTGATGTTAAAGATCTTACCATCTGGGAAGTATTTAGATTTAAGAGACATTGCACAAACTGAAGTCTCATCTGTACAAAGTTTCCAGGCTGATTTTGAAAGAAGAGCTCTATTAAAAAGTTTTAGATCTCTAAAGCCTAATCCACCTTCTTCTTTGGGTTTGCTAACCTTTTTCCAAGAGATTGGAGGTTTCCCTTTATTTGTTTTCTTCTTCCTCCAAAATTTTTGTTGAATTGAGTTGAGGCTGTTGATAGTGGCATCTGGAAGTTTAAAGCTGATCATGTGATGCACTGGAAGAGCATTAGTGACATTCTTGATCATTACAGTTCTACCTTCTTCAGAGATATTGATAGAAACCCATTTAGAAATCCTATTTTCCATTTTTTCTTGAAGATTTGAAAAAGGTATCTTCTTGTTTCTACCAACAAAAAATGGCAGTCTCAAGTATTTTTCCTCCATTAAACCTAACTCCCTAACTTGCAGGTTGCCACTGATAATTTGAGCACTTGAAGGACTTGTATTCTTGCTGAAAAACACAGCTGATTTATGAAAATTAATGAGCTGCCCTGAACATGAGCTAAAATCTTTAATAACCTGGAGTAACTTGTTAGTTTGGACCAAATTTTCCTTGCAGAAGAGAAGGCAATCATCTGCAAACAAAAGATGATTAATTTTTGGAGCTGATCTTGAAATCTTCATGCCTGTCAACTGCCTTGTGATTTCCAGATGGTGTAGATGTCTAGGAAATGCCTCCATAGCTAGGATGAATAAATAAGGAGAGAGTGGATCTCCTTGCCTAATTCCTCTTGAAGGATTGAAAGGAGTAGTAGGTGACCCATTTAACATGATCTCAATAGTTTTAGTACTGATGCATTGTTGTATAAGATGACAAAATTTATTACAGAAACCAAACTGTTTTAGTACTTCATCAATGAAAATCCATTCAAGCATATCAAAAGCTTTAGACATGTCCATCTTGAGAGCTAGGTGACTTGTTCTACCTCCCTTCTTCTTCATGGATTTTATTAGTTCTTGGACAAGACAAATATTTTCATATGAGCCTTCCAGGTACATATGCAGACTGCATTGGAGAAATAATATCCACCATGTGATGCTTGAATCTAACTGCAATAATTTTGGAAATTAACTTGTAGATTGTATTACAGAGGGCAATAGGTCTGAAGTCCTCAGGTTTATGTGCTCCACTAGTTTTAGGAATGAGAGTAATTCTGGTGTTATTAATCTTTTTAAGCAAGTATCTAGAGCAGAAGAAAGCCTTCACCATCTTACACACATCAGTTTTTACTATCTGCCATTGTGTTTGATAAAATCCTGGAGGGAATCCATCAGGTCCTGGGCTGGTCCATGGTTGCATTGACATAAGAGCATCATAAATTTCCACATCATCTGGAATTCTGATAAGCTTCTCATTATCATGGTCAGTAATACATGAAGGTATGTGTTGAATAAATTGGAAAGAATCTGCAGGATGAGTGGTAGAGCTGATTTTTTTGAAATGAGTGATCAAAACTTCTTCCATAGAATTTCTGTCTTGACACCAAGAACTATATGGTGCTAGTAATGAGTCTATTTTGTTTCTAGCTCTTCTATGGTTAACTCTGATGTGGAAGTATTTGGAGTTTCTATCCATATCATTGTAAAAATGATCTCTTGCTTTTTGAATATTTGAACTAGCTTGAATCTCATTAAGTTTATCAATCTCAACTTCTAGACTTCTAACTTTCTCAGTATTACTTCCTTGGATATCAGAAGATTGAAGGAGTTGTAGTTCTTCTTGAAGTAAAGAGATCTTAGTTTGAATATTACCAAAAGTTGCTTTACTCCATTTAGAAAGAATACTTCTAGTATTTGATAGCTTATCAGATAGCAAGAAAGCTGCAGAGCCTGAAAGATTAGATTTCCAAGCAGACAAGATTTCATTTTTACAGGTTTCATTATTTATCCAGTGTTCAAAGAATTTCCAGCATTTACCAGAATTAACAGAATGATCATACATGGATAATAATATGGGAGCATGGTCTGAGCCTTTGATAGGCAAGTGGTAAAGGGTAGCATTAGGATAAGAAAGCATCCATTCACTATTAACTAGAGATCTATCAAGTCTAGATTTCACTCTACCAGTACCATGACTATTACTAGTCCATCTGTAAATATTTCCTCTATAACCTAAGTCATGCAGATCAGAGTCATCTATGTATTTAAGAATTTCAGCAGAAGTAGGTTCAGAATTAGTGTTTCTTTCAGTAGAATTAAAAGTGATATTTAAGTCACCTAAGAGAACCCAAGGGATGTTAACTGAAGTGCTCAATCTATAAATGTAGTTCCACTGGACTGGTTGATCATTTTTATAAGGAGTTCCATAAACACAAGATAGAAACCATTCTCCCTTACTAGAGTCATTTTTAACAAGAGCATGAATCATATTGGTAGAAGTGTTTAAAATCTCAAGCGAGAAACCATCTTTCCAAAGCAGAATGATACCACCTGCTTGACCTATAGATGGAACATAACACTTATTTGGCATTTGGAGGAAATGAGTAAAGTTTAGAATCCTATCATCATTTATTTTAGTCTCAGCCAGAAAGATTATATCAGGAGAGTGGGTATTGTTAATATGAAACAAGTAGTCCTTAGTGTCTTTGCCTAAGATACCATGGCAGTTCCAACTGAGTAATTTCATGGTAATAATTGTACCAGCAATTCTCAAACTAAAGTTTTTATGGAGACAGGAAAAACAGTGATGAAGCCTGTGAGCAGATTGAAGTAAAAACAGTGTTGATTACTAATATGACAATGTAAAATTGAAAGATTACTGAAGAAGGGTTTTAAAAGGATTACCAGACTATTGTGAGCCTCATTCATCTCATGGGAGTTCTCTTCTTCTTTTGCTCTTCCTTCATCTATGAGATCATGTTCCATTTCATCATTGTTATTAGCTGATTGCATATTACCAGTATTATTTCCCACAATAACTTCAACTGAACTGTCAGTTCTAGATATTTTGTTATTTCTAGTCTCCTCAGCTTCACATTGAGGATTCTTATTAGCTTCCTCTTCCATTTTCTTTTGACTAGCTTCACAAATTCTCTCCAACAAGAGATCGAAATATTCACAAATTTCAACTTCATAAGACGCTGCCAGCTCGTGGAAATAGTTGTTGTATTGATCATTAGTGAAGCTTCTTAGCATTAATTCATGAGCAATGTTTGGACACTCTTCCTCATCATGGTCTATAACATAGCAATGGGGACAAAGATTATGGGGTTGTCTTTCCCAGTGAAATCTGATCCAGGTACTCCACCAGCTGCTGTGTTCCACCATCCACCTATGTGAAGAGGTTTGGACAAGTCAATTTTGATTCTCGCATTGATCTAAGCACCAAAAGAAGGTTTACAATCCTCTGGGTCTGTAGATATTTTGATTCCTAGCTCCTCTATGGCTTCACCAACAACTTCAATGGAATGATGTTCTGGCAATAGATTCTTAAATTGGATATCCCATTCTTGATATTTGAATACCCAGTCATTTAAAGGGATAGCAGGATCATATTTCAGTAGATTTATATGGCTTCTATTAACATTCTATGGCCCCTTTGTCAGGATATGATTCATTGCATCCACAGTGAAGAACTTGAATAAGAAGGTGTTCTTGTCAACATCACGTACTTCCTTGACTCTGAATCTGTTCCAAATAGTTGAGACACCTTTTCTAACAGAATCTGTTTCCATGGGATCTTTAGCAAAAACTTTCCCAATGAGAGTTGTTCTCCATTCATCTTGAGCTTTAGTAATAGCAGATTTGGAACCTACTGTTTTCCTAAAATTTCTAGCCGCAATGTCACGAATTTGTGTTGATTGCATCTTGCCAGTAATTGCAGTGATTTGGTTATTGGATGAAGAAGCCATTTGATTTTGGGTTCGAGTTCTAGGGTTTGAGAGGTAAGTAAGAAGAAAGTCCTTGCCGATATAAATACTACTTTTATGGAATAAAGAAGTAATTAGCGGATAATTATCTTTCCTTAGATTAACCGGGAGAGGAAATGATATGGTAACAGAATTTTGTTTATGCAATTTGGTATTAATGTTGATAAGAGCAATTCTCGGCTTGAAATTAGGTATCCAACTATTACGCAACTCCAAAGAGGGAAAGTTTGGAAATTTGAAAATTGAAAATTCTATACCATTGACTGAGTATTGAATCGGATTGAGAATCGGGTTCTTGTTGAAGATATCGTTTAAATCATAAACATGATATAGGAAATAATACTGGTACATACTGTGATTTTCCATCTTTATCGAGATGAATGGCAATACTGCTGCATACTGAATTGAAGTAATTTGACTCGTTGGTCTCCAGAAGAAGGTTAATAGGAGACATATTGAGACTGAAGTCCAAAAATGAATGCCTCCCATGATTTGATGAATATGTGAGGCTCTACAAAGGTTAACAATCCATAAGAAAAGTGAGACAGAAGGAAACGAAATAATAGAAACCAGAAAACAGATTGGTAAATCTAAACACTTAGTCAAAAGAACCTCTAAAGGATTAAAAGAAACTTTAAACTAATAACAGTATCAATCATTCGAAGTGAAAACTCGAAAGACTATTTAGAATCAATCATCCGTAATGAACATAAAAGGATAGAGGATTAAATCAATAGAAAAATAAAGAAAGATGAAGAACATCAAACCGATTTAATTAATGGTCCATGGCGCAGCTCGGCATTTTTTTTGTCGAAACTTTTTAATATAATTTTGCCCTTTTTGCTGTAAAAAAAACATCAATACCAAGATCCTCTAGTTGTTTATCATTTTTGTGGTCCATCTTTTTTTTTCATTTCATTTTATTTTTATTTTTTTTAATTCGAGCGTAACTTACGCTCTACCATCAGCGGAACTTTTAATCTTTGCCCCATCATCAGGCGCAACTTCGAACTACGCCCCATCAGGCGCAACTGTAATCTACGCCCGACTAAAATCAAACCAAAGACCAAATATGGTCTGGTATTTGGGTTTACTCTGCTCTTTGGTCTTTACTCCACTCCCGTAGTACCTGCTGTTTGGACCAAATTTTTAGTTTTGGTCCATGACTGGGGTTGCTGTGGTTGCTCTTATGACTAGCAATGTAAAACCATTTCGTATAAAACAATATTACAATGAGTTGGCCTATTTCAAAGGGTTTAACATTTGATATGCAAAAAAAAAAAAAAAAAAAAAAAAAAGGTTAGCCCCTGAATTTGCTACAGCTCAAATCAGAAAAGCTTAAAGAGTGAATCTTGTATGCTAATCAGGAAGAGACAAATGGTGTCTACGCCACAATGTAGTACGTATTCGTTTTCTGGTCATTGCTCTTATGGGCTTGCCAACCTCGATCACGTAAACTGCAAAAAGTAAGAAAGAACAAAATACAATAAGGGCATAAATCAATAAATCATAAAGGAAGATGCAGAAAAGAAAAAAAGACTTAAAAGAAATAACTTACTATTTGCCCATCCACCAGTGCACCTATCATGTAGACTCGCATAAACAAGGGCTCTCTCAACCAACCAAATGGCCTCATCTAAGCTCATGTCCATGTGCACGTTTCCTTTTGTCAAGATCTGTCGCGCAAAATATTCACCAGTTCCCGAGCAGAAGAATGATCAGGGGCGGACCTAGAAATCTAGCTATGGGGAGCAACATAATGTTAGGGGTAGCAAGATTTCTTAATTAGGCTTGCAAGTCCATTTTCATCCAAATTTTAGGCTTAAGAGTGAGCTGGGAAGGGTGTGCAGTTGCATACCCTTGCTTCCAGCTGCCTCCGCCACTGAGAATGATTGGGTGACATCTTTTTTATTGCAGTAACCGACAAACGAGATGCAAGGAACATATAGACCCTCCTAAAATACAGAACATAACTTAAGATTAGGGGTGAGCAAAAAAACCGGAACCGCGGATTTCACCCGCAACCGTCCGCAAAATTGCGGATTTGACCCAAACCGCAAGACGTATGGGTCGGACACGGGTGGGATTCTCAAATCCGCACATTTTAGCGGTTTGGGTGCGGTTGGGTATGGAAAACCGCGGATTCACCCGCACCATGGACAGTAAGGGGATTTAATAGAATTACTGAGGATAATATGGGAAGTAAGAGGATTTATATATAAACATCTTATCTTCTAAAGACTGAAACCTAGTTCACACTCATTGGTATCGTTTTCTATTTTCTCTTTAATCTCTTCCAATCTCGTAACTCAGGTTGAAGGGAACTTGTTTGTTCCGTATATTCATCACAAATTCACAATCAAAAACTATATCAGATTTGTTTCCAAATTATGGAAAGACAAAGAAAACAAGTTAACTGAAAGTGAAAGGGTATTTTTTTTTGGTGTCCTTCGTTTGGGATTGAAGGTATGATTTCTACCTTAACTACTCTTGTTTCAGCTGATTGATTTGAGTATGATGGTTTATTGAAGAATTCTACTACTTCTGTTTCCATCTAATTTTGTATCTGTAAAACATAGGGTTCATTAGATATTGATTTTAATTTTGTATCTGTTCCAATCACGGTAGGATTGGAACTACTTTGGGTTAAATTGTTCTATTTTCTAGTTAATGGAATGACAGAAATAAAGAAAGTTGAAGATCTTACCAGACTGGTCTGTGTTCAAATATCTGACTGCACCTATTCTATGTATCCCAGCATCCAAGAATTGGAGTATCTCTAATACACCGTCTAATACATTAGTAGAATATATTAATACACGTATTGATTTATAATTGTATTGCTTGAGTGAGTTGGTATCCATTGATAATGATGGGCAGTATGTTTATGGAATGGACGGAGGGGAATGTTTTCCCGGATCCTCTCATTTTCTTGTAGTATTGGACTGTCGGTTTATAAGAGCTGTCAGCTAAGTTGTACTGGTGCATGCATCACATGATGGGCTGGCTCCTAAGCCTTTTTTTTTTTTGTTATTATGGGCTCCAAGCCTATTCTTCCACTTTTGCCTACCCTAAAATTTTGGTTGAGCCTATAATCGGTGGTCAAAATAGTTCATATAACTATCGAATATAAAGTTGTCCCAAAAATGAGATTTTGCAATCGGTAGATAAAAAAAAAAACTAAACTACCGATTATGAAGGGACATATAAGTATTTCAACCTATTTTGTATTTTTATGTCGCCCCTAATTCTTTTGGAGTCGTCCCTAAAATGCCAGGTTAAAAAGGGTAATAATCAACTTTTGATACATATGTGTATAAATACACCTTTCCGAGGCTAATGGATTTTAGTCTCTTATTTATTACTATGTTTCTCTTTAGGATTTTAGATAAATATATATCATGCAAGAATAGTAGAAGAATGATGGTTTTTGTGGAATGAATTCGTTGGAGTTTAATTATGATATGATAAACAATTATCAAGGTAGGTTTACTAACTCATACTTATTTGTGATTTCTTGTATTGGAAATGATGTATTCTTGTTTCATTTTGAATTCAAATAGAATAATTACAATTGTTGTTTCGCTAATAAACATGACCATGAAACTGAAATTGGAAGATTATTTAAAATAATTGTAAAAATGATTTAGGTAATGATCCTCGAGAGTAAATGGGTAATGATCCCCATAGGAACTTATGTTCCTGACCATCGATGGCGGCTATCCGTGCCGGAGAAAGGATGGGTGGGTGTACGAACCAAGGACATTCATGCCTTGAGCTCATATGTTAAAATCACTTGAATAATAATTGGGAAATATTGGATCTTTGAATTTATTTATAAATTGTTGTAAGCAATGCATCTTTTACTGTTATTTCATGTTAAGGGTTTGTGAAATTCTTTGTGTTTTCTCTGTATGTTTTAGAGGATGGAAAAGTATACCTATTGAGTTGTCAACTCACCCCAATTGACATTTTTTGCAGATTTCTTAAATGGTGGAAGTGAAACTTAAAAATTAGATGGATTGTTGACCGTGTTGTTTTTATTATCATTTGATTTTAATAAAAAAAATTGAGAATGTTGATAATGTATTTTTATAATTAATCAAATTTATGTATGAGAATAATTTTTTATGCTTAGTGAAATAATTGTAGAAAAATACAACTTTTAGTTTCTTTCCGACCCGTAACGCTTTGAATTCGGATCTCCATATAGGTTTGACTCTGGTCCGGAACTCGGGGTGTTACAAGTCACCTAAATGAGTTCATTACACATGACCCAACTCAGATCAGTAATTCTCCACCAAAGAAGTTTAAAGGATTAGTGAACACGATTCACTTCCTATCTCGAGCTGGAAATGATGCTCACATAGATCTAACAAACAGAAAGTGAAAGCTTCCTGAAGTTAATATTACATGTTCGCACCCAAGCTTTAAAGGATTACTGTTACCACTACATGATATAAGATTCACTACTAAGTATTTAGATGGAGTAATGTTTCCACACTCAGATGCCTTAGTACCGGAGCTCGTCATCGATAGATGCTGACTGTAAGAATATCCTTATCAACCAAGATTTAACTTGTGATATAATTTCCCCTCAAGCAGCTGAGAATACAAATCTCACAAAAGAAGGATCCCTAAGAAATAACAACAAGAACCAAATTTAGATTGGAGAAGGTAGCCATTAAAGTTGTTGGGTAAGAAGAGCTAAATTGGAAAGAAAACTCGTTGAATTGCACTCCTTGGCAGCCAACTCAGAATATGTTTTAACAATAAAAAAAAATAGAGCACTGCTCAGTCGAATTCACAAGTTTTATTATCTCAAGATTTTTGTCAATGTTAGATGTACAAAACTGTATCTTGATTTCTAGTCTACGAAAATCAACTCTCATACTAGGATTACAGTATGGTAGTTGAGTATCAGACATTATTGAATAACCCTCAAAGATTGAAGATCAAACGAAATTTTGAGAACTTCATTGACGAATAGGTATGTGAAGACTGAACCATCATATTCACTCATGATATTACCATTCTATCTCTACGAGATTATGTCGTATATTTTTAGTAGATTTTATATTGCAAAGAAAACAATTTTGAGCCAAGCTTGTCTTGTTAAATATCTCGAAACATGATTCAAGCAATGATGTTCATATATCCTTAGAAATCTTAGTTAAGTAAATGATTATTATTCAATAGCTATTTTTCTTTCAAGCTGATCATTTGAAAAGGGCATAAGCAATGATAATTCGTATCTATAACGATTGGGAATGTTTTAAATCATTAAAAGAGAGATATCAGAACTATTGAGGTTCTGGACACATGGTAGGTATGAAAACGTGGGGGTACCTTATAAGTGCATAATTCATATGATTTTAGTGTCCATTCCATACTTGTTTTAGCTATTATTCTTGCATATTTTCGTATTATTACTCTTGTTTTCTCTTATTTGCCTCATCTAGGTGAATCATCCAAAAAGGAGCTACAAAGTATTGAAAAGAGATATGAATAGGAGTATTCCAAGTGACCAAGTCCAAGAGAAGTGGAAGAAATGCGACGTAAAGGAGCAAAACGCTCAAAATCAAGAGAAGGGATAAAGACCAATCTTAACTCATTCAAATTAATTATTTCTCATCATCATCTTGAATAGAATTCAAATATAAAAATAATGCAAAAATAATGAGGTCATTCCTAGTTCGTACGAATAAGTTGTGGCCAAAACAAGCTTTTATCGAATACGGAAGACGGTAAAGTATGCAAACGGGTACGCATACTTAAGTTCCGAAATTTTCTGCTGGAATTTGAGGTACGCATACTTAACAAGTATGAAAACGTGCATGCATACTTGTGAAGACCTAAGGTCATGTTTGGGGTTGTTATTTCGTTATTTCGGGTCGGGTTCTTGACCCGAACTAAATACGTGAAGAGCAAGCAATATAAACCTATAAAAAGGTATTAGGTTATGTAAAATAGAACACATCAATAGGTCACGAAATTGTAAGTCTTGGAGATGAGAAACATCACACGGAGCGAAAGCTAGGGTTTCAGAGCGGTTCTTCAATCGTAAAGATATCTCTTAACTTTTCTCATATGTATATCATGGATGTTTCTACATCCATGAGTAGCTAAACACCTATTTATTGAGGATGAATTCTAAGTTGTAAATAAGATTTAAGTTATTATATTAATCTACTTTGAAGTTCTTCATATGGTTATCGTTTGTTTATACTATTATGAATATTTATGATTGATTGGTAGATAGATTGTTAGTGTGGCCAACTAAATTAATTTATTGATTCAATCTATTGCTAGTATTGAGTTAGGAGATAAGTAATCGTCGAATAACTTGTACACAAGTAGAGAACACAAAACCTTGCAGATGGATTATGTGGAGCGATTGTTTGTATAAACAATACTAAAAAGTGGACCTTGATCTAAAAGTCTAACTAGTAGGATCAACCTATAAATTCACAAAAGATAAAGCATTCAACTAAATTACACCTTGAGTGATCTGCTACTAGGTGGTTTAGGTGAATAGAATCTGGTAGGCGAGAACTTCCGTATCCAGTGATATAAGGAATTTAGGGGATAACACTGATCTAGCTGTTATTCTACGGTTGGTGATAATCTATGATTAACGACGAGTAGGCAACTATAATAACTCATTGACGGTTTATTAACAAAGAAGGATTCCTCGATCATATCTCTCTCTATTGATTACAATACAATTTTATTTGCTTTGATTATTTATTTTGCTTGAAAATCTAAAACAAAACCCCCATTTGTGACACTTTGACAACTAAAACTCACTGATCTTCGTGGGAACGATCCTTACTTCCATTATATTACCAGTTAATTGTGTGGAAATAATATTATTAATTTGTTGAGCCTACGACACCCATCAAATTTTGGCGCCTCTGCCGGGGAGCAGTCGGTAGCTATAGTTGTTATTTCTTTTAGTTTTATTATTGTTTTTAGATTTTATTTTTAGTTTTTAATTTTTGTTTTCTAGATTTGTGGTTTCAGGTACTTAATCTCTGGCACCTAAAGACTGGGAATATTAGAGGTGCGGTATTCAAACTCGTAGAGGAACAGTACTACAAGCACGTCAGCGAACGCAACAAGAACCTTCTTCGGAAGAGATGGTAGACAGTACAAACCCACATCCTCCGCCTCGGGAGAGGAATCTGCGAGAGTTGACATCTCCATGCTTAGATTCGCAACCAATGGGTATTACAATCACTAACCCAGTGGAGCTGAATCCGAATTTACTTCATCATATACCAAAGTTCAAGGGACTTCCAAGTGAAGATCTGAATCGTCATCTTAGAAAATTTCAACAGAAGATGACAAGTCTTAGGCAAAGTACCGAAGACAGTGATACGGCAATGCTGCAAGATTTCCCTTTCTCTTTAATAGATTCAGCAAAATAATGGTTGTATTACCTTCCTCCGTGGAGTATTACAACATGGACTGAGATGAAAAAACTATTTTTAGAGAAGTATTTTCCTGCTTCTAAGGCAGCATATGTTCGTAAAGAGATTAGTGGTATTCTTCAGATTACCATGGAATCTCTCTACAAATACTGGGACAGGTACAAAAAGTTAGTGGCAAGTTGTCCCATCACAACATATCCCCAACACTCATCATTCAATACTTCTATGAAGGATTACTTCCAGAGCAACGAAATTTGATTGATGCAGCTGCTGGTGGTTCACTCACTGAGAAGACAATCTCGCAAACAACTAGTTTGATTGATAGTATGGCCTCAAACGCACAAATTTTTTTACAAGGCATGACTCAAATGTTCAAAAGAGTTAGCAAAATGGGAGAATCTCCAAATACAGAGCACTGGTTAAACACCATTGAAAAGGCGATTCATAGTATAGCTTCTATAATTGCTCTACCATACGAAGAATAGGCCAAGGTAAATGTTATATTTCCTAATCATAGGCCAAGGTATGATCCTTATTCTAATACTTATAACCCTGGTTGGAAAGATCATCATAATTTCAGGCATGCTAACAAGCAAGCTGCAGATCCCAATCCATATATGAGACAAGGTGGTTTTCAAAAACAACAACCTCAGAATGAGGAATCCAAGTTTGAAGTACTCATCTCCATAATCAAACAGGGTCAGCATAAAAATGATCAATTCATACAGAAAGCCTAACAGAATCAGCAAAAAAAAAATGATCAATTCATATAGAAAGCCGAACAGAATCAGCAAAAAACTGATAATGTTATTAGAGATTTACAAACTCAGATGGGGCAAATGGCAACATATATGAATCAAATGAAAGCACAAGTTTCAACAAAGTTTCCATCACAACCTTTTGTGAACCTAAGAGAGTACGACAATGCAGTAACTCTAAGAAGTGGAAGACAAACTGAATAGCCTCATCAACAAAAGGAGGTTAGTAATGACATCGAAAAGGAAATATAAGAGGAAACTATCCCAAAGGAAAATCCAACCTCAAATGGCCAACCTAAGGATACAGTTCCCACTTTTACCATACCACATCCTTTCCCTAGTCGTTTTTCCAAGTCGAAGAAGCAAGCTCAAGACAAGGAGTTCATGGATTTTTTTAGCAAGATACACATCAACATTCCATTTATTGAGGCCATCAGAACCATACCCAGGTATGCCAAGGTTTTGAAAGATTTGTGTACATGGAAGGATAGGTTGATTGATAATGAGATCACTCAAGTGGGTGCAAATACTACAGCTATGTTACTTAAGAAGATACATACAAAGTGTGAAGATCTTGGTGGATTCACAGTTCCCGTTACTATTGGTAACCGACGATTTGAGCGTGATTTTCTTGATTTAGGAGCTTCCATAAGTGTTATGTCAGCCGATGTTTATGATTCTTTGAATCTTAGACCTTTAAAAGAGGAAAATATCACTATTCAATTGGCTAACAAGTCCAATATATATCCTAAGGGAGTCGTGGAGGACGTGTTAGTTCAAGTGAATAAGTTAATCTTTCCGGTTGATTTTTACATTGTGGATATGCACAATGGAGATAATTGTTCATCTACTTCGTTATTTCTTGGGAGACCGTTCATGAAGACTGCAAAGACGAAGATTGATGTCGATATTGGTTCACTCACTATGGAATTCGATAAGGAAATCATACGGTTCAATATTTTTGAAACCATGCGTTATCCTAGTGGTGTTCACTCTGCTTTATCTATTGATGTTATTGGTTTGTTAGCGTAACAAATGTTTGATTTGAATGGTGAAGATGAACTTGGAGTTGTGCTACACAATAGCATTGATTTAGACGTTCACGGGTAGCCGAACCTGGACGTTGACTTATCCAAAAATATAGTGGAGATGTGTGGTGCCTACAACACTACAAGAAGCAAAAAAGGGTAATATTTATTATATTTCTTTACTCGTAACTAATGAGGTTCCTTTACCTTCTATTGTGCATGCACTGAAACTAGAACTGAAACCACTTCCAGACCACTTAAAGTACACATACTTGGGTGTCAAAAAAGAACATCCGGTGATTATTGCAAAGAACCTCACCCAAATACAAGAAGAACGTCTACTTAGGGTTCTGAAAGAGCACAAAACAGTTATTGGTTGGACATTGCTGATATCAAAGGCATTAGTCCATCCATATGCATGCATAGAATCCTAATAGAAGATGATTTTAAGACTATACGTGATGCTCAGCGTAGGCTTAATCTCCCAATGATGGAGGTCGTGAAGAAAGAGATCCTCAAGTTACTAAGTGTGGGGGTGATTTACCAAATTTCTGACAGCAAATGGGTTAGCTCGGTTCAAGTGGCGCCTAAAAAATCAGGTGTTACTGTTGTTAGAAATCAAGATGATGAACTTGTTCCTACAAGAGGTCAAACAGGATGGAGAGTGTGTATAGATTACAGAAAGCTTAATACAGCAACCCGAAAGGATCACTTTCCTTTTCCTTTCATTGATCAGATGTTAGAGAGGTTAGCGGGACACTCACATTATTGCTTTTTGGACGGTTATTCGGGCTACAATCAGATTGTTATTGTACCGGAGGATCAAGAGAATACTACTTTTACTTGTCATTTTGGTACGTTTGCCTATAGACGAATGTCGTTTGGTCTTTGCAATGCGCCTGCCACTTTTCAGAGATATATGGTCAGTATATTTTCTGACTACATGGAATGCATCATTGAAGTATTTATGGATGATTTTAGTGTTTATGGAAATGCATTTGATATTTTCTTACAAAATCTTGAACTTGTGCTTAAAAGATGCATAAACACTAATCTTGTTTTAAATTGGGAGAAATGTCACTTTATGGTAAACCATGGCATAGTGCTTGGTCACATTTTGTCCTCTCGAGGGCTTGAAGTTGACAAAGCAAAGATAGACTTAATAAGGAACTTACAATATCCCACTTCGGTGAGGGAAATTCACTCGTTTCTTGGTCATGCAGGTTTTTACAGGCGGTTTATTAAGGATTTCTCCAAAATCTCAAATGTCGATGTGCAAATTATTGCAAAAGGAGATTATTTTTTACTTCAACAAGGAGTGCAAGGATGCCTTTGATAAATTGAAATAATTGTTGACAACTGCACCAATTATCAAGTCACCGGATTGGAGTTTTCCATTTGAAATAATGTGTGATGCAAGTGACTATGCATGGTTGGAGCCGTTTTGGGTCAAAGAGTAGACAAGTTGTCTCATGTGATTTATTATGCATCTAGGACCCTAAACGATGCACAAATCAACTATTCTACCACCGAGAAATAATTTTTGGCTATAGTGTTTGCACTAGAAAAATTTAGATCCTATAAGTGGTTGTGTATTCTGATCACGTAGCACTTAGGTACCTACTAAGGAAGAAAGAAGCTAAGCCAAGACTTATATGGTGGATTCTGTTATTGCAAGAATTTGATTATGAAATTAAGGATAAGAGGGGTGTTGAAAATACTATGGCGGATCATCTTAGTAGACTTTTTGTTTCCGAAGAAGAACTTCCCTTACAAGATCGTTTTCCAGACGAACAACTTTTCTCAATTGAAGATTCAATACCTTGGTACGCGGATATAGTGAACTATTTGGTTACAAGACAAGTACCTAGTACAATGTCTAATTTTCAAAAGCTTAAGCTTAAGAAAATAGCCAAGAAGTATGTGTGGGATGAGCCCTACTTGTGGAAATACTGTTCTGATCAGATCATCCGCAGGTGCGTACCTAATTCTGAATTTCAATCTATTATTACTTTTTGTCATACTTATGCATGTGGTGGTCACTTTGGTTCTAAACGTACCGCTTTCAAAGTATTTGAAAGTGGATTTTATTTTCCTACCCTATTTGAGGATGCATATATTTTTTTGCAAATCTTGTGATAGATGTCAAAGAACGGGCAATCTAGGTGCTCGAAATCAAATGCCACTCACACCAATTCTTGTTGTAGAAGTATTTGTTGTGTGGGGTATTGATTTTATGGGTCATTTTGTCAATTCTAACGGAAAATTTTATATACTTCTTGTTGTGGATTATGTTTCGAAATGGGTGGAAGCTAAAGCCACCCCTACTAATGATTCTCAAGTTGTTTGTGAGTTTGTGAAGGAATATATTTTTTCTAGACATGGTACACCAAGAGTGGTTATCAGTGACGGAGGCTCACATTTTCATAAATCCTTCCATGATTTACTCAAGAAGTACAACATAACACACAAGGTTGGTACGCCATATCACCCACAAACTAGTGGGCAATCCGAAATCTCGAACCGTGAGATTAAATCCATTCTTGAGAAAACCGTAAACACTACACGGAAAGATTGGAGTTATAGGATTAATGATGCACTTTGGGCATATAGAACGGTGTACAAAACACGATTGTTATGTCTCCATATCGGTTGGTCTATGGCAAAGCTGGTCATTTTTCGGTTGAACTTGAACACAAGGCATATTGGACGATAAATATGTGCAACATGGATTATGACAATACGGGGAAACAAAGGAAGTTGCAACTTAATGAGCTAGAGGAGATACGTAATGATGCTTACGGGAGTTCTCGTATTTACAAGGAGAAGACGAAACTTTTCCATAACAAGATGAATTTTGTTGTGGGACAAAAAGTTCTTTTATTTTATTCTCATCTTAAACTATTTCCTGGTAATCTAAGGTCCAGATAGATTAGACCATATGTTGTTACTAATGTTTATTCTCATGGCGCAGTTGAAATTTCTAGTCTTAGAGATGGAACAAATTTAAAGGTGAACGTCCATAGATTGAAGCCATATTATGAAAGCATCGCTTATGTGGATATGGATGTGCAAGAATTTCGTGATTATCTCCCTTTGGAGGAGTAGCATCATTGAAATGCCAAGTCGGGCCGACGACGTTAAACCAAGCGCTTCATGGGAGGCAACCCATTGGTTTTGTATCTATATCCCTTTTGTTTTTAATTTTCTTAGTTTTTCATATCATATCTTGCATTCCATCTTAGATTTTACCAAGTCCTATATCTATAATGAAAGTTTTGACAAATTCTCGTCAGAAAATTCTGACTGCGTAGTTGTCACGGAAATAGCTCTCAAGACTTCATACGGAGTCCGATTTGAGTGGTTGACCCAAAATTTTAAAGAGGATAGACTCTCCTTTCTTTTCCAAAAATAAAATAACAATTGGGAATCTTTTAAGTTGGAGCAATAGGCCTGGATATTTGAGTTTCAGTATTTTTCCTGAACTTTTTTAGGTTGTATGTCAGTCAGTCCGGAGACCATAAAAGTCAGAAATTTTATCAAAATACTGTTTCCTTTTGATACCTTATAGAAAAGACGTAGGCGAACAACTTTTATTTAGGATGTTTTTCCTAGTTCCCTACCTATTTGTACAGTTTTTGAGTTTTTCAGGGCTTCTATTTCATAAATCAGAATTTTCGGTTTTGAACATTAAGGACAATGTTGAGTTTAAGTGTGGGGGAGTAGTTAATCATGTTTGGCTTGCATAAAAAAAAGAAACATATATATATAAGTCTCCTCTTCATTTATCGACACTTGGATAGAAATACCTGTGAAACATTTTCCCTGTCTCCATCGCCTAAACAAGCGTGGAATGCAGGATCCAAGGCAACTATCACGTATTTGCTGAAAAGGAACATGCTCTTAGAGTATATAATCATGTAGTCGATGAAACAAAAACCATATCATCATTATATAGCAAGTCAAAAAGATTATTGATGAGGTTCTTGACGCTTGGATAGCAGTATGTATGAAACGTTGTCCCTGTCTTCGCCACCTAAACAAGCGTGGAACGCAGGATCCAAGGAAACTATCATGTACTTGCTGAAGGGAAACATGCGCTTAGAGTATCTAATCATGAGGTCAAGTTAAATGGTTGCTTCTCTCAACTATTGCGCTATAAATAAGAATCCTTTGACGACATTCATACAAGTATTGTAGGTAACATCTTTCACTTTAGTCAACATTTGCACACTTCACTTTTATATTTCCATTTTCTTATCTATCCATGTGATTTAGTATGCGAGTGTTGTGACAAACGTTGCAACAAGTATGATTACTATCTTAGTAGAGTTTTGCAATCAGGATGGATGTCACATGCAAGTAATTGCTTAATTATGTATGACGATTGGAATGTATGTGGGATGTTTGCAGCTAAAGAACTTATGCAGACTAATTATCTAGCTATTACTTTGTGTCTATCCTTAGTAGTTTTTCCAAGGCGATAAATTGGAGTAGATTTTGTGGGTATACCTCTTGTAAACCCTCACGAGACTATAACTCGTCCACTAGGGACACCTAGGGGTTTAAAGGATTGTTGCATTAGCTAAGTGCAACAGTTTTCTCAACGACATGGAGTTTTTGTATTTAGGATATTTTTTTTGAAAAACTAGATACAATAAACCAACTAGTCAAACAAGCATGAGGCCTATTGAACATTGTTTATTACAAAAGCATTAGTGTCATGAAATAGCGCTCTAAACTCATATTTCGAGTAGTTTGAGTAGAAGCTTGAGGCTATTTCTTGCAGCTTTGGAAACCAATCCTGCTAATACATTCAAAAGTACAAAAATAAGAAATATAATCTACATATTCATCAATCAGATTGTTGTTGCATCTCAATTTATGGTTCGCCCATTTCTTCTTCAGTTCTTTCATGAGCTTTTTGTTGTCCAACTGGATTGTGCAGGTCCTCTCCCTTTTTTGTTGTGCCCATTTGATGCTTACTAATACCCCCAGTGTTTCGGATTCCTTCTTCGAGTCTACTCTGCATGTGAAGATTCTGGCATCTTCAGTGTGTAGTTGTTCTCCTGCACATATAATTAGAACAAGAGAATAATGTTGCTGAGAGTTATAGTCGCAGAATACCACAGTTGTTTCCTTGTAATGTTTTTTTTTTGCATCATTTGCAATTGGTTTGATGTCGGGTTTCTGTTGAGTATAAGTTGTGGTTGAAGAGGTGTATTTTGGGTGAGATTGTTTTTGATCTGGTGGATAGTCGTTTCGGGTTTTATCTGCACTGCCTTGAGACTCCTATCACACCTATGTTTCCATATATACCAGTATATTGTTGATTCTCTTATTCGTTTGTATATTCCTTCACTCTTTTCATCTCCTGCGTCAGCAATCCAATCAGTTATCCATTATATGATAGTGGTGTCAGATGTACTTGGTCCTCTACATCCTAAACCGAACCTAACAGCCCTTCTATAAGAAAAGTGTAGAAACAGGTGAGATACCGTTTCAGCCTCCACTCCACAGAGACCACATAGAGGCGACGTATTTTACATTCTATTGTGTAGTTTTGTCATTACCGGGAGGATATCATTGTAACATCTCCATATGAACACTTGAATTCTGGGCATTACCTCAACCTTCCAAAATTTTGTCCAAATAGGACTATTATTAGTTGTTGCATCTAATCCTTGTGCTTCATAAATAAGCTGCCGGTATACAGATTTTACAGTGAGCTCTCCAGAAAGTGTGTATGGCCAGCTCAATGTGTCGGGCTTTTATTTTATTTTTTCTAAGTCGATAGTGCTGATGTTTTTCACTGCCTTTGGATGGAAATTTTGGGTTAGAAAATCCATGTTCCATTTCCGTGTAGTTTTGTCAAAAACCTCACTCACCAAATTTAGGGTGTTTGTTATTATTGGTTGAGTTTCATCCTGAGTTAGCAAATTTGGATTTTCCGTTGGAAACCAACGGCGTTTCCACAGGTGGATGTTATCTCCATTTCCTATTTTCCAAATACCCCTCATTTTTACTATTTTTAACCCTAGACTGAATCCCTTCCAAAGCCAAGAGGAGTTGAATTTTATTTTTTCAATGCTCAAAGGTGATATGCCTTTAAAATATTTTTCTTCCATCACTTTTTCCCAAAGTTGATCCCCATTTTTCATTATTCTCCACACCGTTTTTGTAATCAGAGCTTTATTAAAACACTCAAAGTTTTTAAAACCTAGTCCTCCTTATTCCTTTGGGATACAGAAATTAACCCATTTTTTGAGACACAGTCCCCTTCTATCTTCTCTTGTATGACCCCATGAAAAAGCCTTATTCCGCCTATCCATCTTTTTTGAAATTGTTTTGGGTATAATAAAACATGTCATTTGGTACGTAGCTAATGAATCTGCAACATGTTTAATCATAACACCTTTTCCAGCTCCAAAGAGAAGTTTTCCAGACCAACCGGCCAGCCTATTTCTGTGCTTTTCAGCTAAGGAAGCAAAATAATGAATTTTTGATCTATGAGTAAAAAAAGGTACTCCTAGGTATTTGTCCTCCATGTTTATTCTTCCCACCTTGAGGATGTCAATTATTTCTCTCGCCTTTCGGTTAGTAACCGTTTTACTGAAGAATATTCCCGATTGGTCATAGTTTATTAATTGTCCGGAGCCAGCACTAAACATTTCAAGAATTTTCAGAAGTGTTTTGGCCTCTTTCTTGCTAGCTCTCGTAAAAATTAAACAATCATCGGCAAACAGGAGATGGGATATTGTGAAAGAATTTTTAGTGAAATTGACCCCTTTTATCCATTTCTTATTTTCTGCTTAAATGAGAAATCTGGAGAGACTCTCCATACATATTATGAAGAGATATGGGGAAAGAGGGTCTCCTTGAATAATTCCACGAGAAGGGTTGAAAAAACCCGTCGGTGAGCCATTTATTATGACAACACCTGTGGTAGTGCCTACGCATTGCATGATAAGGCAAATCCACTCCTTGTAGAAACCTAATTTGTCTAGAACACGTTCTAGGAAAATCCACTCCACTCTGTCAAATCCCTTTGACATATCAATTTTTAATCCCATATACCTTTATTTGGTTTTCTTAGTTCTCATCGTATGTATGACTTCATGTGCTATTACAATGTTATCCGTTATTTGCCTGCCAGGGACAAAAGCTGATTGATAAGGAGAGATGAATTTATCAAGGAAAGGATTTATTATGTTTGCAAGAATTTTCAAGATAATTTTGTAGATAGTGTTACACAAAGAAATAGGTCGGAAATCTGTCGGTGTCTCCGGCGAATTATTTTTTGGTATAAGGGTAATGAAAGTTGCATTTATTTCTTTTAGGATATGTTTCGAGCGGAAGAATTGATGGATCCGTTTTGTGACATCCTCTCCAATGAGGTACCAATTATTTTGGTAGAAGCCAGCTGGAAAACCATTAGGACCAGGAGATTTATCCGGGTGCATATCAAAAACCACTAATTTGATTTCTAGTTCAGAGGGAAGGGTTAGGAGTTTGACATTGTCGGGTTTGTGGTGGAGGCCATATTCTTAAAATGAGATTATTTTATTTTAGTTTTCTCGAGGACTAGCAAAATATAAGTGTGGGGGAATTTGATAAGTGCATAATTCATATGATTTTAGTGTCCATTCCCTACCTGTTTTAGCTATTATTCTTGCATATTTTCGTATTATTACTCTTGTTTTCTCTTATTTGCCTCAATTAGGTGAATCATCCAAAAAGGAGCTACAAAGTGTTTAAAAGAGATATGAATAGGAGTATTCCAAGTATCCAAGTGCCCAAGTCCAAGAGAAGTGGAAGAAATGCGACGTAAAGGAGCAAAACGCTCAATTTGATTTGCTTTGATTATTTATTTTGCTTGAAAATCTAAAACAAAACCCCCATTTGTGACACTTTGACAACTAAAACTCATTGCTCTTCGTGGGAACGATCCTTACTTCCATTATATTACCAGTTAATTGTGTGGAAATAAGATTATTAATTTGTTGAGCCTACGACACCCATTAGTACCAATATACACCACCAACTTTTTCATAGGAAACCTGTATGGACTAAACCCAAATACAATCCCGAGAGTTACAACTTAATGAATCTCAATCAGGAATTATATCAAGAGTTATATCTCTTTCTCTCATAATCAATATGTAAACGAAAACTGGTTCGTGAACCTGATTATATAGTGAGAGTACTTGGATGATACCAAAGATTAATATCCAAGATTAGTCAAGTCGTATCCAACAATTAATATGGACGTATCTACTTTGATTGATTTTACGTACAACCTGTGATATTTTAACTATTCAAATAAAAAAATATAATTCGGAAAAGAGATAACACAGACACCAAAAATTTTGTTAATGAGGAAAGCGCAAGTGTATAAAAACCTTGGGACCTAGTCTAGACTTGAAAACCAAACTATATTAAGACTCTACAGACTCTAGCATACTATCAATACTTCGGACTAGAATGTAGTTGAGACCAAATCCACCGTTATAGTAATTCAGTAACAGTCGTTCTTCTTATATGCCTCTTGAATATCTCAAGACTCTGCGCAATTGATTCCCTTAGCTGAGTTCCTTTACAGAGTAAGAGTTGTTTCTATCTAAGTGAAGACTTTAAACCAATCTTTCTCCCCAAAAAAAAAAGCCTATATGTGATTTCCGTTGTGATCGTTAGATCAAGGTGAGATAGGAAAAAATTTGTAGTATACTAGGTATATCAAACCTCGAAATCCGGTACTTATGAATCCCGAAGAGCAGCATATATTATTATTCACCTCACAAGTAAAACCTACTCCAATTTCAACAAAGAATCGTTATTGAGGAATTAACGTCTGGAATCACAAAGTCTGAAATGAAGAACTTTGCGACTTCTATCAATCTTACCTGATCGGAGTGAGACTCAACAATCAGTATCAAGATCAGGATACATGAACTATCAAGATAAAGATAGTCAAACCTAGCTTCAGGAATCCCTGAGCAAAGTATTTTTAGTCTCTAAACCTAAAAAGGTTTAAAGTAGAGGATGACTCTAGTTTACAACTAGGACACACAATAAGAGTGTCAGAGATTCAAAAATCCCAATTTTTTGAGGTTTTCCTTTTATAGACTTTCAAAATCGAAGGTTGCTTTAGATTTAATATAAGGTAGCTTTCGAATCAAGGAAACTTTATCCACCGTTAGATGAAAAATCAACTTGAGATAAACACAAAAAAATATACACTATGGTTAGGATGAACTATAACCGAACCGTGTATAATAACTTGTTCATGAATGGTTAGCCAAAACTAGCCAGATGAACCATAAGCTTAACCATTTTCATATAACACTTTTAGACTTTAATCTTGAATCGCAACCATAGATTATAATATGATTAAATATGTCTAGAGGTGTTTTAGAGAGTTATTTAAATCCCGATTGTCTCATAAAAATAATTCTGATGCATCTGAAAATATTCGAATGTGTAAGTACGTGTATTGGTACGTGTTCTTACTTTCAGTTCGTGAGTTATTTTTTTCATAGTACGTATACCGGGTATGTGTACCTTAAGACAAAAACTGTTCAGGAACTTTTGATATCCATACTAGGTATGTGTACCTTCTTGAGTTCACGAGTCAACATAACTTTTTGGTATCCATACTGGGTATGTGTACCGAAGGTCATTGCCGAACTATAATTACGCCAGTACGTGTGCTACGGCTCTGGACCTATAACAATTACGCCAGCACCTGAACTGGTCTATGTACGGTCCTGTATCCAACGTTCATGAATAACATCAATGACACATATCACTGTTTCAAACTATTTTCAAATTATTAACTTGAATCATGATTTAGATTATAAACAACTACCACTCAACCCGTGCCGTAATGGCACGGTAATAGATTCGGATTTGAAATTTAGCAAAACACAATAAATTAGATTAAAATAATAACAAACATAGATACTTCCAGTGTATTGGTATTACACTACTGAACCTCCTTCATACATCCTACCGTCATACCTACATAATACTTCTGTATGTTGTTGGTAATAAAACCAACGCGATTCCTCAAAACTATTGAAAATCACCTCCCACCCGCTAGAAACACATAATTTATTTAGAGGCACCAAATTAGGCTCTATAAGTTGGTTAACCTCTCTCCCATCCTGCGCTGCTGAACGAAGATCTCACATGCCACTTTATCCCTAGTAAGTTTCCTCTATTTCAATTCCATATGATTAGTCACTGACTTCCATCTTTACCACTGCCTCCTTTTCTGGTTTCTTTACCACTTTATGGCGGACTTCATCCCTACGCTCCCAACCTTGCACAGAGGATGGGAATTGATATTTTATGCACATTTAGATACACTTGTTACACATGATAGTGCAATTCATAGTGAAAGTATATATAAGAAGTCTGGAATTAAATACACAATCATTAGTTTATCCAATCATGCTCGGGGAAATTTAATATTCAAGTGAACTTACAGAGTTTATGGAAAGTGATGGAAATCACAAACCTTTGCATGGACAGAAATGGATTTGAAACAATTGGTTTACGGTGTAAAAGGAGCTAGTGATTTGGTTGAAGAATCTCTATCAACCAAGTACAAACATAGTACATACTTTAAAATGTGCTGGAAATTGTACACTTCTCCCTACCTCCTAAAAGAAGTTTCATTGTATCAGTTATAATCAAAACAACACAAACAAAGAAGTTTTATAGCAGGGATCAGCGTTACCAAACATATTTTATCACCATATATGAGCCCATTTCTGCTTCAACATGTGTAAATTGCTTCACAACTTGATCTTAAACTGTCCCCTGTTGCTCAATATACCAAGAAAAAATCCCTTCATAGCAGAACTGCGATAAGATAAATAATATTTGGGTTGTTCAACAGTTTTTTATTTTTTTTAACAATGTTTAATAGTTGATAAGAGGTTGAGATCAAACTCTAGGAAATCTTTAAGATTTTTGTTGAGTTTCAAGAGAAAAATCACCTATATGGATATTTGTACCCAATTGACGACTGGCATTGCACAAAAATATTTATTTAAATCGTACTATGTATTTATACCGATTCTGCGTCAAGCATAAATACAGTTAGAATCGATTGTATCGGAATTTAATTCAGAAAAAACAAATGTATAAAGAGGGAATGGAATCAAACATACCATGATGATGATGATTCACTATATGTTTTCATATATTCCTGTAAATAGAATACTCACATATTGTATTCCTGTAACTTCTACAATAGGTTTTCATAGGTCAGGGACTCTGGAGTCTAGATCGCTTTTGTCATTCACATAGTTATCACTTCTCAGATTATTGAATGCCACACGTGTATATTTTTAAGAGCGCATGCTCCAAATATGAAAGTCAGATAGTTGGATTATACTGAGAGGTTAAATCTCACACGTGCGAACACATGCTCCAACTAAAAAACGTGAAGCATAGGATTCAGGAAGTCTGCACCCCTCTTTGAATTTAAGATTGAATATGGACCGCAAGTTGTATATGATAACTTAGCCATGACCTCTTTTATACTATAGATAAATTGTTCTTAACAAAATTTATCAAGTTTTGAACAAATATTCTTAAGCTTAATCATTCATATTTCGAGAATAATTAACAAGATAAACTTGACTCGAAATTTCTATTGTGCAATAATTTAAAGTCCACTTAGTTATGCGATTTAGTCTCATAGATAGAAAGGTGAAAACTTAAGTAATAGGTTGGTTCAATATTCACATACCTTTTGTCGATGAAGTTCTCCAAATATCTTCAGTTGATATTCTCCTTCAAACGGTAGAAATCAGTGATGTCTGATACTCAAATACACACTTCTAATCTTAATATTCCTGTACGTGAGCATTTTTGTCATAGTACGTGTACTGGGTTTATATACCCTTAAGATAAAACCGGGTTCAGGAGTCAACATATTTTTTTCGGTTTGCATCCTAGGTATGCGTACCACCTTGGTTCAGGAGTCAACAGATCGTTTTCGGTTTGCATACTAGGTATGTGTACCATCCTGGTTCTCGTGTCAACAGATTTTTTAAGTTGTGCATACCGGGTATGCGTACCAAAAGTCGTTGCCGAACTATAGCTACGTGGGTATGTGAACTAGTATGCATACTGTTCTGTATTACAGTAGTTATATATCTCTCTAATAATCAATTTGAAACATTACCGACAATGACACATATCACTGTTCCAGGCTATTTTCAAATGATCAAATCTTGAATCATAATTTAGGTTATAAATAATAAATTATTCTTAACCAAATTCATCAAGTATGAACAAATGTTCTTAAGCTTAGTCAACATATTTCGAGAATGATTAACAAGATAAACTTGATTCAAAATTTCTGTTATGCAGGTAATGTCTCATTTAGTCATTCGACATAGTCTCATAGATAGAAAGGTGAAAACTTGAGTAATATGTGGTTCAGTTTGCACTTAACTTTTGTTTGCGAAGTTCTCCAAAAGCTCCGGTTGATCTTCGCCTTCAAATGGTAGTACTCAGTGATGTATGGTACTCAACTACACACTTCTATCCTAATTTGAGACTTGACTAAATGTAGACTAGAAATCAAGATATAGTTTTGATCAACTAAATTTAACAACAAGCTTGAGATAGCAACACTTGTGAGTTCGACAGAGAAACGCTCTAACAAGGTACGCATACCCTTAAGTTTTGAATTCATATAAAGGGGGCATGTACTTATACTCCGTACGCATACCCAAAGGCTATGTAGACCCATTAAGCATACCCTACCTCCTTGAATTCACGAACTGGTTCATAGTTACTTGTACCATTACATATACCCACACAGTACAAATTAAGCATATGCTCGTGAAAAGGAGAGGACCAAGTACACCACCAACTTTTTAAATCGGCAACCTTTATGGACAAAACCTAATACGATTGCAAGTAGACTAACTTAATGATCCTTGACAATATGTATATATAGTTTATATCTCTAACTCTTTTCAATCAAAAAATCTAGATAATGGAGTCTGTGAACCCGATTATTAATAAAGTACTTGGAAGATTCTAAAAATCAATATCCAAGATCAATCTAGTCAATAATGAAACTTGTTATCTATGTTTTAAGATAGAAATTCTAAAATAAACAAGTCTCGTAATCGATGTTAATTAGACGGACGTATCTAATAGAATTGAATACTAATTACTTGTGTAAATCCTATTATAAGGATAAAGAATATAATGTGGAAAAGGAAAAACACGAGACACTAGAAGATTTATTAACGACGAAACTGCAATAGCAGAAAAAAACTCAGGACCTCGTCCAGATTTGAACACCAAACTGAATTAAAACTCTAAAGACACTAGTCCACTATCAGATTGGAATGCAGTTGAGACTAAAGCCACCCTCTAAGCGATTCAATTATAGTCATGATCCTTACATACCTTAAACATTGCAAGGTTTTTACGCATTTGATTTCCATAGATGACGTCCTTTATAGGCTAAGAGTTTCTTTATCTTAAGTGAAGAATTTTGATACCAATCTGCCTCTTACAAATAAGCCTATTTTATTTCCCTTTAGATCAAAGATCAAGGCTTGGAAATATGTTTGCAATAGACAAAGCTAGCGAACCTCATAAATTCAGAAAACTTACACTCAGTTAGATGAGAAACCTGGATTCTTAACCACCTCTCAAGAAAAATAGTGAACTAACCAATTTAGAATAGTTTTTAGATATCTATCTTGAGGAATCACAAAGTCTGAGACGAATAAAACTTTGTGATTTCTATCCATTATTCATGAAAGAGATTACGAGAACCTCAATAACAGCAAAAAAAGATCTGGATATACGAACTATCAAGGTAAAGATAGTCGAACATGGCTTCACGAATCACCAAGTGTAGTCTTTAAGTCGTAGGCCTAATTATGTTTCTCAAATAAAATCTAAGTCAATAGAGGACGACTGTATATATCAACTAGGACACAAAGAGTCAGGGATTGAAGTTCCTATTTGAAAGAGCATCTCTGTTGATAGATGTTCAAGAGTGACGGTTACTTAGAATTCAATCTATGATAACTTGAGATTCAAACAAACACTTTTTCTGTTTAAATGAAACTCTAATTAGGGTTTCGAGTAAGCATGTGAGAATTTAGCCTTAAAATCACATAAAAGAATATACATAGTGGCCAGGTTACGGAACCATGCATAATAATCGTTCATTGGCAAATATACCTTATGAACTAAAAAAATATGATGTGCATTCAAACACTTGAGAATTTAATCATTATCCACATACACAAGCTTTTTCAGTGATCAACGATGTTTTAGAGGGTTTTATGGGAGTCATAGCAATGCTAAACATATTTAAAAAATAATTCCTCGAGCATCTGCTAAACATTCCCTAGGAATGTTGGTGAAATGGTTCGTGAACCGTATAGGTTGTTCATGGATCCCGAGTGCAACATTTCGTGAACCAGGTTGGAAAACTATTCTAAAGTCCGTAAACTAAGATAGGAACAGTTTAAGAACCAGTTTCGCCAACTGTTTACCTATTACCAAACTCAGTTCACCACATTTCGTGAACCGGGTTGGTAAATTGTCCCTATATGAAATGTAAAGTTTGAGAATTGGGTCACCAACCTACCCTAAACCGAAATAGCATAAATTCTAAATTTATATCTTTGATGTTTGAAACATTCCCAAATGATAAAATCATTTCTTGGTGATCCACAAAATTAATTCTCGAACAATAAATTACTTTGAACTAATATTGTTAAGGGACTTTGAACATCCAACGTTTGAATCATATTTCGAGATATTTAACAAGACAAGCTTAACTTGAAATTTCTTCTTTGCGATAAATCTATAGAAGGCATACGGCATAGTCTCAAATAGATAGAATGGTGAAGATTGTGAGTATATAGAATGGTTTAGTCTTCACATACCTTGTTGATGAATTTATCTAAATATCTTCGTCGATCTTCAGTCTTCGAGGGTGATATCTGAAACTCAACTACCAACTTCTATACCTAGTCCGAGACTTGACTCAGTAGACTAGAAATCAAGATATAGTTTTGTTCATCTAACATTGACAACAAGCTTGAGATAGAAAAAACTTGTGGGTTCAACCGAGCATTGCTCTAACAATCTCCCCATTCATCAATTTACTTGAAAAACTATTCCATGCACATGGATTCAAAATTAAATAAACTTTCTTCTCAAAATCCATTATGCTTTATTTCCTTGGTTCTTCAACGTCGTCTTGAATTCTTCGTACTTTAGTTTCTTCTAGGGTTATGTATGTGTTCGTTCAACATCTTTGTTGTTGAAGATATGTAATGATAACAACTTATGAGAATACTCCATAAGATCTTTGTTAGAATGAAAAAAGTACTCTACTTAATAGTTGTTATACATAAACATAGTATTGTTACTTTCCTCAAAGTTCAATTGCACCGCAACTTTGAAGCAATACTACGATGATATGTTCTCCCCCTTATTCAATACTAACTTCTTTTGCAAAATAAGTAAAACCTATAAATCATAATCCACACCCCTTACATAATGCTCCGAAAAGTCGTATGTTGTAGTATAATACTACTTAATAATTCTCCTTTTTTTTTCCAAAAAATCTGCAAAGGCAAAAAAACAGGTATCATAATGAATTAAACAAAAGTGTGTCAAGACTAGAGAATACATATTAGCTAGCTTTTAGTTTAGACTGAAAACACTGGGGGTACCAAAATACACCACCAAAGTTTTCATAGGAAATATGTATAGACAAACTCAACATAACTCCGAGAGTTAAAACTCAATCAAGGAAAGTGTCTTGAGTTATATCTCTCTCTCTCTTGTTGTTAGAACATTTACAAAATTGAATCAGTGAACCTAACTACAAAGAGAGTTCTTGGACGGTACCAAATACCAATATCCAAGGATCAATCAAGTGTTATCCAAAAAACAAGGTCGGACCTATCTAATGTGATTCATCAACGCACAACCTGTGATATTTCCATTATAAAGATAAATAATATAATGCAGAAAAAGAAATAACATAGACACCAGAAATTTTGTTGACGAGGAAACCGAAAATGCATAAAAACCTCAGGACCTTGTACAGATTGAACACCAAACTGTATTAAGCCGCTACAAACACTATCTTACTACCAATTAACTTCGGTCTGGAATGTAGTTGAGCCTGAACTCGGTATCCCACTGATTCAAGTACAATCGCGCTTTTTTATGCCTCTTGAGTCCCAGAAGGTCTCTACACAATTGATTCCCTTAGAATATCTCACCAACTCAACTAAAGACTTTAAACCAAATATGCCTCCTACAGATTAATCCTATATAGTTGATTTCCTGATTTACAATCTACACGTATGATCAGATCAAATGAAAGATCCAGGTGATGCAAATCGATAGTAACTTGACAAAAGTTTGGTTATCCTCAAAATCCGAACTTATGCAACCCAATGTATAGCCTAGATTATATTTCACCTCACAAGTATAAAACTTATGGAATCACAAAGATTGAGACAAAGAGAACTTTGTGATTTATATCTATCTTGTGAAAGTGATAAATCAACAATCGAACAAGATTAGAATACTTAAGTTATCAAGATAAAAGATAACTAGTCTTGGTTTCACAAATCCCAATGAAGTCTTTGATAGTCGCTAAACCCTAAAAGGGTTTCTAGAGAGGAAGACTCTAGATACAACTAGGATACACCAAAAAGTAGTGTCAGGATTTAAAGATCCCAGTTGCCAAGAGTTCCCCTTATATAGACTTCAAAGCATAGGTTGCTTTAGGTTTAAGCTAAGATAGCTTTGGAACCAAGCAAACAATATCCACTGTCAGATGAAAGGTTTAAATCTTATTCACATAAACAAGGTATACACTCTGGTTAGGTAAACCGTAACTGAACCATGTATAAAGACTATGTTCAACATGGTTAGACGAAACTAGTCGATTTGAACTTAAAAGGTTAACACTCATTTCCGTGAACACAAATACATTGATCTTGAGTCACAATCATGTGATCAAATGAGTCTAGTGTTAATTAGAGAATTGATCAAATGCAAATTATTTCAGAGAAATAATTTAATCATAATTGGCATAGTTGGTAAATGCACAAAGTATAAATACTTAAGTAGTTCGTGAATTGGCTGTGTCAAGGTACGCGGACCGGGTTGCAAACTTATAAGCAATAACCGAGTTTCGGAGTTGACATAACCTTTTCCCCTTCATGTACCGGTTTGCAAACTTAGGTGCAACTCAAAGTTCTTAAGTTGACAAAACTTTTTCAGTTCATGTACCGGTTTGCAAACTTAAGACCTCACTGGTTCCGGAGTTCACAGAACCTTTTCAGTTTGCGTACATGTTTGGGTACTAAACTGTTTATAGAACATAGAACTTTATTATATCACATATCGATTTGAATACTTTAACTCGGTTACCTTACCACAGTTCCAAAATGGTTTTTATATGATAATACATACATATCTGGATCACGAAAAAAACAGATTTTCCCATGATGTGCATACGAATATGCCTATCATACAAATCTGAAAGTCGATATATAGCTACTCCGCTATGTGTACGAATACATGTAATACAACTTCAGACATATAAAAGTTTTCCCAGTTTGTAAGACTGATAATACTATTTAGTATTCTGAATATAGTAGTTCTATATTTCTCTAAATAAATTCGAAACATTCCTGAATAACATCAATGACACATATCATTGTTCCAGGCTATTTTCCAATGATAAAATTGAATCAAGAAATGGTTCCAAACAATAAAATATTCTCCACCGAATTTGATCAAGTATGAACAAATTTTCATTAAGATAAGTCATTATGTTCCGAGAAAAATTAGTTGTCGACTCGAAATTCTTGTCTATGCAAGTTAGTCTAATTAGTTATGCGACAATCGTCTCAAGGATAGAAAATTGAATATAACATGAGATATAGGTTGTTCAGTCTTCACTTACCTTTTGTTGATGAGGTTCTCCAAAAGATTTGGTCTATCTTCGCCTTCAAACGGTAGAACGCAAATGATGAATAGTTTGTTTCTCAAATAACTTTATTCTAGAGCGAGACTTAACTAATTGTAGACTAGAAATCAAGATATAGTTTTGAAAACTAAATTTGACAACAAGCTTGATATAGCAACACTTGTGAGTTCAACCGAGCAATGCTCTAACAACCCCCCCCCCCCTTGTCAATTTTAGTGACAAAACTATTAATACATATGGATAACAAAAATAAAGAAATTAAAACTCCTCGATCCATCATGCCTTGATTTCCTTGGTTTCTTCAACTCTCCTTGAACTCTTCATTATTTCAAGTCGCAATGATTCTGAACGTGTTCAACTCAGCATCGTTGTTGTTGAAGAACCGACTTCATAGCGATAACAACTTTGAAAATAAATATTCTCAATTGTTGTTACACAAAAACATAATATTATTATCTTCTCCCCAAAGTTCAATTGTACCTCAACTCTGAAGTAATATATACTACGGTGATATGTTTCTCCCCCTTAATCAATACTTACATCTTTTGTATAATAGGTAAAACCCGTAGCTTAATGATTCACCCCCCTTACATAATGGTCCGTAAACCATATATATGTAGTATGAACTCACTACAAGAAAACTGGGTTTTAACGACTACTCTGATTCAGTTGTTACAAGGTCGTATTCCGAGGTTGGAGGTTTGTAGCAACATACCTGGAAACTAATTTTCTCTGTGACTAAAGACTACTTTGATAAATACCTGGACCAACCATGCTGCTGGAAGATATATCTTTCAACTACATGAGACGATGAAAGGTTTAGTCGACACAAATTTCCAGTAAATACTGGCTGTCTTTGGTAGAACCATATGTAGGACCAGAATATCGCTACAATATTATTCTTGCGATATTAACAACACTTCTGTGAGCGTCACCGCAAGCTCTCTAACATCGTTTCGCGAGCGTCTCAGAATATCCAAAAGAAGGACGTAAAAACTGACGATGGAAGAAGAACAAGAAGAGTATGTTTATCCCGCGATGGTTATCAATCTTGCGAGAAGGAATATTGTAGCGATCACGATGAGATCGCAGAGTAGATCCGAAATAGAAGGAAAACTTAGCTGTCATCCACTATGTAAATTCATTTATAAAGGATTCGTTAGATTCAGAAAAGGATGATGTCTTTTTGAGAGTTGATAAGGTCTTGAGGAGAGAGAAACTCTAGAAAGAAAGTTGTACTTTTGAGTTCTTACATCTTTTGTAAAGATTTCTAAAATTAGAATAATAAAAGTGTCGTTATTCATCTTTAAATGTAATTCAATTTCTATAGATTCTTAACAAGGGTGTAGTGTAGGATTTCCTGCAACTACATTTTGGCGCCCGAAACAGGAAGAATCAAGCTAAGAAATCTCTAATTACAACTTGAAAATTTGAAGAAATTGTTAGAGTTGAAGAAATGTCTTGAAGAAGAAGAAATACATCAGAACCACCAACAACTGTGAGGAGAAGTAAAAGACTTGCAGGTGAAGAAACAAGTGAATTAGAAGAATCTTTAAGGATAAGGTCAGGAAGAAATAGAATAATAAATGAAGCAGAAAGTCCAATTCAACAGCCGAATCAACAAGCACAAACACAATATAGGAATGTGGATTATGATAGAGTGAGTGTGCATACTTGGAGGTCGGATTCGATAGAAGAAGCATAAGATCGACAATTAAGAAGTGGAGAAGGAGAAGAAAGAAATCAAGAAATAGTTGAAGGATTAATTCATGAAGGAGGTGAAAATGAAATAGCAAATGATTTGAGACAAAGAATACAGGAATAAAGGAGATTAGAGGCAGAAGAGCGTGCGAACTTAACAAGACAAAATCATGAGTTAAGAATGGAGAATTTGAGATTACAAAGAAGGAGATCAAGAAGTACTGTTAGATCGAATTCAAGATCATTCAGAGAAGAACTAAGGCAAAATTCCCCTATGAGAAATGTTAGAGAAAATATTCGAGAAGAAGTGCAAAATCTAAATGGAGAACAACGTCATAGAGAAGAAGAGATAATTGGTGATCGATATAATCCGCGTGGCGAATCATTGGATAATAGACGTAACAATAGAAATCAAGAGGGAAGAAACAACCAAAATGAAGAAGGAAATCCAGAAGAAGGTAGGAGGATATTACATGGGCGAGAGAATCAAAGGAATCGAAGAATAATTGAAGAAGAAATTGAGAGACATTACGTCGAACAAGCACGTCTAGCTTGCGAGAGAGAAATATTAAGGGCATAAGTAGAAGAACAAGAATTTCGAGAGGCAGTACGACAAAATAACCATGAAAATCGAGAAAGGAGACATGCACAAAATCGCTACAATGATAATATTCAGGAGGAGTATGATATGATACAAAGGAGAATAGAGAGACAGCGAAGAGAAATGAGGAGAAATGAAGAAATCCGCAGAGAAGAAGATAGACAGTTGTGATTCCAGGAGGAAGGTGAAAGAGAAAATCGTAGAGAAAGACGGGATGACGATGAAGAAGAAGACACACAAAATCTCGCAAGACAAGAAAGGCAAGAACACAGAAGAAGGGAAACTGCATTAAAGAGGCCAATGGAGCAAAACTCAACTGAGAATGAGCAAATATTGAGATAATTAGCAGAAATGCGAGGAATGGTAAACAATAGAAGAGAAGGAGGTAGAAGGCAACTCGATGAATATATTGAAGAAGCTGCGAGAACTCCATTTACTCAAGAAGTACAGTTAAGAGGAATACCTCCAAAATGCAATTTACCAGCATTAACCAGCATCTTTGATGGGACTACTTATGTTGTTCAACATGTCAAGGCTTATGTTAGATGTATGCTACAATGGGATAACCATGATGCTGTACTATGAAAATATTTTGCGTCTAGCTTAACTGGCGAGGCACTAAAATGGTTCGAGGGATTTCCAAAAAATACCATAACTTCTTTTGATCATTTACAAGCTACATTTCTAGGAGATTATATTAGCAACAATTCATCGCGGCCAGGTATTGAAGATTTATTTGGGTTAAAACAGAGAGTTGGCGAGAGTCTGAAACACTTAACCATAAGGTGGAAGTCAATGTGCAGCGAGATGGCTGGAAGAGTAGATGAAAGATACCTAATTTTCTCCTTCATTAATGAAATGTTCGCAACAAATCTGATGTACATACAAATTTTCAGAATCAAAAATACAATCACCATGACAGAGTTGCGAGAGCTACAAGAAGAATACATTGCTTTAGAGGAGAAACAAAATGAGATGGAGTCATACCTGATCGCGAACACCAACTCACTAGCGACAAATGGAAGTTTACTTCCTAAAATGATTAATAATGTAGCGAGCACCTCGCAGGCACAACAAGAAAAAGTAGTAATTGATAACCAGCAAAAATTGGTAGCAATGGGCAGTCGAGATCAAGAAGAGTATGAAAGGGAGAAGAATTATTATAATCGCGGTGGAAATAATAAGATTCAAAGACTTGATCAACCGCAAGAAACTTATGGTGGACAAAGACAGAATAACTTTAGAGGGAAAGGTAGTCAGAAGATAATATGGGAAGAAATTAAAATGCCACCTCTCAATGCTAGTATGGAAAAAATTTGGGAAGCTATCAATCTGATGGAAAATATACCATCGCCATGGAACATGGGAAAAGAACCACATCCAAACAATCGAAGTCAGGAATTTTTTCCTTACCATCACTTTCATGGCCACTCAATAAATGATTATAGGAATGTAAAGAGGATAATTTTGAGGATGATTGATCAGGGGAAGTTAAATCACTTTCTAGTAGGACATCCACAATCTCAACAATTACAGCCAGCACCAGAAACTCGCAGAGTAAATGTTGTAAAAGGAGCAAAAACATTTGTGGTAGAAGTTGGGGCTAAAGCAAAGAATTTGTTTTGTAATTCCATTGTGCATTCATATAGAACTGTGGAGGATTTCCATGATAATGTTCTAAGCAGAGTCTTCGCGAGAGACACAGATGGAAGAGAGATAATGAATATAGCGAGAGCCTCGCCATTAGAAGAGTGGAAGAAACAAACTCTATCTTTCACTGCGCAAGATGTGCCAGAGCTTGGCGAGTAGCATGATAACCCATTGGTGGTACGATTAGAGATAAATCCAACACAAATGCAAGAAGAGGATGAAGAAAATGATAGTAAAACTGAAGACTCTTGGACCATCAACAGAGTCTTAATAGACACATGGAGTTCAGTTGACATCTTATTCTATCATACCTACAAAACCATGGGTGGAAGAGACAAAGATTTAATACCATCAACGTATAAAATATATGGATTTAATGGTACTGCAAACAAACCAAAATGGGAAATTGAAATGCGAATTCCATTAAAAGGGATATCTTCAAAGATCTTATTCTGTGTTGTGGACATCGAATCACCTTACAATGCTCTGATTGGACGACCTTGGCTACATGGGATATTGGGTGTAGCATCTACTTATCACCAGTGTATTAAATTTCCTCATCCTAAAGGTGTTGGAGTTATTAAAGGAGATTGTGGAGAAAACAAGAAATGTTATGAAATTGATATGAAATCTTGCGAAGAAAGAGCTGAGAAGAATAGCAATTGGAAGTACAAAATCAAACAACGACAAAGATGTGAAAGCTTAATGATTGATACAATAGAGCGGAAAGAGGAAGTTTATGGAGAGCGTATCGCGGATAAAGAAACAATAACAAAACGTATCAGAAAAGCAGAACCAGAGAATAGTAAGTAGAGAGGTAAAATGATGAACTTTAGAGAATTCTATGAATGATTTGTTTGAAGAATATGTAATTGAATGGAGTATTCTGCTTGAAAGAATTGCAAAATTATACAAAAAGAAAGAAGAACAAAGTTGTGAAATTTTATCAGAGTTATAATACTCGCGAGAAGCGCGAATAAAATTTCGCAGAGATTAATAGAATGGGACGAACATTTATGGCGTGCACCCTAGTTCGCGAATAAAATTTTGCAAGAGGCAAATGTAAGACCTAATAGCGCGTCATATAAGGGTGTATATCTTGACATGACTCAGTGATAAGGTTATACCACTGATGGAACCTGAGTTATGCAGATGTTGAGGTTAAAGAAAACCTATCCAGGAGAGGGATATTGGATTTCCAACCATATAAGGTTATACCCTGGTTGGACGACTAAGGATCTCTTCTAAGGAGTGCAAAGTATGACCAAGGCGCTGAGGTACACGGTTGAGTCAAGGGTGCCCATGGAGTACGAAACTACCTTAGACATCCTTGGCAAGTCTTGGCTATGATGCACTCGGCCCGAAGAAAACCCCACTTAGGATGAAGTCTTGTAACTATAAGCCATATAGGCATAAAGGACAAGAGGCTGCGAAAAATAACTGGTTGTTGGAAAATCTGGATGGGAGGAGCTAGTCTTGTATGGCAGATGTGCCCTCCTTGAAGGGGAAACCAGGGGGAAGATAAGGGCGGCACCCTCCATTAGGGAGATGATAAGTGTCTAAAGACGACAATGTCATGGGGCTTTGTGATCGCAAGAACACTTAGGCCTGTCATATTGTCGCGTGACGAAATTATACAGAGGCAACAAGCCAAAAGAGAAAAGTTAAGATGAGATCAATGGGTTTTTACATGAAAGTGTAAAGACGTCCTGCGATTTCATCGCAAGACGACAATGTCATGAGGATTAATTCTTGAAAGAGAGTTTATACTTATCATATTGTCGCAGAGATGTTGAAAAATATGGATAAGACAAGATCAATGGGTCAATACATGCAAATGTAAAGACGTCCTGCGATTTTGTCGCAGAAAGAAAAAAGTGTGGCACAGTAAGACCTTTAATTAGGAAGGCATAATAAGACCACAAGATTACTGCGATAATACTCGCAAATTTTATGAGAATTGCGATTTTACGCAGTTGTTGCTAGCGATAACATCGCCAATATTGAGGAAAATTTAATTTAATTTACAGCAAATATTTAATATCTACTCAAATTTTTTTCATATTGCAGATGATAATAGAGGCAAGTATGGGAATGCATAAGAACGATGAAATTATTATTCACCCATCATATAAAAAATTGCATAAAGATTATTAAATGATATGTTTGCACAGATAATTAAAGGATGATAATTATATTATGATTGATTAATTTGCAGAAAAAGAATTGTTTTCTAATTCATACAGATAGAAGCAAAAGAAATTTACAAAATTGGAGAAGATAAAAGGAAGAAGGAAACAAATACACAAATAAGATAAAAAGAAGAAGCAGAACTAGATCTATTATCATCCTCTTTGTCGGATTTCTCTTCATCGCCAGATTTCTCCACTTCATCATTATCACCGCTATCTTCATTCTTATCAGATTCTTCTTCTTCATCAGATTTTTCTCCTTCATCATTATCATCATTATCTTCATCCTCGCCAGAATCCTCAGCCTCGCTGTCAGAGATGTCAAGATTTGGATTTTTTGCTGGGATTTCCTTTGCAAGATCAGGATATGTAGAATGAGAAATTCCATGATCATTGCAAACCAACTTTATGGAATCATTACGAACAACAACGAGAGAGCTATTGAAATTCGCGGTAGTAATGTTAAACTGCTCTTTCAATCGTGAATATTTATCATTACGAGCAGTAAGAGTATTCGCGAGCTGATTCTTCTTATTTTCAAGTTCCCCAATTCTTTCAAGATATCTTTTTTCATCTCCTGCGAGAATATGACAACAAGTTAGAAATTTTGTAAAGAAGGATAATAAAAACAGGAAACTGGCAAGGGGAAGAACAGCTAACAACCTTTTCTTTCAGAAATCTTGTCCCTAATTAAAGCCGCTTGTTCAACCTGGAGGCTAACATTTCCACCTAAATCATTCCTGGCATTGTCAATAATCTTCGCAGCCCAAGCAAACTCATCATCGCTATTAATAAGGAGACGAGATCGAACTTGAGTTTCCCTCGCAAGAAGATCTTCATTCTCGCGGATAAGTTTATCTCTTTCCATTTGAACATTAATAAGAGTTTTATGGAAGTTTGCTAGGTTCTTGGAGCCATTTTTAACGACAAGATCTTTCTCGTCAATAAGATCACTATTCCTTTTTCTTAATCTATCTACTTCTTTCTTCGAATTAAGATAAAAGCGCTTATACTTTTTGGTCAAACCTAAATTGAATCTGTGTTCAATTTTTAAGAGATTAAGTTTGGATTTAAGTTCATCTATGGAAAGGGATTCAATCTTATCATCTGAGAAATTACTTAAAGAATTATTAAGGCAAGTAAGAAGGGTATTATCATCTACAGGGTGAGGAAAAGATTGGAAGAGTGTAGCCTCATCAGTAAGACCATAAACATCTGCAAGTTAAAAGTGGTTGCTTGAATAAGCCGCGATAGAGTAAGAAGAATTAAGAAATAAGGGAAATAAGTCATACCATAAAGTTGATGATTAGCTTTGTCAAGATCAGAGACCTTTTGCTTATAAACTGAAGCTTCAGTTTCCAACTGTTTATTCTTTTTGCGAAGCTCAGAAACTTCAGATTCTAATTTTTCTTTATCCTGGCGAAATTTAGCATCCTTGTTTTCATAGTTAACGCGCCTTTTATCTAAGTCAGAGGCAACAGCAAAGGAAGCTCTTCCAACCTGCGAGATAATAATATAAGTTAAGTTCTGGTGATGAAATAAATACATAAACAAATTGAAGAAATAAAAACATACCAGGGTGCCAAGAGAATTTAAGAGACTGGGAGTCAGCGACCTTGAGATTCCTTGGAGAGAATCATTATATACCAGTATAGGAGCATCGCAGACTTTGGCGAGAGCTTGGTATGTCTTGTTAATAACTTCATCTTCATCATTACAAGTTATACCATGGGTAATATCGCCAATTTTTTTAGATAAATGAGCCATTGAAGAATCAAAAGAAGAAGAATCTTTTATAGAAGGGAAGCTGTTATCATTATTATTAAAATCCTCATTATTATTGTCCTTATCAAAATCAACACTTGGATTTTCTGGAATGGGTTGAGGAGTTGAAGAACAAGAAGGACGGGTTTTCCTTTTCTTCAAAGGAGGATCGCCAGATTCTTCACCGCGAGGGGCAGAAGATTTCCCTTTGGGAGGAGCTGTAGATTTTTCCTTTGAAGATTTCTCCTTAGTTCTCGCGGGTTTTATTGGTTCTAGTTCTTCGATTTCCTGCGAGCATAGATGAAGATAAAAAATAGGGGCAACAATATATTGTTAAAACTTATGAAAAGATATTTCTTACTTCATCCGTGAGAGATTTAAGGGCTAAGAAAGTGCTGGGATTCCTAAAGTTTTGATAACTGAGTTTCATCCTTTCAATCTGGAAAAGATAGAAGTCATTTAGCGAGAATATGAAAACAGAAGGAAGATAATGGATAATAATTATGTAAAATTTGGAGAGAACATACCTATTTAGCTCTTTCGGGACAATAGAAGACCCACGATTGATACTTTGTTACGCTCGCATGTAGCACATGGGAACCAGAAATATATGGACCCTCTAGGATTAAAGGAAAAATGAACCACTTGTCATCGCTGGAGTGGCGAGGACCATGATTATTATTTGTATGCCAATCTATATCTAGCATAAGAACTTTATCACTAGAGATTTTATCTTTCTTCTGCAAGCACACACCCCAGCAAGTTCTATCTCTCTTCATAGGAATAATCTTGTAGTTCTCAAAGAAGTTCTCCACATTATAATTTGCAGAGACAATTGAAACATCTTCAAATTGAGGATTCTTCGCAGATTCAGGGTAGCGAGATCCTTTACCAGCGCCGCGAGAAGCATATTCAAGCAGTAATCGAATACAGTCTCCACCCAACTGATATACTGCTCGCGAGAACTTCTCATGAGAGATTATTTGATAGAATAATGGAAGTTTGGGGTCGTAAAGAGGAATGGGAAGACCTGCCTCAAATTGACCTAGCGATACTATGATTTTCTAGCGAAAACATTGATCATCGGTAAATAATTTAGGAGAAATTTCAGATCTAGGGTCCTGACCTGGGATTGTAGACAATGTAAAACCTTTACTCTTGAGTTTTTCTTGCATCTCACCAAAAGCAGCAAAATTCTTAGCACCAGCGATAACCATGTTTCAAGTATGGGAATGAAGAAAAGGATTGAAAGATAAGAAAGGAATCACAACGATAACAGACGCGCAATTTACCGAAAAACAGTAAACTTGCAGAGAGGTTATGAAGAGAAAGAAGAAGAAAGTAAAGAAGATGAATGCAATAAATGGAAAGAAAAGACATGAGTGGTCAGATCGCAACGGTTAGAAAGGACGTGTCAAAAATATATTAGAAGAGAGAATACGTGAAAACAGCTGGCGAAGGACACAGAAACGTGTCAGAACAGAGAAGTCTGAAAATATAAGTAGTTATGGCATTCTAAGTTCCCATGATCTTCTCTTCTTCGCAGAAAAGACATGAGAAGAGGCAAGATGTAGGACCAGAATATCGCTACAACGCTATTCTTGCGATATTAACAACACTTCTGCGAGCGTCAACGCAAGCTCTCTAACAACGTTTCACGAGCGTCTCAGAATATCCAAAAGAAGGCGTAAAAACTGACGATGGAAGAAGAATAAGAGATGTTTATCCCGCGATGGTTATCAATCTTGCGAGAAGGAATATTGTAGCGATCGCGATGAGATCGTAGAGTAGATCCGAAATAGGAGGAAAACTTAGATGTCATCCACTATGTAAATTCCTATATAAAGGATTCGTTAGATTCAGAAAAGGATGATGTCTTTTTGAGAGATGATAAGGTCTTGAGGAGAGAGAAACTCTAGAAAGAAAGTTGTACTTTTGAGTTCTTACATCTTCTGTAAAGATTTCTAAAATTAGAATAATAAAAGTGTCGTTATTCATCTTTGAATGTAATTCAATTTCTATAGATTCTTAACAAGGGTGTAGTGTAGGATTTCCTGCAACTACACCATAAACATTTGTTGCTGAAATATTTAATCCGCAATTTTTTGTGTGGATGAAGCCTATTAAATCGTTGGTAGAGGTGGACAGCTATAAAATACTGTGAGCTGCTAAAGGGTTTAACTTACTCAGTTTTAGTTGGTGAAGGTGTTTGATGTCGTCAGGTTAAAAGTAATAAGATATGATGTCTTAAAAGATTAGTAATCAGTTTTTTTAAGGAATGCGACGAAAAAGGATTTATAGAAGAAGGTCTCTCTATAGTTTTTGAAAAAACTTTAAAAACCTTGGAAAATTCGTACGATATTATAGTATTGGAAAAGCCTGTCTTCAGTGTCGCGCCTTTGGACATGTCAAAAACTCTTGCAATTATACTGCAATGATACTGACTTCTTCTGACTATTATGGAAATCATCTCATAACAAGAATGAAGAAAAGAAACCAAAATATTGTCATGCCATGAGGGATTACGTGCCTCATGGTCATTCAATCTCTCATAAACTTGTTCATGGCATCACCTCATCTTGAAGTCTCTTGAGACGAGGAAAGCAATTGTAAAGGTTTGTCTCTTTTTTTGTTTGGTTTGCTTATGTGTTTTTGTTTTAAGGTTGTTTGCATTTCCAGTATTTTGACAAGAAAAGGAAGAATTAGTGTAATATATAATGATCAAGAATACATCTCATATTGCTGATCTAGCTCCAAATTTGTGATGTAATATGATCACAATGATTTACAGTACTTCCAAAAATCAATATATCTTGTGCTCTGAAACTTCATTGAGATAAGAATAGGATTAGTCATCTTATTATATTGATTTTTAGAGATGTCATTTTTTTTATATAAAAAAAAACCCTTTGAAAAGCGTAATTTGGTATGGTTTTTGTTGTATCAACTAGAGGTTGTAATTCTCTTCTAAATTCGTGAGGTTCCGCACCTAAACCCGAATGTTAGAGCACTGCTCGGTCAAACTCACAAGCATTACTATCTCAAGCTTGTTTGTCAATGCTAGTGATCAAAACTGTAAGTGTTGATTTCTAGTCTACTTAAAGTGATGTCTCAGACTAGGATAGATTGTGTAGTTTAGCATTAGACTTCACAGCGCTAGCTCATCCATTGAAGATGAAGAACTACTAAGGAAATCTTCTAGAACTTCATCAACAAAAGGTATGTGGAGACTAAAAATCATCTATCACTTGGAAAGTCTATTTCTAATATATCTCCTATATTGAGACAAAAGTCGTATTACGATAGTTTTCGATTATACATATTTGAGATTTCGAGCTGAGATTAACTCGCTTAAATATTTCTAGGAATATGTGTTGGTAAGATATCGCTTCACCCAAGTTCATCTTATATTCTTGACGAAAGTTAAACGATGATCATGTGAAAATCGCTGAGTAACATCTTACATGGTTTGTGTTTTACAATCATTTGGTGTAGACTTGAATGTTTTGTTATGATTATTTCAATATCTTGAAAAATTGCTTTGATGCAAATAGTGTGTGAAAACGGCTATTGTCATCCTCTAAGAAAGTTTCAATGATTAGAATAGAGTTTAGAATACTTAAACATCATTGGATTATAAACATAGTGTGCATTCTTGCATGTATGTGATCCATGACCGGAACTAAAGTATGCATACCCGTATGCATACTTGTAGTTGTGAAATTTCGTGTACCAAGTACACATACAGGTACGCATACTTTTGTAAGGTATAGGTCCGGGAATTTCTGATGGGTTTTGGAAGTGTACTTAGGTATGCGTAACCGTTCTCATACTAGCGAACCCAAACTCAGACCGGCTACTTAAGTATGCATACCCGTTTGCATACTTGAGTGGTTAAAGTTCTAGAATTGGTTTATTCATGAACTAATACATTTATATATTAAGGAATGCATTATTGGAAAACCTTGGCTATAATGTTCATGAATTGATTCGAGTGAATCAAACCAATTTTTCTTCGATTGTGTTCTTGTATACTTCTATGAGAATATAGCAATTGAACAACTCTTTAACTAGTTTCATTTCAGTCATTTGAACTACTTATGGTCAAGATGAATATGGTTGATATGAGAGTGTTCATATAGCTAATCTTGGTTAACTACGGTTGAGCCAACATGGTGTACACGTTTAGGTACTGTTACATAAACCTAAATGAGGGTACATTTCATTTGTGTATAACAAGCTAAGTTCGATCTAACGGTTGAAAGATATTATCTTATATCTAATCAGGTTTTCATATAACGGTGAATATTGAATGCTTTGTTACCAAGGTAACTTAGATTGGAAACCCTGATTTAAAATTATATAAAGGAGAACTCTAGCAACTGGGAAACCTAATCCCCATAGCTCCTGTGTGATACTAGTTTTATAAGCTAGAGTCGATTCTCCTTTAACCTTAGGTTTTTCACGAAGCCCCGTGTGATACAGATTTGTTTATTAAAGTCTTCGAATTTGGGTCGTATAAACTCTTAGTTGTGTGTGAGATCAGCTAAGGGAATCAAGTGTGTAGTATCCCGCTGGTATTATATATGTAAGGAGAGCAACTGTACCTTGAATCAATGTGAGATTGATTAGGGTTCAACAACAGTCCAGTCCGAAATTCATTGGTAGTAGGATAATGTCTGTAGTGACTTAATATAGTGTGGTGTTCAAATCTGGACTAGGTCCCTGGGTTTTTCTGTATTTGCAGTTTCCTCGTTAACAAAACTTCTGGTGTCTTTGTTATTTCTTTTCCGCATTATATTTTTTTATATAATTGAAATATCACAAGTTGTGCGTTGAATCGATCAATTGGGAAATCCAACATTTAGTTATTGATTGAAATTGATTGATCATTGAACATTGGTCTTTGGTACCATTCAAGTTATTTCTCTTATATTCAATCGGGCTCGTAAATTCCTATTTGCTGATTGCGGATTGAATTGAGATATAAAGACATAAAACTCTTTGATATACTTTTATCTAGATTGAGTCTAATTGTATAGTTGATTCTCTTGAGAGTATATTGGAGTTTGTCTATTCATATTGCCAAACGAAATATTGGGTGTGGTTGTTGTACCCCTGCATTTTCACCGGCCAAGCCCATTAAGGCTTTTTAGAGTGCACGTACTCCCCTACTATTTTTTATACCGTAAGTTCACGAATGGGATTGGAAGTTGAGTTTAGGATTTTCGATCTGGTGTGATGTATTCTTGAATTTGAGGGCAGTGTTTCTTAATTCTGTTTTCACCAAGAAGGATGTGACGGACCGGAAAATTACACCTAGCGAGCCAGGGCGCGCATGCCATAACTCTCCCGATGCGCCATGATGATGCTACAAACCTGGGCTTAACACTAGGCAATACATGTCCATTTACCATGCAATCTTAGCTTCCACACAGTTCCAACTTACCATAGAACAAGGGTATAAAACCTTGCCTCAACGTAGAGATGACTAACCGGCATACTGCCGAGTCTTTTCCAGGCATAAGGCATGCCTTGGGCTTAGGCATAGGCCATTTCAGGCCTAATACCCCATTTTCACTTAGCTTAGGTATTGCTAAAAGAATGCACTTGTATTGTTCGTGCTAAGGGTGCATCAATCAAGCTTATGTCGTACTTTCCTTAGGTTTGTGCAAGATCCGCTACTTGCATACCAATATGACTTACTCTCATAGCTATGCCCAATGTACTATTGGCACATGCCTACGTCGAACACCTTGATAGGAAGTATGAGCATCCAAGGAATGAAATGCAACTCTCCTTATCAAGTCTGGCCACAATCATCTCTTGCATCGCAATACCGAGCCAGATGATATGAGAGGCCAGTATGCCGCAATCATCTCATAATTAGATGATATGGAGACAAAGTGCTTGACCGAAAATGCTGCAACTCATTGCAGTTTCCTACATACCCTTCCTTACTCTAAAGGGATCAAGCAAATACCGTAGTTCATCCTCGAAGGGACAGCAACTTAAGACAAACTCGTTTGCAAGAATGTGGCCAAGCAATAAGGGTAATCACCTAGTATGTATAGGTCATTCCGTCAAAATGCACAAAGGTTGCGCATTATCTAGTCCGTGACATGGCATAGTGATGCCTAAGCCTCAAACGCCATATTTGCAAGGCTACATAGATATTAATGAGGCTTACACATAATTTATACTCTTTTGGTTAAGCTATGAAGCTAACTTGGTCCATGGTATGCATATGCCCCTTCAACCAACTACCCCTCCCTATATATGTTTACTTGACATTTTTATAACTTAGGAAAGGGGAAATGATTGACATGCCTGCTTCACTATTCATGGCCATTGCCATGTACTTCTGAGTAACCGATAATGATTGCTAAGTTTACGTCAGTATTGCATAATGATTGCACAATACTCACTCTGGCGTATTGCATAATGATTGTGCAGCACTTGTTCTGGCTATTGCACAATGATTATGCAACATTGGTTATGGATATTTCACAATGATTGCACAACATTCACTCTGCCAGCCATCTCTTGCCTGATGGACAATGATTATGCAATATTATCCATAGGCCAATCGTCCGCATAATGCGCAATGATTGCACTGCAACGCCCAATGCCATCTACCCAACTGGACTAATGTACTATGTTGATGCATCATGTGGATGCAACATTGGCGCTTGGCCAAAATGCATTCAAAATGTGCCATAGTTGGCGCTATATTGGCTATATGCCAATGTTTCTCTTAACGCAACAGAAGCTTGAGATGAAGCTTCATCTCATGCCATGATGCATCTTTGAGCATGCGCCATTCTAAAAATTCTGGGTGTTATATCATTCACCCCTTTAAATAATTTTGTCCCCGAAATTGAAAACAAAAACTATTGTGGACAAGTTTTTCGTTTTGAATTCCTGAGCAAAAGTCTCACACCGAATGCTCAGAAATCACAAGGTTTCTTCAGTTGGTCATGGTTAGGACCTTCTGAGAAAATGTCCACCGCATACTCAGGAATCCAAAAAGAGTCCACAACTTAACCGAGAATATCAATTTGGCCAGTTGCTAAAGGATAAGGTATCCTAGATGGCGTCCCATACCACCACCCAGGAATCCCTAAGATTCACAAGGTTGAAAATATCACCGAAATGATAAGGTATTAGGATAGTAATGAGTCGAAAAAAATCCAGCTGCTTACCGCCCCTAAAAGTCAACCATGTTGCCACTCATGAGTGAGATGCTAGCCGACCCGAAAAAGCACACCATTTTCCAGTTTCCAACGTGTAGCGTGTTCAGTCCCATTGTCTTCCTAGCATTCCAAACGGTCTTCCGGATATCCACTCATAAGTGGGGTGCCACTTAGGCCAGGAAAACTAACAGTACCTAGCAATCTCAACTCGATTCTCATAGTAACTGGCATAGTAGTTACAAACTCTTTCGGCGCAAAAGTTGGCCTACACTCCAACTTTAAGGTTCTCATGGAAGGAAGATACTCGCTAATGAGTCCACTCCGCACAGTCCCTAGAGTTATATCAGAACTCGCTTTGATACCAAATGTGTCGGACCGGAAAATTACGCCTAGCGCGCAAGGGCGCGCATGCCATAACTCCCCCGATGCGCCATGATGATGTTATAAACCGGGCCTTAACACTAGGCAATGCACGTTCATTTACCTTGAAAGCATGCTCATGGAGCATGATGCGGCTAACTTAGATTCCACATCGTTCCAACTTACCATAGAACAAAGGTGTAAAGCCTTTATTCAACGTAGGAAATTTAGTAATGAATTTCATATCTAAATGAGTAAACGTCATACTGCCGAATCTTGTTCAGGCATGAGGCATGCTTTAGGTTGCATAGGCCATTGCATGTTTGATACACCCTATTCACTTAGCTTAGGAATTGATAAAAGCATGCACTTTTATTTCTCGTGTCAAGGTTGCATCAATCAGGCTAGCTTATGTCATACTTTCCATAGGCTTATGCAAGCTCCCCTACTTGCATACCGGTATGACTTACTTTCCTGGCCATGCCCAATGCACCATTGGTATATGCCTACGTCGAACTCCTTGATTGGAAGTATGAGCATCCAAGGAATGAAATGCAACTAGCCTCATCAAGTCTGACCACAATCATCTGTTGCATCGCATTACCGAGCCAAATGATATGAGAGGCCAGTATGCTGCAATCATATCACAATTAGATGACATGAGCGACAAAGTTCTGTACCGTATGTTAGAGAACTGCTCGGTTTAACTCGCAAGTGTTGCTATCTCAAGCTTGTTTGTCAACGTTAGTGATCAAGACTATAAGTCTTGATTTCTAGTATACTTATAGTAATGTCTCAGACTAGGATAGATTGTGTAGTTGAGAATTATACTTCACGGCGTTTATCAATTGAAGATGAAGAAATACTAAGGCGAGCTTGTGGAACTTCATCAACAAAAGGTATGTGGAGACTGAAACTTATATATCACCTGGAAAGTCTATTTCTACTCTATCTCTTATATTGAGACAAAAGTCGTATTACTATATAGTTGTCGATTATACACATTTGAGATTTTGAGCTGAGTTTAACTCGCTTAAAAATTTCTCTGAATATGTGTTGGTAAGCTTTCGCTTCAACCAAGTTCATCTTATATTCTTGACGAAAATCAAAATAAGATCATGTGAAAATCGCCGAGTAACATCTTACATGGTTTGTGTGATATAATCATTTGGTGTAGACTTGGAATGTTTCGTTATGATTATTTCAATAACTTGAAAATTGCTTTGATGCTAATAGTGTGTGAAAACGGCTATTGTCATCATCTAAGAAAGTTTCAATGATTGAAATAAGAGTTTAGAATACTTAACCATCATTGGATTATAAACATAGTGTGCATTCTTGCATGTATGTGATCCATGACTGGAACTAAAGTATGCATACCCATATGCGTACTTGTAGTTGTAAAATTTCGTGTACCAAGTACACATACCGGTACGCATACTTGCGTAAGGTATAGGTCCGGGAATTTCAACTGGCATTTGGAAGTGTACTAAGTATGCATACCCATTTGCATACTAGCAAACCCAAACTCAGACCGGCTACTTAATTATGCGTACCCGTTTGCATACTTGAGTGGTTAAAGTTCTAAAATCGGTTGGCTCACGAACTAGTACATTTATATATTAAGGAATGCATTCTTTGCAAACCATGGATATAATGTTCATGAATTGATTTGAGTGAATCAAACCTATTTTGCTTCAATTGTGGTCATGTATACTTCTATGAGAATATAGCAATTGAACAACTCTTTAACTAATTTCATTTGAGTCATTTGAACTAGTTATGGTTAAGATGAATAAGGTTGATATGAGAGTGTTCATATAGATTAGCTCGTTTAACTACAGTTGAGACAACATGGTGTACACATTTAGGTACGGTTACTAAACCTAAATGAGGGTACATTTCATTTGTGTATAACAAGCTAAGTTCGATCTAACAGTTGAAAGATATTAGCTTGAATATAATCAAGTTTTCATATAATGGTGAATATTGAATGCTTTATTACCAAGGTAACTTAGATTGCAAACCCTGATTTGAAAATTATATAAAGAAGAACTCTAGCAACTGGGAAAACTAATCCCCACACCTCGTGTGTGGTACTATTTGTATAAGCTAGAGTCGATTCTCCTTTAACCTTTGGATTTTCACGAAACCCTATAGGTTAACGACTTAAAGGCTTCATTGGGATTGTGAAGCCAGACCAAATTATTTTCTCTGTAGTTGCGTGATCTGATCTTGCTGTTTCTATCGTGTTTGAGTACTATCTTATTTAAGATTGGCTCAAGATTTAATCTCCGATAGGCAAGATAAAAAGTAGTCACAAACATCTTTGTCTCATCGTTTGTGATTCAACAATATCTTGTTTCGTTACCATACGATTAAGATTATTGTGAGGTGATTGATATTTCTAGGCTGTTCTTCGGGAATATAAGTCTGGTATATCAATTGGTCACTTTGATTTATCAAGAGATGGAAAAAAACTCGTAGGTATTTCTGTGGGAGACAGATTTATCTATTCCTATAGACTTTTCTGTGTAAGACAGATTTGTTTATCAAATCTTCCATTTTGGGTCGTAGCTGTAGATGGTGGATTTTAGACAAAGGATGGAATCGTAAACCCATAATTATACAAACTTCTGATCCAGCAATCAGATGGGAGTATTCAGACACGGATTTCTCATCGAATCTTCTGACTGAGAATACTTTCTCTCAGAGTACATGTAGATATGTAGTCTCGCGGCTAAGAAACATCATATCTCATGAATACTGAACACTTCAGTAATTATTTCTATATAGTATCACAAGATGGATGGATCCTAGACAGCATGCTCTACTAGTATAAAGCGATAACGTCTTTAGGATACAAACAACGAGTTTACCCTGACTATATAAAGGATATGAAGCTCCAGCAAGCTCATATCGGAATAGTTAATGCTCCTAGACAGCTTGCTTTGCTAGTATAGAGCCATAAGTTAATTATTCCTAAATTCTTAGATTCATTCACAGAATTTCCGAAAATATTCAAATATTTTCGCAGATATATCATTACTGCAAACCATGGTTCTTCCCAGCAGAAATCCATGGGTTAGTAATAAATATTCAACTCACGGGCGTATGAGCTACCTCTGAGTAAGCCCTGTCTCAAAAGGTGCAAGTGTATTCAACGATGATGCATTAACAATCACCGCACGAACGAGTATTTCAAAATACGACGAAACGATGAACCTATGCAAAATAGGGAAAAAATAAAAAATAATTAAAATATTGACCAAGGTGCTGGGAGCATGGGCCCATTGACTGGCCGACCGTTCCATGACCAATCCCATGCCAGTTATATATTTTATTACATTTTTATTATTTTCCTTGATCTGATCCTTTCATTTGAACAAATATCCTTCGTTTTGAGGAAACTCCTCAATTCTGTGGTGCTTCCTTCGCACAGAGAAAATAATATAAAATTAGGAAAAACATTGTGGGGCGTGACTGTTGGCCAACCGGCCATGCCTTGGTCCCATCCGGCCCCACACCTCATGGTTCCTCATTATTTTATTATTATTTCCTTAATTCCATGAAAACTCCTTAATCTCATGATATTTCCTTGGTCCCATAAAAAATAATATAAAATTAGGGAAACCCGTGTGACCGGGACCTAGATGGCCGTCCAAGCCCTAGGTGGCCCCACACGTCCCATTTTATTATTATTATATTTTTCATGTTTTCATAATCCCATGAAATTCCTTGATTTCATGATATTTCCTTCAAATTATGAATAATCCTTCAAATCATGAAATAATACATAAAATTAGGGAAAACGCACGGGACCGGACCCTAGCAGGCCAACCATGCTCCAGGTCGGTCCCATACATCCCACACATCTCTTATTTTATTATTATTATTTTTTATGTTTTCCTCATCTCATGGAAATTCCATGATTTCAACAAAACTATTTAATTTTAACAAAACTCCTTGGTTTTATCTTATTTCCCTAAAATCATGAAAATATTATAAAGATTTGGAAAAAAGTGTGGATTGGCTCCCTTGGCCATGGACGGTCCCATACTTCATAATTCCTTCACTCTTTTATTATTTCCCTTCATCTCATGAAGTTTTTACGGTTTTATCAAAAAACCCTGGTTTCTTCATATTTTCTCAAATGATTGCTCAAATGCACATCTGAAAATACCAAAATTCTCAGAATTGAGATACGAACACTTTGGAGACATGAGAATGTTATCTTGACCGACCAAGGTTGGCTCTTTGGCCCTCAATGAGCCGGTATAACGTATTTTCACAATTTGACCTAATTTGCGCAATTGCACGTATTAGGTCCAAAACTCTTCCAAACAACTTGGAACTTCATGGGATGATCATTATTTGATCCCGTGACCAAACAAGTCCGATTTCATGACCCTTTGGTCAGTCCATATCTCTCATATCTAGGTTTGACCACCTAATACTGAACCCAGCAGTAATTCAGTAAATGATGAAACCAACATTTAATCATCCTTTCATCAAATCAACTGGGCTTCAGGAGGCCTTGATATTTTATCACAAGAGCATATAGGCACTACATGATCGACCCACTATCCCATGAAGCCGATCCCTCCTTCATTCTATGGTTAATTTTCAAATAAACCATCAATTGATCAAATTAGGGTTTCAGAGTCCAAGGATCATAATTCCAGATTCAAACACTAATAATCTTATGACGATCTCATGATCAGTAATCTTATTAATTATACTCGGTTCAACTACCAGTATTTTAATAAATATTTTATTTTGGTCACGCTACCAATAATTCATCAAATGAGCAACACTTGCTCAAATCAAGGAATATTGGTTCAACGCAATATTCAATAAATCAGAGCAATACTTGCTCGCCTCAGCTGTCAACGTGAGAATCATTCCCACGTTCAATTCATGAGTTTCAAAATATTTTACAAAATCATGTTCAACTCTGTAAATACATGGACTCATCGTCCCATTAAATTATGAAGTCAACAACTGGGGGGATATCAACTAGGGTTTTGGTCTGGAGGTCTACGGCACGTGTGTTCAAACACACGATGGAATGTGAGCAAGTCGTGCAATCAGTTGAAGGAATTAACAAAGTAGTGGATGGAAAATCAACCAAGTCTCCGCACGATGAGCAACTATTTTCAAACACGATTTCCACTTCCCCACTCTTTGATTCCATAAACTGTCACACTTCATGGGATCATGGTGTCTGCAATTCCAACAATATAAATAAGTCTCTGAATCATGATTGAAAAAAAAACAAGAATAACGAGAAATACAACAAGAATCTCACGTCTCATTGACATCACGGGATCATAAACTCATCAATTGAGCAATTACTCTCAACTGAGCAATTTCAATCATTCAGAACTTATCATATTCAGAATTCACAACATACCTACAATCTTTGATTACCATTGATTCCACACATTTTTCAGCTTCCCTCCTACAGATCAACCCATCCTCTCTTGCGACCAAATTTACTCTGTAACAACCATTGTCTTGGTTTAGGCCGGAGTATTACAGATTGATCTATCGAATTCAAAGCACTCCCTTCTTTTAGTGCATCTGTGTGAGGTTGAACATTTTGCTCGGTTCAAGGAGTCTCCTCCGTACGGTCGTCTCCTCAATTCCTTAAAAATCAGCAAATCGTTTTCCCCATCTATAATAGCATCTCTTAATTTTGATTGAAATAAGATTTTAGAATACTTAACCATCATTGGATTATACACATAGTGTGCATTCTTGCATGTATGTGATCCATGACCGGAACTAAAGTATGCATACCCGTATGCGTACTTGTAGTTGTGAAATTCCGTGTACCAAGTACACATACCGGTACGCATAATTGCGTAAGGTATAGGTCCGGGAATTTCTGTTGGGGTTTGGAAGTGTACTAAGTATGCGTACCCGTTTGCATACTGGCGAACCCAAACTCAGAGCGGCTACTTAAGTATGCGTACCCGTTTGTATACTTGAGTGGTTAAAGTTATAAAATCGGTTGGCTCATAAACAAATACATTTATATATTAAGAAATGCATTCTTTGCAAACCGTGGCTATAATTTTCATGAATTGATTCGAGTGAATCAAAACGATTTTGCTTCAATTGTGTTCTTGTATATTTCTATGAGAATATAACAATCCAAGAAGTCTTTAACTAGTTTCATTTGAGTCATTTGAACTAGTGATGGTTAAGATGAATAAGGTTGATATGAGAGTATGTAGTTGCAGAATAACCTACAACTACACCCTCAATAGAATTAGTAAAAACTCAAGGAGTTCTTAATGATGAATAACAATTTTCTTATTAATGTTCTCAATTGATCACAAAGAAGTATCTAAATGGAATTAGAATAGTTACAACTTTCTCTATTCTCTTTCCTCAAATATTTTCTAACACTCACTAAAAAGAACCTCCCGAATTTTACATTTGAACTCCTATTTATAGTAAAATTTATACAGCTGTTCATGATTTACGAAGTATCGCAACTCATGCTCGCACAATTACTCCATCCTCGCAAAACTTCATATTTCTCCGCGCTTCTTCTATCATCGTATCATTTTATAACTCTTTTCTCCGGATACTCGTGAAATATTATCTTGCGATATTCAGTACCTACATCTTGCCTCTTCTCATGTCAATTCTACGAAGAAGAAATGATCGTGAGAACATAACCGTTACTTAGTCTTTTGAAATTTTGACACGTCTTTTGTAACCGTTTTTTTTAGTTATTCCCTTATATAACTCCTTCGTACTCTCTTTCTTTTCTTCTTCTTATTTCCGCAATTCTATCTTCTACTCATACTCTCTATCACTATTTTCTCTGCAATTTTTTATTCTACTGTATCTTCATGAGTTCTCCAAGGTAATTTCCCTCTATCTTTGCGTATTTCATTTGTTCTCCTCTTTAATTTCTGTATGATTTGTTGTCTGATTTTGGTTAATTTCAGCAAAATAACTTCTCAGATGAAATCTCAATTAAAGAATCCAAGCCTTAATCCACGAAGAAGAAAATCTGAGAATCAAAAGGTAGTTAAAATACTCTGTCTTCTTTCCCGAACAATATATTGTTGCCTCGTTTTTAATCTACGTTTTGATTCGCAGTTGACGAAAAACCAAATCCAAGCAAGAGATCTCGAATAACTAAACCCACACCATTAATTCCGATTGATGATTTCCTTCCGAAGTTGATAAGGAATTTTCCTCTCCTCCTCGTGAAAATGCTTCTTCAAATACTCCTGCCTCTACTCCATTACCTGCTTTTCAATCTCCTATCAATGTCAATTTATCAACACTTCTTCAAGACCAACCTTCTCAAAATATTTCTTCAACTTCTTCAATTGAAAAACAATCCTCGCAAAATATTCCTTCAACTTCTTCTTTAGCAAAACCTGTCTTATCCCCAAATCCTTTGAGTACTATTTCTCCAGACAATTTGTAGCTTGCTCTTATTCCTTCAAATTCTTCTCCTCTTCCTCAAGAAATTCGAGATGGAATTTATTCAACTTTCCGAATGTTATCTGAGGTTTTGACCAATACTGCGAAATCTACTAATGTTCGTTCGCAATATGAATTTTGCGAAGTTCTGAATAGTTTCGTCAATCCAGACATTTCTTCTTCACGTCAATCCTTGGAAAAAGAAATTGAATTACTTCGCCATTCTTTGAAATCTTCTCAAGCAGAATGCGAGGATCTTCGTAAAAGAAAATCATCATCTTCGAATAATTCTCTGGATGTGCGATTCTTCGCAAAAGAAATGATGAACTGAAAGGTATGATTACTATCCTCATATTTTCTCTTTTATTTATTTATATTCTTCGTATGCTTGAAACATCCATTAAAACCCATTCCCCTTTATAGAATCCATCCAGAAATGTAGAAGATTGGTACTTCACCATGAATCAGATGCAACAGAATATCGAACCAAGCATGAAAGCCTCTCAAACCAATTCTCCCATTTATCTGATCTTTACTCGTGTGCTCTTGACAACTCTTATGCTCTTTTTCAAGAGAATACTCAATTAATATATGATCGAAATTTTTTGAATGATGACATATCTCAACTTTTTTCTTCTTTAACCAAAGCTAATTTGAGAATAGAAACCTTATTAGAAGAGAACAAAACCTTATCAGAAGAGAAATGTTCGTTTTTGAATACAATGATTGTTTCTTCGCAAGAATTAAAGACTCTTCAGAATAAATGTTGCGATCAAGAAAATCTTCTTTCTTTGTTGAAAGGTGAACTTGAGGAATTAAAGAAGTCTTCAGATGCTGAAAGAAATTCTTTTGTTGTTGAGAAGAATTCCCTTATTAATAAGAATATAGTCTTGTGTGCTAAGAAGAATCAACTTGAAGAAGATTACTCATCATTAAAAAGTCTTAATGCCAAACTTGCGAAGGATAAAAATTTTCTCCTTTCTAAAGATCAAAAGCTTCAATCTCGACTTAAAGGATTAGTTGGTGATGGTTTTGATAATGCGATGAATCAAATGAAGAACTGTTGTCTATCTTTAACTCAATCTCTTACTTCGCAAAGAGAAGGTAGTCATTAAAATTTGACTGCCTCTGGTACGTCTTTAAATTTCATTATATTCGCAAATTTTATTCTTTGAACTTTGTTTTATTTGGAGAATCTGAGAATCACCTTCGTAATGCAAAAGCTGGATTAGAAGCCTCCTCGTTTCGAGCTTCGTAAGAAGAATTCCTTGCTTTCTACCCGCTTAATCAACTCTCGTGATCGTGCTACTCGGAGATTCAACTATCTTGCTTATTCCAAGGATATCGAAGATACCAATCATCAAAAGGCTATACTTCGTGAAAGTCACCTGAAAGCTCAAGTTTTTGCGAATAATATTCTCTTATCAAGAGGCTTGCTTCCTGTAAAGATTACTCCTCGAAGATATCCGACGATGAAGTTGCTCGTGAGCCGATAGTGATTTCGATCATGAGAGTGATGATGAAGATCTTGATGATGAGGAAGAATCTATTCCTCAAGGAGATGTCCTGCTGCATATTCTTCCAAGGATGATATCTCGCAAAAGTCGAAGGCTGCTAATGACTCCTCTGATCTTAAAGATCCAACACAGAGTGTTGATGAAGCATGATAATATTCCTTGTTCAATTTATCATTGGCTCTCCTTTCTTCTGAATTCCTTCCCTTTATTACTGTTGGTTTCCTTTTTTGCGAACAATTCTATTTTTTGAGAAGTACATTTGATATTTTACGAAGATGATCTATCCTTTCTTTTTGATATTTTGCGAAGATAATTTAACCTTACTTTGACTAAATTTTCCCTTTTTGATCATGTGAAGAGAAATAATATATAACTCACAGATAAAGCTTAGTATATCCTTTCCCCCTATTATTTCTCTTCAAATGATCAACTATGTTTGGAAGTATTAGAATATCCTTCTGAATTTATCTTACGAATTTTCTTCTTATTGTGATTATGAATAAGAAATCTTCCCTTCAAAGTATAAGGAATATAAGCCTTTTGCTTTTTACGTAATGTTGCGAAGTAAATAATAAATCTCCCCTTGAAGTATAGAAAGTATGAAGTATATAAAATATGAAATACCCTTAAGAAGTATAAGAAGTATAAGAAGCATTCAATTTATGAAGAATTGCCCAATATATGAAGAAGTATAGAAAATTATTACTTATTGTATGAAGAAGTATAATAAGTACTTAACCTTCGCAAAATTAAATATCCGTTGAAGAAGTATAATAAATACGAGATATTCTTGAAGAATTATAAGAAGTATTCAATCTTTTTGTGAAATATTCAATATATGGAAAAGTATAAGAAGTATGTAATTCTCGTAAACTTTTACGAATATAAACTTATCTGTATTTGATTGTTATCAAAATCGCATCTTTTGTTAAGTCTTCATTAAAATTCTTCAATAATGTTGTCCTTTTTTCCTAGGACTTCTCGTAAAATTCTTCAATGATATTGCCAGAGCTATCTTCTCTTCAAAATATCTTGATGTATATTCTTGTAAAATTTCTTCAATGATATTGATATAATAAACTTCATTAATTTCTGTGGTCTTATCATGCCTTCCTAAGTAAAGGTCTTATTTTGCCACCTCTTTTGTATTGATTATTTGCGATAATATGACAAGTCTGAACATTCTTGCGAACATACAACCTCGTGACATTATCGTCGTGCGATGAAATCGCAGGACGTTCTTACACTTTCATGCAAAAACCCATTGATCTCATCTTAACTTCATTGTATAGTATTTTAACCTCTTCAGAATTGTTGCGACAATATGACAGCCTAAATATTCTTGCGAACATGAAGCCCCATGACATTGCCGTCTTGCGATGAAATCGCAGGACGTCTCTACACTTTCATGTAGCGACCCATTGATCTCATCTTAACTTTATTATGTTCTGCGAGTTCTTTATTTTTTCTTTCTTTCTTTTTTTTTTTTTTTTTTTTTTTTTTTTTTAGAAGGCTCGCAGAACTTCATTTGTTGCACAAATATGACAAGCCTTTATGTTTTCGCAAACAAGAAGCCTCGTGACATTTGCGTCTTATAGCACTTATCAGCTCCCTAATGGAGGGTGCTCTTTATCTTCCCCCGATTGCCCCTTCAAGGAAGCGTACATCGACCATACAAGGTTAGCTCTTCCCATCCGGTTCGCCAACAACCAGCTTTTGATCGCAACCTCTTATCCTTTTTGCCTATAGGGCTTATAGTTACGAGGTTGCACCCTATGGGGTATCTTTGGGCCAAGTGCATCATTTGCCAAGACTTGTCAAAAATGGAAGATGTGGTTCAACCTCACCCGGCACTCTTGACTCAACCGTGTACCTCGGCGCCTTGATCATTTTCTGAACTTCTTGGGAAAGACAGTATGCCTTAGTCGCCCAGCCTAAATCTTCTTACACCGCATTTTATATTGCGTAATGTCGTTAGATTAGGTGAGAATCCAAGGTGTCTAACCCGGATAGGTACCCCATTATTGGGTTGTACCCCAAAATTTTTACCATGTACTAAGGGCCCTTGGTGGTGTTCCGGTTACCCTTAGCCACGTTATAGGTACCCCCTTAAATGACGTACTTTAGGACTTTGCCTCTTACGAATTATAGCTTCGCGAACTAGGGTGTACGCCACAAAGGTTTGCATGTATAAAATTTTCTGCCGCTCTCTTTCTTTTTTGGAGGCTGATCACAGATTGCGGTCTTTTATTCGCAAATTAATGAAATTTTAATTGGAATATAAATTTTGAAAATTCGTAACTTTTCCCAATTTCCTGCGAGCAAACAATATTCGTAAAAATTTTCATGAGTTTTATGGGTAATACCTTTTCAAATATAGTCTGTTCCAAGGTCTACCGAGCCTCAAACCCATGTCTCTCCCTTCTGGATCCATCAGCCGATAAGCTCCGCTTCCTACAACTTCTTTAATAACATATGGTCCATCCCATTTTGGTGCTAATTTCCCTCCATTTTCTTTTTGATATCGAGGTGTTTCTCGCATGACCAAATTACCTGGTTTATATTCACGTTCAATGACTCTCTTGTTGTATTCTCGAGCTAATCGTTCTTGATAAATCCTCATATGGTGCAACACCTTTTCTCTTTTTTCTTCCAAATCATCCAATTCTCGTAATATTACTCCCGCACTTAAATTTCTTTCCCAAGCTTCTTTCTTTGTTGTTGGAATTACAACCTCTGTGGGTACATCGCTTCTACTCCATATGTTAGACAATAAGGAGACATTCCAGTTGCTTCTCTTCTAGTTGTATTGTATGCCCAAACTGCGCTAGGTACTTGCTCGCACCACCCTTTGAGATGTCCTTCTAATTTCTTTTTGATTGTATCTGCGATTGTTTTATTTGTTGCTTTCACTTGTCCATTAGCTTGTGGATATAACGGGGTTGACTTCCCACATTTTATTCTAAAAGCACTGAGTAACATCTCTATATTCTGCCCCTCAAATTGTTTCCCATTATCAGATACTAGTTGTGCTGGAACCCCGTACCTGCAAATGAGGTTCTCAAATATAAACGTAAAAACATCTTTATCACGAATATATTGATCGCTTTTACTTTTGCGAGCTTCGTGAAATAATCTGTTGCAACTATCAAGTATCGCCTTTGTCCAGATCCAGGTATAAATGGTCCAACAATATCCAACCCCCATTTACCAAAAAGGCAGCACTTGTTGAAGAAGTTAATGTAGCCCCTGGTGCATGAATTCTTTTACCATGTCGTTGGCATTCCTTGCATCTTCGTACGAACAATTTTGCGTCTGTATGCATATAAGGCCAGTAATATCCTTGTATCTTTGCTCTATATGCTAGAGATCTTTCCCCACTATGATTGCCAGCTTCTCCTCCATGTAACATCTTCAATATCTTTTCTCCTTCTTCGCGAGTTAAGCACCTGAGAGGTGGTCCACTAAAAGATTTCTTGTATAAAATTCCTTCTCGCAACTCATAGTTTGTTGCACGACTCTTTAGTTTATGTGCTTCTAGTCTGTTCCTGGATGTTTCTCCTGTTGCGAGGTATTCATGAATTTCTTTTCTCCAATCTGCGATGTTGTTTGATAATTCTCTTTCTACTTCCATCGCAACAGCTTCTTTAATTTCTTTCTCTTTGTCCACTGATGGGTTTTGAATTGTTTGTATTTGGATATTTCTTGTATTTGGATTTGTCATCATGCTTGGAATAAATGCAAAAGCATCTGCGAGACGGTTATATTTTCTTGATATATGTCTCCATTTTAATTTTGGTATCTTCGCAGATAATTCCTCAACGAGTTTCTTGTATTTCTTCAAAGAAGATTCATTTGTGGTATATTCCCCTTTAATTTGACAAATCACTAATTGTGAATCACTTGTTATCCTTATACTTTCAAGCTTCTTTTCCATTGCGATCTTTAATGCATGCACTACAGCTTCGTACTCTGTTTCGTTGTTCGTGGATGCAAATTCTAGTCTGAATGAGAATGCTGTTCTTTCTCCTTATGGTGAAATCAACACGACTCCAATCCCATTTCCCTCACTATTGGATGATCCATCCACCAGAATTTCCCATCTATCAGGCTCTGTTAACAAGTCTTTTGGATTTCCAAATTCTTCTTCAACATCCATCATTTTCTCTATCGCTTCATCTTCTTCCAAAGGAAATTTGCCAAAAAATCTGCGACAACTTGTGATTTTTGCGATGACAACACTTCGTATTTTATCTTGTAATGGTTTACTTGTGCATTCCACCTTTCTATTCTTCCTGACCTTTTTGTGTTCTTCATGACTGATTCAATTGGGACTTTGGTTACCACTTTTATTACATGTGCTTGAAAGTATATTCGCAACTTGAATGATGCATAAACCAAGGCTAAGATTAACTTCTCCATTTTAGAATAGTTCTTTTCTGCTGCATTAAAGGTTTTACTAATGTAGTAAATGGGCCTTTCTACTCTGCGTCTGCTCGTAATGTAACCGCACTTAGAGCATATGGAGTTGTTGCGAGGTATACCAATAATTCTTCGTTTTTTCTCGGTTTCGTAGTATAGATGTATTTGCGAGGTATTCTTTGATTCCTTGAAAAGCTTTTTCACATTCATCAGTCCATTTGAATTTTGCTCCCTTCTTAAGTATGTTGAAAAAATGCTTGCACTTATCGACATTCGCGAAATAAATCTCCCAAGTGAAGCCAAGAGTCCATTTAGTTTTTGTACTTCTTTTACCGTTGCAGGTGTTGGCATGTCACGAACTCGCTTGGACTTTTTCTGGATCAACTTGTATTCCCTCCTTCGATACTATGTATCCCAAGAACTTTCCAGATGAAACCCCAATTATACATTTCTCTCCGGATTTAATTTGATGTTGAACTTTCTCATTTGCTCAAATATTTCCTTCAAATCTTGCACATGGTCTTTAGCTTCCTTGCTTTTTATCAACATATCATCTACATATACCTCCAAAGTTTTATGTATCCACTTCGCGAACACTTTTTCAACCATACGTTGATATGTAGCACCCGCATTCCGCAAACCAAATGGCATCTTCACATAACAATACAAACCCCTTGGAGCAAAAAAAAAGGAAGTATGTTCTTGATCTTCTTCTGCGAGTGATATTTGATTATACCCTTTATATCCATCAAGTGAAGTGACTCTATCATGACTGCAGCTGATTCCACCATTTGTGGTATATCTGGTAATGGAAAACTATCTTTGGGACATGCCTTGTTTAGATCAGTGAAATCTATGCAAATTCTTATTCCTTTATTCTTTTTTGAACAATGACCATATTCGCAATCCATTCGGATATTTTGCTTCCCTTATAATCCCCGCATCCAACATCTTTTGTAATTCTTCTTCTATCTGTACATGATAATTTTGTGATATCTTCCTTATTCTTTGTTTGAATGGTCTTACATTTTTATCTATATTCAATCTATGACATGCCACCGATGGATCAATTCCGGTATCTCATCTACACTTCTGCGAAGATATCTTTATATTCTCGCAAAAGATCAGTAGTCCTTTTTTCTTCTCCTTCATCCATCTTAGTTCCAATTCGTAAGAATAAAGGCTCTTCTTTACTTCCAATATTTATTTCTTTGGTGGTTCATTTGCAACATAGCTTGGACTTTGCTCCCCCATAGGTGTTGGTTCTTTAATTATTTTTCTTTGGTTCCCCTTCTTTTTCTGGAATTTCATTTGGTATACCTCTCCCTTCCTTTGCTCTTATTGTATACACTCGGAATTCTTCTTCTTTTCTTGTTTCCTTCGCAAGTTTCCTACGAAGTTGTTTCTTTCTTGCTCTTCCTCCGCATTGTGTTACTTCAATTTGATAACAAAATTTTGCACTATCAAGATCTCCTTTTATTTCTTGAATTCCATTTGGTGTAGGAAATTTGATTTTTTGATGTAATGTTGAAGCAACAGCTTTGATCGCATGAATCCATGGCCTTCCTATCAACATGTTATATGGAGATTCCATATCTATCACACACAAGATTACATGCATTTCGATTTCTCCTAGTAATACCCGCAGCACGATTTCTCCTTTAGATTTTGTTGTAGATTTCCCTAATCCATGAATAAGACACTTTGAATTTATGATTTCCTCATCTCTAATTCCCATCCCCTTAAGTGCATGATAGAATATAATATTAACAGAACTCCCTGTATCAACCAAAATTCGGTTTAATTTCCATTTTTCTTGACTTTCTTATCTTCTAGCATGATTGGCAATGTGATCACCAATGGTGAAGTGTGGTTCAAGTCTTCATTTGGAATTTCTTCTACCGAAAATGTGATTTTCTGCTTTTCCCATTCTTCTAAAGTTGTCATCTTTTCTTCCTCCATGATCTTTCTTCCTCTACAATCTCGCTTGTATATTTTTCCCTTCATATTACTATGAAATTCCTCAATCATTGTCTCTGTGATCATATTACATTCTTCTTTTTTGCCATCTCCATCTACTGACTTCATTTGATCTTCAAATTTTCCACAATTCCCTCAAATTTAGGCTACCACAATTCTCAAGTCCCCTCCTTCTAGCGCCAATTATGTAGTTGTAGAATAACCTACAACTACACCCTCAATAGAATTAGTAAAAACTCAAGAAGTTCTTAATGATGAATAACAATTTTCTTATTAATGTTCTCAATTGATCACAAAGAAGTATCTAAATGGAATTAGAATAGTTACAACTTTCTCTATTCTCTTTCCTCAAATATTTTCTAACACTCACTAAAAAGAACCTCCCGAATTTTACATTTGAACTCCTATTTATAGTAAAATTTATACAGTTGTTCATGAGTTACGAAGTATCGCAACTCATGCTCGCACAATTACTCCATCCTCGCAAAACTTCATATTTCTCCGCGCTTCTTCTATCATCGTATCATTTTATAACTCTTTTCTCCTGATACTCGTGAAATATTATCTTGCGATATTCAATACCTACTAGAGTCAATTCTCCTTTAACCTTAAGTTTTTCACGAAACCCTGTAGGTTAACGACTTAAAGACTTCATTGGGATTGTGAAGCCATCCCCAACTATTTTCTCTGTAGTTGCGTGATCTGATCTTGCTATTTCTATCACGTTTGAGTACTATCTTCTTAAATATTGGCTCGAGATTTAATCTCCGATAGGCAAGATAAAATGTAGTCACAAACATCTTTGTCTCATCGTTTGTGATTCCACAATATCTTGTTTCGCTACCATACGATTAAGATTATTGTGAGGTGATTGATATTTTAAGGCTATTCTTCGGGAATATAAGTTTGGTATATCAATTGGTCACTGTTCACCTTGATTTATCAAAAGACGGAACAAAACTCGTAGGTATTTCTGTGGGAGACAAATTTTTCTATCACTTTAGACTTTTCTGTGTAAGAAAGATTTGTTTATCAAATCTTTCATTTTGGGTCGTAGCATCTCTTAGTTGTGGGTGAGATCATCTAAGGGAATCAAGTGCAAAATATCCTACTGGGATCAGAGACTTAAGGAGCACGACTGTACCTTGAATCAGTGTGAGATTGATTAGGGTTCAACTATATTCTAGTCCGAAATTCATTGGTAGTTGGCTAGTGTCTTTAGTGACTTAATACAATATGGTGTTCAAATCTGGCCTAGGCCCCAGGGTTTTTCTGTATTTGCAGTTTCCTCATTAACAAAATTTCTGGTGTCTGTGTTATTTCTTTTCAGCATTATATTTTGTTATATAATAGAAATATCACAGGTTGTGCGTTAAGATCAATCAATTAAATAATCCAACCTTTGGTTGTTGATATAAATTGATTGACACTTGAACATTGGTCTTTGGTACCATTCAAGTTGTTTCACATAATAATCAGGCTCGCGGATTTCTATTTATTTGATTTGCTGATTACAATGTGAAACAGAGATATAAACTCTTTGATATACTTTTCTCTATATTGAGTCTGACTGTCTAGTTGATTCTCTTGAAAGTATATTGGAGTTTGTCTATTCAGATTGCCAAACGAAAATATTGGGTGTGGTTGGTATACCCCCGCTCTTTCACCGACAATGTTGTAACTCATTGCGGCTGCTTATGTTCCATTCCATACCTTAAAGGTATAAAGCACAGACCATAGTTCATCTTCGAAGGGACATCAACTTAATCCAAACTCGTTTGCAATGCCGTGGACAAGCATTATTGGTAATGGCATAGTCTGTATAGGTTTTTCCATCAAAATTCACAATGGTTGCGCATTATCGAGTCTGCAACATGGTATAGTGATCCTTAAGCATCAAATACCCTATTTTCAAGGCTACACAACTATAAATGAGGCTTACACATCATTTATACTCTTTCGGACAATTTATGAAACTTACTTGGTCTATGGTCCGCATATGCACCATCAACCAAATATCCCTCCTTATATATGTTTAATTGACATTTTTACAACTTAGGAAAGGGGAGAGGATTGACATGCCTTCTTCACTATTCATGGCCGTTGCCATGTACTTCTGAGTAACTGACAATGATTTCACTGCAACGCCCAAGGTGATCTACCCAACTGGCCTAATGCATCATGTTGATGCAACATCGGGCCTTGGCCAAAATGCCTTCGAATGTGCCATAGTTGCCGCTATATAGGCTTTAGGACAATGTTTCTCTTAACACAACAGAAGCTTGAGATGAAGCTTCATCTCATGCCATGAAGCTTCTTGAGCATGCGCCATGCTAAAAATTTGGGGTGTTACAAAGGATCATTTTTGGTTTTGTCACCTTAACTAACTCTTTTTCTCTAGATCTTTATCTGTTAAGCTAAGAACATGGTTGATCATTCTTGTCTGAATAAATATGTACGAACACAAATCATGTGATCACGGGCCCATATGCAGCGAGTTCCAAAACCGGCCCGAACCTGTAAGTAAAAACCTCTTCAGAAGATTCTAGAAAGAATATCTTTTCCCACAGTTTTCTTAACCTAGAAACTGTGATATTTATATATATATATATGTATTCAAGGTACGCCTACCTTGTGTCATATTTACAAAGTGATGAATAACTCACGAACATTCACAATCCATGGATTCTCTAAGTTTTCAAACATCACAAAGGAATCCAAGAAGATGGAGGATGATGGTTGCAAAGGTATTGTTGAGTTTAACGATAATCCTTCTACCATATCATGTTATTTTTCCGAAGAACAAACAAGTTCAAGATCAATTCAGATGTCTCGATATTTGGTCGGAAATATTATGAGTGACATCAAAGTGGTGTTTGAATAATTGTCTGCTGCCAAAAGGGATCTCAAACATCTAAATTCGGAACTGGGAAACGCCTATAAAGATCTCGGCTCTCTCAAAACGCAAGTCGCAGACTACATTTGATTTTGTTATCAATTTATTTTTATCTAGGAAACTTCTTTTGAGTATTTTATTCTTAAGAAGGATAACTAGGGTTTGGTATAGCAAATATTGTGATTACACATATCTATTTCATCTTGCATGTTTTTAGATTTATTTGTTTAAATTATAGAGTTGTTGGAAGATGAACTTGCAGTATGTAACATTATTGGTTTAATTGTTATAAAATTCTTGTTAAATATTTGTTCCTTTACGTTCTCTTGAATCGAGCTAATATTTCATATATGCTCAGAAGTTAAATCTATTATGTTTTTATAAATGGAAAATAGAACAAACTCTTTGATATTATTCTCACAATATTGTTCTTCTTGTGATCACACTTTTGTGTTTTGCTGCTTGACACACTCCGTAAGATTCTCTTCTGTTGAGTAAAATCGAGTAAAATTATCTCTTTATTCGTAACTGGCCTTGAGACAAATTTATGTCGATACTATGGATACAAATCCTTGTGATTTTTTAATGTCCGCCAAAATCCTTCTTTTTCACAAAAGTAAGGTCACTCATGTTGTTCTCTTGGGAATGACATTTTAATAAGGGAGAGTTCTTAAATGAACTTTTGCTGAATTGATATATCTTTACGGGGAGTGTGGCTGTGGAATTATAAAGCAGATGCTTGTATCTTTTAATCTCCTAGGATGAGCGCTGAGTATTTATTACTATGTGAAATCATCTAAAATAAGTTGATACGAGGAGTTACATTTTAACTATGTTATTATGTAATATCTCTATCTTCCTTAAAACTTGAGATATCTTTTGATTGTATTCATTATGATCCCGCTATTTTCGTACCTTTGTTAATTTTATTGACAAAAAGGGGGAGAATTATTTAGTAGTTCATACTATATACATATGGTTTACGGATCATTATGTAAGGGGGAGTGAATCATTAATTCATAGGTTTTACCTATTATAAAAAAGATGTAAGTATTGATTAATAGGGAGAAACATATCAATGTAGTATTACTTCAAAGTTGAGATACAATTGAAATTTGGAGAGAATATAATCATACTATGTTTTTGTATAATACCGAGAGTTGTTATAGCTATGGATCTTCAACAAAAAAGGTGTTGAGTTGAACACTCTCAGAATCATTGCAATTTGAAATAACGAAGAGTTCAAGGAGAGTTAAAGAAACAAAGAAAATCAAGGCATGAAATAAAATATTCTCCTTCAAGCCGTTCCGAAGAGTTCAATGAGAATATTTTATTGTTCAGAATTAAGATTTGATTCAAGTCTATCATTCGAAAATATCCTGGAACAATAATATGTATCATTGATGTTATTCAAGAGTGTTTCGAACTAATTTAGAGAAATATAGAACTAATATATTCGGAATACAAGACAGTGTTATTAGTCTTACAAACTAGGAAAATCGTTATATGTCTGAAGTTGTATTACATGTACTCGTACACCTAGCAGAGTAGCTATATATCGACTTTCGAATTTGTGTGATACGAATATTCGTATGTATATCATGGGAAAATATGTTTGTTTCGTGATCCCAATAGGTATGTTTTTTATATACAAATCATTTTGGAACTTTGGTAAGGGAACATGGTTAAATTATTCAAACCGGTATGCGAACCAAGAGGCGTAAGAAGCGCGACTGTAACTGAATCAGTGGGAGACTGAGTTTGGGATCAACTATATTCCAAGCCGAAGTTAATTAGTAGTAGGCTAGTGTCTGTAGCGGCTTAATACAATGTTCAATCTGGGCAAGGTCCCCGGGGTTTTTCTGCATTTGCGGTTTCCTTGTTAACAAAATTTCCGGTGTCTGTGTTATTTCTTTTTCCGCATTATATTGTTTATCTCTATAATTGAATATCACGGGTTGTGCGTTGATCAATCACAATAGATAGGTACGACCTTTTTGTTGGATGAGACTTGATTGATCCATGGATATTGGTAAACGTTATAATCACAAGAGATATTGAGATATAACTCTAGACACTTTCATTCATTGAGTTTTAACTCTCGGAGTTATGTTGAGTTTGTCCATACAGATTGCCTACGAAAAAGTTGGTGGTGTATTTTGGTACCCTAGTGTTTTCAGATCCGTAACCTTATATGAAGACAACTTTAACTTAGACTATCTTAGAAATAAATATCCTAGTAATAACCTAGCATGTACCCAAACTATTACACAAACGAATTCCAAAAAGAACAAGTCTTGTAGTCTTTTTTTCGATCTACGAATTCTCAAGAATAAATCTTGTATGTTCTATACAGTCTTTTAAGTTTAAAACATGTCTAGGTTATTTAACGTTATATTTTTCATATTTCTATTATAAAGATAAACAATATAATGCAAAAAATAAAATAACACAAAACACCAGAAATTTTGTTAACGAGGAAAACTGCAAAGCAGAAAAACCATGGGACCTAGCCCAAAACTTGAACACCACACTGTATTTAGCCACTAGAAAAACTAGTATACTATCAAGCTTCAGACTGGAATGTAGTTGAGACCGAATCGACCCTACGAGCAATTTAGCTTCAGTTGTGCTCCTTATGTCTCTTAGATCTCGCAAGACCCTATGAAACACGATTCCCGCAGATAACGTCCTTTAAAGTCCTTAGAGTTTCCTTAACAAATGTGAATACTTTTATGACTATTCTGCCTCTAACAGAAAGCCTATTTGCTTTCCTTCAGAAAGATATTTAATCAAGGTATGGAAATTTATATGATATAAGGGATCTTTAAGAAAAGAAGATATCAACCAAACTCAAGATTATTTTGAACTTATTCTCTTCAAAATGTATAGAAATGCCTAATCAAGTCTATTTCTGAAGAATAATCTAAAAAAATCAAACCAGAAGTGATTTAGATATCTATCTTGTGGACTCACAAAATGTGAGAAGAAGAGTACTTTGTCATTTCTACATACCAAGATTCTGACCTAAAGTTTCGAAAACTTAGAAGATCAATAAGAACCAGATCTGGATAAAAAGAACTATCGGGTAAAAGATAGTCTGATCGGGCTTCACAAATCCCTTAGTGTAGTCTTTCAAATTCCTAACTTAATAAAGTTTCATCATAGGAAACCTAGCTTTTAGAGGAAGACTCTGGCCACAACTGGGACACATAAGTGCCAAAATTGATATTATAGTGTGTAGGGAGTCCTCTATTTATATTGATGAACTAATTTCCATGTTTACAAATTGCTTTTTATTCAAGCAATTAAACTTCTCCGTATAGAATGTGCATGAAAGCATAAGATAAGCTTTCTTTGAATCACAAAGAAGATGTTTTCAACCGTAATTATACGTAATGCACCAATTGGTTTTCTAGAGAGTCAGACTTAATTGCTCGGGATTCAGGATACCTATCGTCCATCAACTTTATATAGAAGCGAGTCCTATTTGTGTCAGCCCTTCTTCGCTAAAGAATGAGAGCATTTAAACATACTTTCTCTTATTATACTATTTCAAATACTTGAACTCCTACTTCTCATGGTTAAGTGGTCCTGGAATCGCCGAGCATAAGTAGAGTATACGTCACATACCTATGTTGATGTGTGCAATTTGTCTCAGTAGATAAAATGATAAATAATATGAGTAAATAGGATAGTCAGTTTTCACATACCTATGCTGATGAAGTTTTTGTTGATCCTTCATCAAGGTCGATTGATACTCAACTACCATGCTCTATTCCTAGTCTGAGACTGATTTTAATATACTATAATTCAAGACATAGTTTTAATAAACTAAAAGTGACAACAAGCTTGACATACCAAAACCCATGAGTTTGACCCAACGATGCTCTAACTCTTTATAGAATATTGGTTAGTCTAACAAGGTTTATTGAATTGAAGATTGGATTATAAATATATAGGCATTCAAGGTTAATTAATTACAAAATTTTAGGAAATTCAGACATTATGGGATTATTTTAACGTTTTCCCTTATGTATAACCTTTTTATTTTTATTTTTATTTTGAAAATAATGAACCTTTTAATAATGAAATTTCGAGGTTACAATGAGTTTAAGATCTAAAATAAGAGAATAAAAGTAACAAGAACATACCGTAAAAGTACAATACCGAGAAATCCGACAAGAGAAAGAGAAGGATTACCGGAGTAAGACAAATACAAGTATGAATAAGATCCGATTAAATCGGAAGAAGGATGGTTTTTTTCGGAATTAACTTCCAACCATTTAATTTGTTTTTCTTCTATAGAAAGATGTGCTTCCAAAGTAGGAGTGATTTTCTCAAATCTCTTGTAACTAGTGATGAAGCTTCCGTCGTCAAAAAGACCACCTATAGAGATTCCATCACCGGATAAGTTGATGATGAAGATTCCGTCGCCAGAGACAGCCAAGATGATGATTTCGTCGTTGGAGGGCATGGAGAGCATCACTATTGATCTTAAAACCCAACCCAATAACCAAGAATCTCCATTAAAGCGAAGATAAGCATCAAAAAATTAGATAAAACCACCGTAACGGTGTAGATAAGTAATAAGAAACATAATAAAAGCTACATCAAACTTCTAACTAACCTAAATAACAAGGAAAATTGACTAAATCTGAGCAGAAAAGGGTTATTCTTGATGGTGTTGTTGGAGAAGAATGAGTGATGGTGTTGTTGGAGAAGAATGAGTGAGAGAGAGAGAGAGAGGGGAGAGAGGGGGGGGGGGTAATCCGTCAAAGGAACTTTCAAATTTACCTGACCAAAATTTTTCCTCATGTATAATTATACTTTGAGTCTAATACATCTAAAGACTTAAAGGCCTATACAAATAAAGCTCCCACGTTGAACGGTGAGGAAACCCTCACTTCCTATTGGTTGAAATAAGATTGTTTTGAGTTTTGTGAAACGATGTTTTGGTGAGGACACTTGGCAACATATGATTGGTTTAAAAATGAATAGGAAAAAGATTTTTTTAAAAAAAAAGAAACCAAATTCAATTTGGAATTCATGACTTGACAATATTTAGGTGAGGACACATGACAATGTATGATTTGTTTAAAAATTACAAACTCAAAAGGAAAACCTAACTTACAGTGTTTGGAATTTTATGGAAGTTCAAATTTAATTTGGAAATCGAGTAATTACGATATTAGAATTCTTTTTTTTTCCAAATTAATATATAAAGGGGAAAAAATCCACATATTTTCTGCGAAAATAAAATAAAAGAATAAATAAAATTTGCACATATTCTCCACCTATTTAATATATTTGCCCCGCCACACCAAATCAAAAATACATCGCCACTGAGCGGGGAGAGGCCCCGCGCACACCAAATCAAAAATACATCGCCACGGGGGGCGAAGCCTCGTGCACACCAAGTCAAAAGAAAAAATATGACCAGTACGTAGCACGAGCACAAATTTAGTAAAACTTTTAATTGGGTAACACAAAGTAGGCGTGTTACACAACTTGTCCATGGGCACCTAAGGTTCTTTTTGAGAAAGCTGTCTGAATGGCTATATCAATCTAACTTGTTTAGTTGGTATTTAAATGATTAATCCAGGATAAATTTATGTGATCAATCCAGGATAAATTTAAAATTTCCCAAAAACGCATATTAGGATAGAAAAATATGATTGGCATATTGCAATTTCTTGTAACAATAAAGCCTCATTTTAGTCGTCCAAAATAAAAAAAAAAAAAAAACACACTCGGTACACAACAATTCTCTTTTTTTTTTTGTTTAAGAAAAAAAAGAACAACGAATCTTTTTATTAATGAAAATTCGTGGTTACATCGAAAATAAGAAAATACATAGAAACAAAAACACACCGTAAAAGTACATTACGAAAAAATCCGACAAAAGAAAAAGAAGGATTACCGGAGTTAGATAAATACAAGTATGAATAAGATCCGATTAAATCAGAATAGAGATAGTTTTTCTCGGAATTAAATCCCGACCATTTAGTTCGTTTTACTTCTTTAAAAAGACGTGCTCCTAGAATGTGACTGATTTGTTCAAATCTCTTATATCTAGCGATGAAAATTTCATCTCCGGATAATTCAAAGATGAAGATGCACGACAATTCTCGTGTCTCTTAATTGAACCCTCAGCACAAAAAGGAATCTTCTTTTTAGTGAGAGTTCTATAACCGATTGAAGAAGCTAGAACCCTACACACAAACAAAAATGAAGCACGGAACTTTAGTTGTTAAGATCATTGTGATGTATCGCTATAAAAAAAGTAAAAAAAATTGAAATGAGGAAATTGACAAGGGGTTGGTGTCCCTCAAAAATCTGACCAATTACATAGACAAGTTAAACAAAGCAACATTTCCTTTATTTCCGCAATGAGATAAAAGGACCATAGTGAACAGAAAAGGACCGAAAGTTGGACGAAGATTCCGAGTACCATGCTGTAAAACACATTCAAAGCCATTCATCCTCACTTTAGGTTGAGATTAGATTGAGTGGTTTTACCCACATTTCTGATGCAATAACTAGCAAGTTTCTATTTGGTGTAGAGTGCACCAAAAAATAAATTAAAGCAAGGAGATAAAACGACTTAAGTACACATTGGACATTTGTTTGTTTTTTTCGGGAAAATAAGTACACAGTGTATTTTGTAAGTTTTCTTCTTTCAACTCCCATCAAAAAAAATTATTGGAGAAGAAAAAGAAAACACAAGATCAAGCTCGGGATTATTTCTGTTCCCCATTATTATCTCTCTCAAAACCTAAATGATCATTCCGGCCCACCTACATCATCTTCTCACTGGGTAAACGACACAAAGAAAACGCAACTTGGTAGGTTTCTAATACGGGATGTACAAGTTAAAGTGATTGGTAAAGTTTACGAAACTTCATCACATTTCACGGCTAGTCATCGTTGTAGTATCGGAAATCGAATCGCCGAAGGAGAACTTATGTTATTATTGAGTATATATGTATATATCCTGTTCAAAATTTATAAGTGCACATGACTATCAAAAACAAATTATGCAGTATGAGGAGAAGAAAAAGATATATGTCCAAACTTGTTTGGCCAAGGGGGACAACTCAACATATGCTCCACCTTTTGTTAGCATAAACTCCTGGATTACAACGACATACACTTCAATCTTATTGTGCAATATTTAAATCCTAGCATGGCCACAGCAGCCATGACCACAACCCCACTCCAGGCCACTCACCATGTTAGTAGCTGTTGGCATAGAGATCATTATCTATGCACTCATTCATCCAAACTGTAATCGCCAAAAGAAGGGTGGGGTTTTAGTGTTTGAAGGATCATTATCTTTGTGTGTTGTGCACGTGCATGTTAGACAACATTTAGTTAGATTTTGTAACAAAAAAAATCTCATATCTTTGTCTCTTTCGAAGCCGTGGACCCTAAATTTTGTCTGTGGATTGTCACTTCCGAGAAGTACTGCTAAAAGTTGATCATTCTCATGACTCATTTTTGCACATAAAAAGTAACTAAGCTTCTATATTGTAAAGTTTTTTAAGGACGCGTTTCGACTTATGAATGGTACTGCATCAAAACATCAAATCTTGTTTTGGTAGGACAAGCATCTTCGCACTGTTTTTGTTAATTTCGTTTTTCCAGTATATGTCAAAGAAGCAACATTGTGAATTCGTTTGCAACCAACAGTGGGTAGATGGCCAAATGTTGGGTCTTGTCTGTAAGCAGTGAAGTGGTACAGAACGACATATATATATACGCACGTAGTATGTATACGCAGCAACAAGACGTGCATTGTTTGCTCGATCGCAACAAGATGAAGTGGGTATATGACTTTTAGCTTCTTTGTACTACAGTACCTCCTCGGTGGCAACACTTGGATTCTTTGGTACATGACTCGTAAGACTCCTGACTACTAATTCTCAAATTAATAGATAATGTTGCTCGATTAGACCGCATGTCAGAATACGAGCAATATGACCACAAATACACTTGCGTACTTGGGAGGCAACGGTTTCAGGCAAAGCTGTCTGTTTGTACTTTTTGTACTGTATTTCAAATTTAGCCGCAACTTACAATGTATCTAAGAAGAGAGGTGGAATTGGAATCAAGAAATTGAAGTTAGTAAATAAGGCACTTCATTGTAAATGGATCTGGAGATATGGCTCTGAAAGAAGAGCTCTTTGGAGACAAATTGTTCATCAAAAGTTTGGTGGTCTTCAAAATGATTTCTTTCCTAAGAATTCAAATAGGCCTATTAAGAGCAGTCTCTGGGCAGGGATTCTTAAAGCTAAAGATCATGTAATGCATAATACTTCTTTGACTGTGATTTCAGGTGACATGGTTCTTTTTTGGCAGGATAATTGGAATGGTGTTATTCCGCTGAAAAATTCTTATAATGCACTTTATAAACTGTCTAGAAGAAAACATGCTACCATTAAAGAGTGTATTTCTGATGAATTGGCTTGGAGCTTGGACTTTAAAAGAAATCTGAACGCGACAGAATTAGGTGAGATTGTTCATATGCTTCAAGATCTGGGTGATCCAGCAATTTTTGCAAACAACTCAGGGGAGGAAGATCAAAGGATTTGGACTGCGGAGGGAGGTGAATTCTCTGTCAGTAACTGTTATAAATCTTTGGATTTGGATGGTTTTCTCTTATTTCCTCATAAGCAGATGTGGAATCATAGAATTCCAATGAAAGTTTCTTTCTTGGTTTGGACTCTCTGCTATGGGGGTGCACCTACTATGGATTTTCTTTTTAATGCTGGCAGAGTTAGTGGTAATGAGTGCCTTTTCTGCAATTCGGCTCAGGAAACAAACAACCATTTGTTTGTGCAATGTTCTGAGACTTTGAAGTTGTGGAACTATTTCTTGAAAAGCTTCAACACTAGTTGGGTTTTCTCAGACTCAGTCAAAGCTACTTTATGGGAATGGCCTGCTAAAAGAGGAAATGCTATGCACAAGAAATTATGGGGTTTGTTACCCTTTGCAATTTGGTGGAATATTTGGACTGAGCACAATAATAGGCTATATGGGAACAGGAGAAGAAATGTAAACCAGTTAACCATTGCATTCAAATGCACTATCTATAACTGGTGTAGATGTATTAAGGTTTTTGAGAATTTTTCTTTAAGTACAATCATTTGTAATTGGGATGCAGTGTTAGCTTAAGCTTTCACCTTCTTTGTTTGCTTGTTTTTTGTCATGCCCCTATGACAAATTACTCTTTTTAATGAATTTTGCCTTTTTCAAAAAAAAAGTTGTCCAAGTTCTAGAGTTTTCCCTTAAGAAGCAAATTTGACCTTCCCCCTCAGACATCGAACTCCACTAATTGTGTCTCTAACAATCAAAAGGATAAGCTTTTGGTGTGTCAGAAATATCATGGGTAAGAATGATTAGTTTAGCTGAAATTATGTTAGTAGTTCTTCGGGAGTCCAATTTTCTTAGGCTTCCTTGATTTTGTCTTAGGTGTCTAGAATTCAATTGAGAAAATCGGCTATTTGTTCAAAAGGGTATTTTTTCTGGTTCAGATGGACGGGTAAATTTTTCCTACGGGTTAAATGGACATAACTCTTTTTTATTTGAAACATACTGAATTACCCTTAACGTTCTTCTCAAAAGGAAACTACCTAGAGAATATCGATCTCCCTCTCTCCACCATCTCCACAACGTTCTTCAACTACTATCCACCATCTCCATAACTTTCTTCACCTGCTCTCTCTCCACCATCTCCATAACTTTCTCCACCGTCTCTTCACCATTAACACTATCAAGAAATATAGTTCCATCCACCGTCTCTTCACCATCAAAAGTATCAGAAATTGGTTTCATATCCACTGTCTCTTCGCTATCAACAGTGTCAGAAATTGGTTTCATCCACCGTCTCTTCACCATCAACTAGTTGAAATTGGTTTCATCCACCGTCTGCAAACACCAACACCACTACAACATGAAAGGTTTTTAGGGTTTCAATCGATCAGTTCAGTTTCTTCTAAGAATTAGGGTTTCAATCGATCAGTTCCACAAAATGTCTCCTAGAACTCGTAAGTTTTCAAACCCTAACTCTGATATTGAATTTATTTTCAGAATTGCGTGATTGATTTGTTGAATTGGTTGATTTTATTTTCATTTCAGTGGATGTGTGAATGTAACTGGATTTTATTTGGTTGTTGTATGAATTGTATGTTATGGATGAAATTGGTTTGCATCTGGTTATGTTTTAGATTGATTGCATGAACTTGGTTTGCATCTGGTTACATAATACGCATAATTGAAGTCATGCTCAGCAGGTGTTTGTAAGATTTCCCAAGTGAGATTCTATGCCATATAGCATTTCTACGGCTAAATCAAATAGGGTCTAACTATTTTTCATCTGTTGGTGGTCTTAATTTTAATGATTATGGGACTAATAACATCATATTGTTGGTGTATTACGGATGTAGACTAATTTCAGATGATGGACGAAATATGTATAGTTAGGATGTAAAAAATTTCAGTTGATTCATTTTGGAAAAACTGAACTAAACCAATCTCAGTTTAAGTTATGATGTAACTCCGTAAACACGATGGAATCTGTATATTTCTTTGTTACTAGGTAAACACGATGAAACTGAACTAAACATTTCAGTTTACTTCTTTGTTACTTTTCTGTAAAATGTATACATATACAGTTTCAACCTTAAGTTAGGATATATGTAACTTGTTTGCATCTCTTGTTAGTCCTAATTTTAACGAATATGGGACAAATATCATCGTATTATTGTTCGCTAAATGTGATCCATATAGCATCTTTATAGCTAGGTTATGCACATATAACTTCATCTACAACGAGTAGCAACTTTGCTTGGACTTGGAATGTGACTGAGTTTCTATGGCCTTGCAATGATGTGGAATCTTATAGTTTATTTTAATGCTGGGGCTTAAATTCGTTATTATAATGTTTGGATTGTTATACTAAAACTAGTTTGTATGAATCTCATTGTCTATGCTAGATATCGGCGTAAATTCATTCATCTTGTATCTGAGTCACGACTTTGTTTCTTTCGACCATGTTAATATGTGATTGTTTATGTGAGTGTCTAATGCAATTATTGTTGTGTCATAAAAGCTGAGATGCAGAAACTAGGTTTCATTAAAATAACTCGTGTTAAGTTTTGACCCGAACGAGTTAGCATTCAAGATTTGTGATCAAGTTTTGAAGAATAGGCATGATGTGAACGAGTTATCATATATATTAGAGCTAGATGAAACCTAGTGTTGGTTCTGAAAGGAGAACCAAGAATAGGCATGATGTGAACGTGGGTGGTGAATCAAGCAAAAGGAATATGGATGATATGGATGTGGATGGCGAAATGGATGAAGAAAAATTAGAGAAAAAGAAAGGGAAGAAAACGTTCCGCTCAAATATAAAACCAACAGTTGTGTTGCTGCGTTCACTGGTATTCATAGAAATAGAAGAGGTTGTATTAAGGTAGAATAAATTTTGAAACTTTATTGAGGCGATCAAAGAAGGAAAGGTGGGCAAAGGAGAATGTAGCAAAGCTCCAAAGGCGTTAGAGTGCATCATAAGAAGTTTTGACCCGAACGAGTTAGCATTCAAGATTTGTGATCAAGTTTTGAAGACCGATCCAAACCATCTTGCTGTTATTTACAAAATGCTGAGAATATATATAAGTAAAGAAGATAGAAAACTTTATGGGCTAAAGGAAGAACCTAGTTTGAAAACTTTTTCATTTTACACAAAGTATTTTCTGGAGCCAAAGATAAGGGATGATAAAAAGAAGAAAAATGAATGTGAAAAGAAGAAAGCTAGAGCCAAAGAGAAGAAAAGGACATACAAAGAGAAGAATACTAGAGACAAATTGGATAAGATGTACATCGTTGAAGGAATAAAGGATATTATATAAGAAGAAGGCGAAGAAGAAGAGTTGGTGATACTTTTGTTACTGCTCATGTTTTGTACAATCTTCTTCATAAACACCGGAGGTATGTATATCAACTACAAGTATTTGAACTGCCTAAAGTCTATCGATACCATTAATAGAGTCTTATGGATAGATCTTATCCATGACCATCTAATGCAAAGTGTCGCAGTCGTACACAAGGCACCTTACTCTATCAATGGTTGCAGCTTCTATTTTCTGGTGAGTTTCATCTTCTATCTTTTGAATATTTTTTTTTTTTACATTAATTGGACCAATGAATCATATAATGAGTTTCATCTTCTATCTATTGTTGTTACAGTTATGGATGTTTGAACATATGAAAGGCATTAATAGGAAATTCGACAGTGATGGGTGGCCAAGGTTTGCTAGATGGTACTTGTATCAAGTATCTTGCGATATCGAGTCAAAGCTTAAAAATCTTTTAAACAATCAGGTAAAAATCTATCCCTTTTTTCACTGGATGAAACCAGTTGCATCATTTGTTATCACTGGATGAAAACCAGAAAACCAAGTTATATCATGTGTTATCATTGGATGAAATCAGTTACATCTTGTACTAACTGAAATATACAATCTATTTTTACGTGTTTGCAGGTTGTTGATTTTTTTGGTAGCTGGAGTGAAGAGGAGAAAAAATGATGCTTGTTTTCTGGGGAAGAAAATGACAAAGATGAAGATGAAATTTTCAAGTTGAAGAATGAACTAGAAGAGAAAGACAAGATTATTTGTCACTTGAATGCTGAGTTAGGAGCAAGGATACCGAGTTGGAAGCAAAGGATGTTGAGTTGGAAGCAAAGGATAACACAATCTCGGACTTGAAAAGTCAAGTGGAAGTGTTGAAAGCGCAACGCAAGCCTCAACCGGAAACTCTGCAAGCTTCACCTCTTCAGGTTGTTTTTCATACACCCACCAATTTTTTCAATCTTGAAATCACTCAAGAGATGAACAAAGTTATGGGGGGTGATGTTCCTGAAGACACTCGTGTAGAAGATGAAACTACTGAAGCTGTAAATCCAAATAATGAGGATGTTTTTCATGCAAACATTGACGTGGCTGATGAGATTCCCAAAGCAGAACCTCTAGCCGAAATTGTAGAAGAAGAAATTGTCGTAGCAGAACCTCTGGAAGTTATGAATCAACTTGGATCGATTGAGAAAAACGTGAAGCATACATATAAAAGGACTAGAAATAATTTTGGTCCGGAGTTTGTAACAGATGAGGATGAGCATGCAGAGAAAAAGTAAAGGGGAGATAAGATGAAGAAGTTAACAAAGAATAACAAGTTGTGGAAAAATTACTCGAGTGGCGGAGAAAGAGAAACTGAAGAAAAGTTAATAAAGGAGTACTTTGGATCTGGAAACTTAAGGTACGTACACACATCCTTTTGTTATTTTTTTCTTCATTCTACCGCAAGTGTTTTTGCAAAAGAACTGTTTAGTTTAAACTAGGATGTATCTGGTTTCATCCTGTTAAAAAATGAAACATGTGTGCTTGTTTGAAATTGGATGAACTTGTTTAAATGCAGCGATTGCGTTTGGAAATGCAAGAGAGGTGACTTCAACTTATGTATTATTGGAGAACATATCCAGAAACTTATTTTATCAGCCATTGGTGAACACTATTTTAGAGTTAAAAATGACAAAATGGAGACAAATATTTCAATGTGGCGGTGATATAATGGATACTTAAAGTCGATCTTTCTCAGCACGCTTGCATGGGTAATTTAAACATTTGAATCCATTTTTTTGTTTCCTTTTTGTTTTGGGTAGAATGAATAAACTGAGTGTTAAACTTAAGGTTCAACTCAAACTTAATTGTTGTGTATTCATCTCCAAAACTAGGAGGTATTTATAGCAAATCAAAGTAAAGTAATTACAAAATAAATTGCAAAATAATTGGGTGATTGATGGAGTAATTGGTGGAGTGATTGGTGGTGTAATTGGAGGTGTAATTGGAGGAGTGATTGGTGGAATTGGTGAAGAATGGTTGAGTCAACAATTGGAGATTCAACACTCTCCCTCAAGGTGGTGCATATATGTCACAGATGCCCAACTTGACAAGTGAATCGTCAAATATATTATTTGATACGGCCTTTGTTAGAATATCTTCCAGCTGTTGTGTTGTTCGGACATATGGTACTTCAATAATGTTTTCTTCGAGTTTCTCATAAATGAAGTTCCTATAAATTTCCACGTGCTTTGTTCGATCATGTTGCACTGGATTTTCTGTAATTTTGATTGCTGAATGGTTATCACAAAACAACTTCATAGGTTTTTCAACAGGGAAACCAAGATCCTCCATAAGCCTCTTTAACCATAACAATTCACAAATACGTTTCACCATTGCTCTGTATTCTGCTTCAGCACTGGATAAGGAAACAACATGTTGTTTCTTAGACTTCCATGTCACTAAATTTCCTCCAACAAAGGTAACATACCCAGATGTTGATCTTCTCCTATCACCTTTACCTCCCCAGTCTGAGTCAGTGTAACTTGATAATCAAGATGTCCATGTTTTGAAAACATCAAACCTCTGCCTGGTGCGGACTTCAAATATCTTAGTATCCTGGTGACTGCATCCATGTGTTGCTGACCCGGATTATGCATAAATATGCTTACAACACTTACAGCATAAGAAATGCCTGGCCTTGTATGAGAAAGATAAATCAAGCGACCAACTAACCTCTGGTATTGTCCTTTGTCTGCTGGTATTTGATCAGAACATTCTTCAAGACCATGATTTTGTTCCATAGGAGACCCGATTGGCGTACAACCAGTCATACCAATTTCCTTCAACAAATCAATCACATACTTTCGCTGAGACAAGAAAATTCCTTTTTTAGATCGTGAAACTTCAATCCCCAAGAAGTATTTAAGTCCACCCAAATCCTTCATATCAAACTCAGAATACAAAGAAATCTTCAGATTATTCATTTCTTCGGGGTCATTTCCTGTTACCACCATATCATCCACATAGATAATAAGCGTGGTTAATTTGTCACCTACCCTTTTTAGGAACAGAGTATGATCAGCGTTACTCTGTATGTACCCAAATTTCCTCATTGTCAGACGAAATCTACCAAACCAAGCTCTAGGAGACTGCTTCAAACCATATAAGGCCTTCTTTAGCTTACAAACCATGTTAGCATTGTTCGGAGCATTATAACCTTGAGGTAATGACATATAGACTTCTTCTTGTAAATCACCATGTAAAAAAGCATGTTTCACATCATATTGTTGTAGAGGCCATCCTAAATTTTCTGCCAAAGACAACAATACTCGAATAGTATTGATTTTCGCAACAGGAGCAAAGGTCTATTGATAATCAATACCATAAACCTGGGTAAACCCTTTAGCCACAAGTATTGCTTTGCACCTGTCAATAGATCCATCAGGATTATGCTTGATAGAATATATCCACCTGGAGCCAACTGGTTTCTTTCCTTCTGGTAACAATAATATTTCCCATGTATGATTTTCTTCCAGTGCCACCATCTCCTTTCTCATGGAATCAGCCCATTTTGGATCTCGTAATGCTTCTTGTACATTTCTGGGAATAATCACATCGTCCATCTGACTGACAAATGCCTTTCCCTCTTTTGATAATCTATGAGTTGACACGTAATTTGTAATAGGGTATTTCACCTTCCTTATTGCTTCAGGTGAAAAGCGATCTGGTGGAACTCCACGATTACTCCTTGGTGGCAACTGGTACCTGTCGGTGTCAGGTAGCTCACAAGTATCATTAGTATTAATCGAACAATTTATGCTTACCTCAGGGACATCGGCAGCGGTTGGAGGATAATTAGATGTAGGTACTGTTGATGAAGAGAGATATGGAGCTTCAGCTTCAATAGCAGGGGTGTTAATTTCTTCGGCAATAGGAATATAGGACTCTTGAACCGGCTCTATGACTTGTATATCATCAATTCTTGAATTACTGACAGTTGGATGTGTACTCAAGCTTATTTCATTTTCTGTCATATTTATTTCACTATTAGTAGGAAATAAATCCATCCAATTCAACTCTTCAATAAGACTCTCTCCCTGAAGAGGAGAATGAGATACATAGGACGAGTAAAACATTTCGTGCTCAGAAAAGGTGATATCCATAGTAACATAAAATTTATGACTTTGAGGATGATAACACCTGTAACCTTTCTGAAATGGATGATAACCAACAAAAACACATTTAATAGCACAAGGATCTAGCTTTGTACGTAGATGTTTCTGCAGATGTACAAAAACAACACAACCGAATACCCGTGGAGGAAGCTTAAGATGAGAAGGTATTGTTACAAACGAAGCCAATTTGTCCAAAGGTGTCTGAAATTTTAAAACACTTGTTGGTACTCGATTGAGAAGATATACTGCATTAGTAATGGCTTCTTCCCAGAATTTTGGCTTCATATTTGACCCAATCAAGCATGCCCTCGTAATTTCAAGTAACTGGCGATTTTTCCTTTCTGCCACACCATTTTGGTGTGGCGTAGACGGACAACTAGTTTCATGAATAATTCCATGTTCTCTAAAGTATCCTTGTAATACTTCATTAACATACTCACCATTATCAGAACGAAGGACCTTTAAGTTGGCCGAAAATTGTGTCTGAATCAATTTATGAAATGCACGAAAACGATCAGCCACATCACTTTTATTTTTTATTAAATATAGCCAAGTCATACGAGTACAATCATCGATGAAGATAAAAAACCACCGAAACTCAGAAGTACTGGTAATACGAGAAGGTCCCCAGACATCAGAATGAACCAAATCGAATGGGACATATCTTCTACTGAAACTATCCGGGTAAGTAGTACGATGACTCTTCGCAAGAATGCAAGTATCATATTTAAAGTCCGATAGTTTGCAAGACTTAAACAAATCAGGAAACAAGTGCTCCAAATATCCAAAAGAAGCATGTCCTAACCTGCGGTGCCACAATAATATCTGTTTTTTAGATGCACAAGAAGACCTATTAACTGAAAGAGATCTCCCTTCACAAACAATTTAGATGTAATATAAACCATCTCTCTTAGTACCTCGTCCAATTATCTCTCCGTTGTCGAGATCCTGAAGAATACAGAAAGTGGGATAGATTAATACTAAACAATTTAACCGTGCGGTTACTTGTGATGCAGACAAGAGATTATTTGAAAGAGAAGGAACCAATAATGTGTGTTCTAAGGACAAGGAAGGTGTTAAATCAACTCTCCCAGCTCCGGTAGCCGGATACGGTACACCATTGGCATTGGATATAGTTGTATATGCAGGTAGGCACATATCTTTCAAAATAGAGGCATCGAACGTCATATGACCCGTAGCACCAGAATCGAGAATCCAACCATGATCTTTTCCAGAATCAGTAGCAAGTAAAGAGACGTTAACCTTACTTGAATTTTTGAAGAGATTCGGGTTCACCAAAGAATGAGAATCAATAACAGATGAAGTATCATTTGTTTTCGTCACCACATAAGTACTTTTGTCTGCTCCTTTTTGATTAATCTTTATTTGAGTTTTGTAGGTGTCCCACCAATCGGGATACCCAATTTTCTTGAAACATTTCTCCACGAAATGTGAATTACTTCCACAATGAGCACAATGTCTAATGGAAGACATTATCAAGATTGAAGAAGAAATTATATGAAGGTATGAATACAGGTCGCGAGCAGCTTGCGAAAACTTCAGAAAAAAGTTTTTTTTTTTAGAAAATACTAAAATGCACAAATGAAACTGATTGTGTACACAACTGTTTATGGGGGGCGAAAATTAAACCGGCTAGATACTAGCTATCAGCTAAAAATTAGAGTAATCGAATAGGAGGAATAAGTCCTATAAGGGTAAAAACAGTAAGAGTTCAAATTCAAATCAAGTTTTCTCTCTTGACAAATCAACCAAATATATGAAAACAAACTTAACATGGGTTTGCTTATCAGAAAACAAACTCAATTAGCTAAGATAAAAACAAGATTTTGATCAAAGATGATAACTGTTTGTAAGAAACAAAAAACAATAGCACAACTTACTTAGTCCAAGATAAATGGATTAACAAGATTAAGTAGGATTTAAAAATACAATCATAAACTCAGCATAACAAGTTTATCATAAAATCGGTAGTACAACTTACTTGTTTCAATAAGTGTATAAAGAAAGACAAGAACCTTAAGCCAGCGGAAGAAGGATTAATCGAAGTAACGAAGCACTCACTATTACTAAGAAGCACTCAACTCACCATGGAGCTCTGATACCATTTTAAACTTAAGGTTCAACTCAAACTTAATTGTTGTGTATTCATCTCCAAAACTAGGAGGTATTTATAGCAAATCAAAGTAAAGTAATTACAAAATAAATTACAAAATAATTGGGTGATTGATGGAGTAATTGGTGGAGTGATTGGTGGTGTAATTGGAGGTGTAATTGGAGGAGTGATTGGTGGAATTGGTGAAGAATGGTTGAGTCAACAATTGGAGATTCAACACTGAGTTATGCATTTTGTTTTTAGTGTGATGTCATTGCGGGAGATGAGACGAAGGCGGCAAAGATGATAGATGCTGAACTGGAGAATATTGATGTCAATACGCATCACTTGTTCATCCCGATGTTGAACGAGAAAGACAATTTCACATTGCTTCACTTTGACATCCCAGACAGATCTTGGACACACTAAAATTCTCTCCTAGGTTCTACAGACTGTTTATAGGATGCTAAAATGATGGTGCAAAGAGTAAATCGGATTCTTAAACAAACAAGATGACTAAAAATATATGATGAAGCTAGTTTCATCCTACTTTAAAAAACTGGAAAATAAATTAACTAGCGTACAACAAACGATCAATTCACCAAAAACAGTTTACAAAAACAACAATACATCCCAGGTTGATCAAATTGAATACAAGAACATCCAAACAATTATACAAATTCAGTTCACATCCAAACAATGAAAAACTAAAATCACTTTGATCAACAATCAATCGATTGAATTGAAAATAAGATTATCACTAAACCCTAGAAAACATGATTTGAGACAGAACAAATAGTATCATCACGTTTTGAAGCACAAAAGTTGACGATTAGTAAAATCCTGGATAATCACCAACTAAACCCAAAAATTAACAAAAGTCCAATCAAGAAATTGCTAGTGAAAATTTAAAATCATCAAAGACAGAAACGCGTTACAACAATTAGACCAAAACGAAAATCAAAATTGGATCAATGAAACATAATCATCTACAATGCTTGGTGAAATTGAAACTTAAAACTTACCGATTTGATGATATGAGATGATTTTTGATATAGAATATTCTAAACTTCGATTCCACAATTGTTAATCACCATGATTGAGCTACCAGATCTGAAAAGGAAACGAAAATTGCTCTGAAAAAAAGAAAAGAAGCTCTCCGGAGAGGAAAGAAAATATGCGTTTGATACCTCTCCGAGGAAAGAAAAAAATATGTTTAAACAAAAAGGTTTAAAAGATAAAGGGGTATTTTAGGTAAAAGTTCTTTTTTTTCTAGGTGGAATATCCAAAATAGATAATTGAAAAGTATTTTTTTGATTCATGTCCATTTAAAGAACCCCCAATTGGGGGATATGACTTTTAATTGGGGGATATGAATTACTTCCCCCAACCAAAGGTGGCTGCTAAGGGGTGTCTTTTAGGTGCGAAAATACCAAAACACCCTTTCATTAATTAAAAAACATTATGAAAAGATTGTTATGCCCTTTCCCCTAAAACATAAAATCTAAAAATCAAAATCATATATCCCCCAATTCCATTTGAGGTACCGGCACAGTTTTAGGTTTTGATTTTTTTTTCCCTTCATCTTCTTCGTCGTTCTTCATCGACGATTAATCGTTCTTCAAATATTCCCCATTCCCTTTGAAATTCTAAACTCTCCCCACTCTATATCAAATTCTCTTCTCCTCACTTTGGAAACGATTTTTTTTTTTTTAATTCGGAAGTGATGAAGATCGTGCTGAAAGTGATGAAGACCATGCCAGGTATTGATGAAGACCATGTTCAAGTACCATATCAAGCATATGGTCTTCATCAATTCCATTTTGAATTTTTCTGGTTTTGATCTTCACAATGCCGGCATGGTCAGTTGATATGAAGACCATGCCGGTATTGTTTTCGACAAAGGAAAAAAATATGAAGACTATGCCGGAAAACAATACCGGCATGGTCTTCATATTAACTGACCATGTCGGCACCAAGCTTTTCAAAGCCAGGAAAAATTCAAAATGGAAGTGATGAATACCATGCCGGAATTGATGAAGACCATATGCCGGAACACGGTACCGGCATGCCCGATAATTTCCTATCAATGCCGGTAGTGAAGTGAAAAAAAAATCAACATTCTGGATACTTTTCATCCTATTCCGGCATAGTTATTTAAGCAAAATACTATGCAGGAGCAGTGCACCGGCATGCTCGAGAATACGAAGACTATGCCGGTAGTCAAGTAATATTTTTTTTAACTTTCTGGATACTTTTCATCCCGGACCGGCATAGAAATTTAAGAAAAATACTATGCCGGAACAGGTACTGGCATGCTCGAAAACTAGATTACCATGCCGGTACCTGTTCAAAACCAGAAAAAAATCGTAACGAGAGGGCGAACCCCCCGGATAGTGGCAAACAATTTTTCTTCTTTGTCACCTTCTCCGGTGGTCTGTCATCATTGGTTTTTGTAGCCTCGTCGGGTTCATTTCTTGTTTGTGGGAGTCCAATTTATTTCATCTCCTTCTCAACCCAAGCCCGTACACCTTTAAGAGACTTAAAACCTTTCTTCTCTTAACTCCATTTCTATTGCTTCAACTAAATTTCCATCCGCAAGCCATCGTACTTCCTCTCTAAAGACGGTGAGGATTTCTCAACGGTTAAATCTGTTCCAGATGCAATGAAATGGGGATTACTCTTACTAGGCTGCACATTTAATCTATTAGGGTGTATAGGAGGACCTTTACTACTTGTTTTCACTTCCTTTATTTCATTCTTCTGGGTTAAGCAGAAATTTACACCTTACTCGATTAATGCAATTGTTGTAATAATAATGGGTTCTATACTTTCGCTATGACGAGGTCCGGTGATCGCCCTCCCCGGTGTTACAAATCCTCGTATTTGTTGGGTTTCTTTATGAGTATAGTTGCTGCCTCCATTATAGGGACCCTCCTAGTTGCCACTCAAGTTGCTTATGCTAAGGCCAACCAAGCCATGACTTATCCTATTGTATTGCAGTTTCAAGTTTGTAATGCATTCTTTGCTACCCTAATTGGCACAATTGGAGGTCTCGTAACCATGTATTTCTCAGTAAAAAAACTAATAATCAAGTGATTTTTTTTTTAAACTTTGTGGATACTTTTCATCCCGGACCGTCATAGAAATTTAAGCAAAATACTATCCGGGAAAAGGTCCAAGCATGATCGAGAATATGAAGACCATGCGGTAGTCAAGTAAAAATTTTTTTTAACTTTATGGATACTTTTCTTGTGGTACCGGCATGCATATTTGGGTTGAAGACCACGCCGGTACTAAGCTTTTGCAGAGAAAAAAATGGCGGTTTCAAAAAAATAATAAAAAATCGACCTCTTTGAAGCATTACCTGTGTGTTGGGGTTGCTTGTATGTTGAACATGTTTACTTTCTTGAGTTGGTTCTTCACAAAACACTTCATGGTCACGAAAATCATGATTCCAAGGTGTTGGTTCATCATACAACAATTTTTAGTTGTTATCATTAACCGAAGATTGAAGATATGATTGTTGTTGTAATTGAGTTAAAGATTCAGCAGCTGCAAGTCTCTCATCACAATCATCTTCCATTTCAAAAAAAAAAAAATTCTACTCAAATTTTTTTCCCTCCTTCTACTCTTAACTAACCCACACAAATTCAAAAAAACTTAAAAACACTAATTATATCCCCCAAATCATTAGCATTTTACTAATCTTAATTAGTAACTAATCTTGATTAGGGAGGGTTAGATTAGGAATTAAAAAATTAATTTTATAAGGGGTAACCCACCTAGGATATTTGGATCCCTATTTTGTCATTTAGTCATATCCTCCAATTAAAAGCCATATCTCCCAATTGGGGGTTCCATTTAAACAGTATAAAAATTTACATGTTTGTTTCACCCAGAAATTATTGATTTTGATCTATTTAATCAATTTTGTGAATTCAATTTTGCTCGGTTGCGAGCATTGGATTGGGGTACTCTTGGTACTCTCGTTCAATAAATGTCTCTAACAGATAACTCTTTGGCAGACCGGTAAAGTTGTCGATGGTACCAATACTAATGATGTGAATTCAAAGTCAAAATATGAGCCAAACTCAAACTCGGGCAACGCAGTAACGGAAATTTTTAACAGTACTGTGGATATTACCTGTTTGCGTTATTATGACACAATTGTTTTATTTTGGTGCCAACTGTTGTTGGGTCAAGATGGTACATGATGAATATATTCATATATTGATGTTTGATTTGGCTTAAAGGCTGGGTGCGATGACCAGATCTAGATGGTTTTCATACGGCCATGATGAGATTCAGTTTCTTGTTTGTTTGCGAAGATCATCAAGTACCAAGGTAGCTATATCTAGCTTGCTTTGCTTCTTCTTTTAGGTAAGTCAGATTAAAAGGGACTTTGCATGAATTATGCCAACCATTTCAATGGAGCATTACGTGCAGTAAGTCATGTCAAGGTCCTCAACAGAGGGTACACCCACTTGTTCACAAGATCAAGTTGTTGCAACACTATGATTAAGCCAGCTTTATCTTACTCTTTTGGTACGTTGCCTTTTTGATTTTTTTCCTACATTGCTGTCCAATTTGTATTGGGTGTTATTTGCCATCCCTGTTGTGTTTTTGTTTTTTTCCCTTCAAATGATAATGTACTTGGAGCTAATCCTTTGTGATAGTAATTAAACCTTAACATAAGTGAGAATGGTTTAGCGAATTCCAACAGTCACCTGACTCATCTCCCTCGATTTCTATTTTATCAAGCGAGAGGGAAACGACGTTGCTCACTCCCTAGCTCAATCTACTTTGTTACCAGCAAATTTCCATCGTGCATGCTTTGACCATGCCCCAACACCAGGATGCAAACAAAGGTGGAGCTGGCGACGGCCAAACTTCTTTGTGTACCTCTCAAATCGGAAAAAACAACCCCAGGAAATATAGGGACTCTCTATTTTTGGAACTCCCAAGTAGGGCACTTCCACCCACAGATTCTAGTATTTTTCCAAAAATAGCAAAATTGCGTGGTCAGTTTTATCTCGTGGGTCACCGACTCACAGGTTTAGACGTTCATTGGATGAAATTTAAAGGACATGCAAGATCCCAAACCGGGTACGACATCACATAGATTCCCCAAGATCATAAATAAAAAGCCAAGGCATTGCTGAAGGTAGTTCAAAATGATGCGCGCGCCAAGTTACTCTCTTTTATTTTGAAGGAAAAAGGCACCAAGTTACTCTCTATTTGCCTTGGATTCCATTGGTCCTATAATAACTGCAACAAATTTAAGTTTAAGAATTAATCTGTAAGACTGCAACCACCATGCATGATGATGTACTATTTCCCATTGAAGGACGAAAATGACCAGAACCACAACCACAACCAAGGCTCATTTTCCAGTAACAAGTACCGGGTCAAGCGAAAATAACCCGCGTAATGGTCTTATCTCCAGAAATGCGGCTAAAGTTTTACACCGGCTTCCAGCAGGCCTAGACGCAACTTACCCGAAGGCAAGAGTGAAGGACGAAAATGACCATCACTTCAAAAACAAAAGGCTCAGTCACTACTATTTCCTATGGCACAGCCGCGTAGGTTCTTTTGGTTAGGTCCCCTCTAAATAGATGCAGATTGTACTCGAACAGTTCGTAGCTTCTTTGGGAATATTTTTTCTACATCCTAGACTTTGTACTTAAAATGGAAATCTATGGTGTCTAGATGCCATGTTACCATCAACTCACCATCCCTATGGTCGCACTTTTAATTTCCACGATAAATACAGCAGAATGTGACCCTACTAGGGGTGTAATTACCTGTTTATATCAAGTTGTTTAAGATTGCCACAAGTTAGTGTTTATCTCAAACCACTTTGATAAACCAGAAATTAGCTCATATGAGAGCCACAGAGACTAAAGGAGGACCACTGTATCTGCTTGGGAGTTCAGCTATAGTTTAGACGAAGACGGAGTTAGTTATTGCCAAGCATGCAGTTGTCCTTAATTGCCAACTGTCTCCTAACGCTATGTCTATGCGGATTTTCATATATTCCTTTAAATTCGTGTGGCTCAGCCACCGGCGATAAATGCAGTCTTGCTGGAGTAAAATTGGCATAATTTGCACCTTGCTCAATCAGTCCATGTACCAATTTTAAGCTGCTACCATTTGCAATCTGACCGAATATTCTCAACTTTCTCGGAACTAATCATGAAAAAAGTAATGTGAATCTTATGCATAGATTATGTTGGTCCACGAAGAAAAGAAGAAAACAAGTTACGGAGGGGTTTGACATACCAACCTAATGGAGAGCCAACTGAGTGAATGTCTCCACATATAAAGTAAACGGGTTCCACAGCTTAGGTAAGGTTTGCCATGTCCACACAGAAATAGAAAGAAAAACACCATTTGACTTCATTTTTTTTTTTTGTACGTACAGTTATAGTAGGCTTAATCAGTTATAGTAATGTGCTTTCCTGTCATAGGATTTGGTGTTTTACATGTAGTTTCTTTATTATAGATATTCTTGGCCCATATATCAAAGTGACTACTTTAGATGATGACCCAAATCTAATAGTGGCCACAACAATTATAAGATACATCGTACACATGAAGATAAAAGATTTTGAACTCAACTTTCTTGTTTGGAAAGACAAAATAGGAATCAAGCTTACACTTCCCACAGTTTTTGATCGGGTAGCAGTGAGTTTACATCTCTTTTTGAAGGGCTTCGTAGTTTCGGTCTCCTGGCTCATTTTAATCTGAGGTCGATGTTTTTCAGGGCAAAAATTCAATAAACTGTGTTACTCAGCGGTGCAATTGTTAACTGCAGGCGGATGTGTAGGATCAGACAAGAGAAAGGAGAGAACAAACACGGAAGCAAAAAACACTACATTGATAATAATCTTGGTGTATCGATTCTCATGGCTCAACAACCTATATATAGTTTAACAAACTTGACGACTAAGTAAAAACACTTTCCTAATAAATATCAAACTCAAAATATAAAACTCTTATAGAAAAACACTAAATTCTAAACGCAGACAAAACTTGTGTCTCAAGATAACTCTACTTCCAAATATGACACACCGTGTCAACTTCAACTAGCTGCTTCACCGAATCATAGTCAACTTGTACTAGCTGCTCCAAAAACCATAGTCTTGGTTTACTATTTCCAACATCCTCCCTTAAATCAAGACTCCTTAACAAGCTAGAAACACTATTGTTCAGCTCTATCAACTTGCTAACCAAACACGAAACCAAATCCTTTCCTCCATTTTCACCTACTTACTTACTTCACTCGTAATTTGTTACTCATTACCGAGTATTGTAGCTCATCTTTTATTCTTATTTTTCTTCACATGTCAATAAGAGTCACAACCCACTGTTGTGATGTCTGTTATAATTGATCTTTTCACAGTTCACAAACCTTTCTTCTCTTCTCAAGTACACATGTTGCCATATCTTCACGATCACAACTGTTCGTTGTTGTGACGTCTCTTCCACAACTCATAAGCTCGCGCACCTACCTCTTGTTGATCTTCACTCTACAACTCATAGGTTTTCTAACCTCCTCTTGTTGTCTTCTAACATCACCCTTGGAGATTGCTTCTCTTTCTTCACAACCTTGTTGTTGTTTCTTCTACTCTTCTTCTTTGTACCAGTCACGCTTTTGTTGCGAAACCTTCACAATTTTTTATTTTTTAAGATTCTCTCACAATCTTTTCGTCACGCTTCTGCCACAAGCTATAACTGTTCTTTTGTTATACTACTGTTACAAATTTGCCACACTTCTAAATATGTGATATATTTGCCATGATGTGACAAAATTGTCACACTTCTGTTTCCCTGGCCAAAAAACCTTTTTCCCCTTATCCTTCTAAGTCTTTGAATTCGAAATCAACTCCATCAAACTGTACAAGTCCCTCTCTCGACTGAAATACCAACTTTGATACTAATTTTTTTGACTTCGATTTCATGACCTAATCCTTTGAATCAACCACTCACCCAAAACTTCCATCTCTTCTAAAATCCTTCAATGCTCTACCACAGTAACCATTGTTCGCTAAATTTTCTAACCCACTTTTATCTCTTACGGCGACCACCAAATCATATCTTGAGCTTTTCTCGGCAACCAATTCTGCCAACTCACCTTTAGTCAAAGTAACATAATTAACATGTGTTCAAGACCAAACCATCTATTTCGTGATCATACAGAAACACTCCATACGAATCACATCAGCTAACCCTTCAGACCCAAAACTTATTCCTCATCACCAGTAACAATATCTCCGCTGCCATGTTTTCTTAGTGAAATAACTTGCACTAAACTCGATTTCAATCTTGAATTCAAACACAAGCAGCCTTCTCATTCTTCACCTAGTTCTTAACCAAACTTCAAATACTTCATCGATCTTCACTGACCATAAACCACCATGGCATCACCTCATCTTCATGAGACCCATTGAACCCATGATAAACTAGCGACCATAACTCTTGAGCTTAAACTCCAACATGATATCAGCCTCCCTTAAGCTCAACCTACGACAAAATGATCCTTAATTTGATTCACTATTGTAAAACCATGAATACTGTAATCCTCTTCGTGTGTTTGTTACCATCACCTCAAAACTCCGCAGCTAACTCATATCGGTTCTCTTCTCAAATCCCTTGTTTGTCTGAACCTCTAAAGCAAACTGTTAATCTTGGAAACCAATCGAACAAACCACGATAGTAATAATCTTTTTCTCGAAACACCCATAGAAGCACCCAACTTCTTGTTTCTCTGCCTTCTCGGATTTGAAATCATAGAACAACTCAAAGTACATCCTCCCAAGATACTCATATCTCTAGTGTCTTCAGAAATCTCAACTTCATCTGGTATTTCACCTCTGTAAGAGATTAATACCCTATTTTCCTCGTCCATGTTGGTTTCCAAATATCGTCTCAAGCTTCTGAGAACACAACCTAAACCTGTTTACGTTTTTCTTACCTTCTCGACGACTTGGAATAACACCTTTGTCCATCTCATCAGCTCAAGAACGAGCTCCTGATCCTATTCTTCGTTTTCAATTAAACAAAAATAGAACCATTTCCCTTACCCTGTTTTGTTGCTGATTTTTTTAATATCGAATTTTAACCAACCCAGACTCGAATTTGAATGTGTAGTTTCTTGCGCCTAAAAAATCAGTCAAAACCACTGTAACTTTATCATTTTTTCTTCTCCTTATTTGTCTCAAATACTCATCATAACCCTTGGTATGAACTCAAACAATCTTTGAGAGCAACACCACGTCTTCACTGCCACCGAACCATGGTTAAAAAGCAACAACCTAAAACTGGACATTTTTTTAAACGACTTTTTCTTTAACTAAAGAGACCCTTAAATAAAAAACTAAGAACACCATGAATTTTATGATTTTCTCTCCCTCTCCTCTCTCGTTCTAACCTGGCTCTGATACCAGATGTAGGATCAGACAAGAGAGAGGAGAGAACAAACGCGGAAGCAAAAAAGACTACATTGATAATAATCTTGGTGTATCGATTCTCATGGCTAAACAACTTATATATAGTTTAACAAACTTGACGACTAAGTAAAAACACTTTTTTTAAAAAGATCAAACTCAAAACATAGAACTTTTCTAAAAAATCACTAAATTCTAAATACAGACAAAACATGTGTCTCAAGATAACTCGACTTCCAAATATGACACACCATGTCAACTTCAACTAGTAGCCTCACCGAATCAAAGTCAACTTGTACTAGTTGCTCCAAAAACCATAGTCTTGGTTTACTATTTCCAACATGATGTTTTTATAATTATTATGGCTCCCCACGCATAATATTTTTTGATAAATCGCCCTCCAAAATCCATTTGTTCTTAATTGCCCACCCATAACAAGAGTTTACCCGACCACAACAAGATTTCCAACTCCCCCACTGGTGATGTCACGAATTCAACTTTTTTGAGGAGAAACCATTATAATCAAACTTCAATAGCTCCGAAAGTTATCATATATATTTTGCATATATGATAAAACATTGCCTAGTAAAACTAATTAAAACATACATCATACTACACTCCCACCCCTAATGCACCCAATATAAGAAAATAGAAAATAAGGAAAGAATCTGCAATGCTGCTAATAGGGGTACTAATTTGTGTAAGGGTATATCAAATCCCATATAATAAAAAACAACTATTGGTAACTGATTGGTACACCCCAAGCAAACTTCCCATTAGCACCCATGAAATATTGAGGTTAATTTCACTTCTTATCCAACTGGAGATCACTTTTATAGAATAGTGTTAATTTTGACGAATAAATAGTCTATGTGCATAATCTTCTACTAATAAGTTGTTTAATATATCCAATTACATTAACAAAAATTCTATTTGAACCGGCTTTTTAAATTAAGAAAAAACCACATAGACTCAACACACGAAAAGAGGCCCCTTGTTTTTCACTAGGTTGGCAGGACCCACCTAATTTTTGTGTATATGCGGCTTTTCAAGGGTTCAAATGGACGGTCGGTCCAAAACTACTGTTCTATTAATCAATTCTAGATTTTACTCCAGAGTATAACGGTATGAACAATTTTCCTGCTTAATATTACCAACTACTTATTTTTAAATACGAGTAATTTATTCCCCTAGTTTGGTCAGTAGGCGGACCATCAGATTATGGTGCACCCGTAAGTCTAGCTGTGTGGCTACTACAGTATAACCCCTATAAAATAATAGCATCCGGACTGGTAATTTTTTTTTAATTTATCGCGATATTAAATAATCGCATAATTATTAATTATTAAATTATATATTAATTAGTTTATCAAAAAATGTTTAATTCTAAAGAAAATTAATCAACAAAATGAACCAGTACACCTTGTTTTTTTCAAATTATTTTCGTCATTATAAGATTCGTTCAATGGATGACATTGTATCAAAGAATCCAAATAACGCGTCAGATAATAAAGGAACTAGAGAATTGCAAAATTTAATCAATGGATTGAATTATCATAGGGGAATGGATGTTGAATTTCTTTTAAACTACTCTCAAAAGGATATTGTTTCATTTTTGTTGACTGACGAAGAAGTAATTAAGCGTGTCACGGGAAAAGACGAAAGTGATAATGTGGAAGTCGAAGATGGAAGTGTAGTTACTGAGCCACCTTCCCCCGTAAAGAAGCTATCAAAGTTGCAAAGATATTGAATAAGTTTTTATTGCATCAGGAAATGACAACACTAAAAACTCTTCTATTTTTAAGCAAAATCCAAGAAGAAATTCAATGTGATATCAATTTTAAGAAAAATCAATTCACAAATGAATCATTCTTTACCAAATTGGCAATAATGTAAAACTTATTGTGATATAGAAGACAAAGAACCAAGAGACACAAAATAGAGGGGAAGAAGAAGGGAGAAATTCTATTCATTAGTGTGTATAATACAAGATATTAGGCCTCTATTTATATAGATAGAAGACTTGGTGTCCAAGATATGTAAACCCTAATCTTAGACACGAAGGGCATCTTAGTAAATAAAAAATAGTTTATAACACTCCCCCTGATGACCACTGTGGCTAAGTCATTACAAGCATACCAGGAAAACTCAAAAGAGAAAAACCTGAAATTGCATAAGCATGTAAAAACTCAAACAGTGTTGGACACGCATATGTTGCCTCATTAAAACCTTGACAAGGAAAACCCAGTGGGACAAAACCTTGACGAAGGAAAAAGAGTACAACGCGACAAAGTCCAGTGAATGCACCTTAATTTGATGATGGTGCTCCCCCTGATAAATACTTCAGTCAAATCTTAGCGTGCAAATCTTTGAGTCGAGATTTTCCAATTTTGAAGAACGAATTTCTTGAATGCAGAAGAGGACTGTGCTTTCATGAAGATGTCGGATAGTTGATGAAGTCTTCATTTGTGTTTCACAAGCTGTAATGCCTTCGATTAATACTTTTTCGAAGTCTACATTCTTCTTCAACACATTGAGAGCTTGTGTCATGGATTGCTATCTTCCCGAGATGATTTGCAAAAGTTTTTGATGTAGTTCCTTCAACATAGAGCCAAGATGTAGATAAATTACCATAAGTGAACAAAACTAAATTTGTTAGAAGGAAATCCAAATTCTTAGGAGATGATTAAGTTGATTTGGTTTAATCAAATGTGGGCATCCACTAAACAACCAAAATATATACAACTCCACCTTGGATGACCATCATGTTGAATTAAATTTCCTCGCTAAAACCTTGCCAATAAAACCCAATGGGAAAAAATTTGGACGAAGGAAAAAGAGCACAAATATCAATATTAAAAAATAAATAATAATATATTAAACGTCAGAGATGTTGCCTCGTTAAAACCTTGTCAGGATAACCACATGGGACAAAACCTGAAGCCAAGGGAAAAGAGTACAACTTTTGACATATTTATCTATGCTAACTCAATTACATGAGTTTTTCAAGAAATAAGCATCAAAATAATAACTCTAGTCTATCTTAAAGAAGAGTTTAAGATAGCATAATTCCAACTGCAGTTTTAAGAAAGCGAAAGAAAAAAATAGAATTTATGCTGCTAACGCGTGGATTTCTGTGTTTTTAAGGATTCCTCAAGAGACCTATATAGTTGATAGCATCAACTAATTAATCTGGATTCTCGGTTTTGTACCAAATTTCTAAAAACACATAAAGGATTGTTAAACCTTATGTAAGCAAATAAGGTGGCTGCCTATAATTTGAATCCTCCAAGGATTACAAATTTAATATGTTCTCCGACCACATTTTTTGTGTGAATATAAAAGTCCTTCAAAGACTACCACGCCAGATGCATCATATAGGAAGAACAAAGTATTATTGAACAATCCCAGGGTTTGAACATATAAACCCCAATCGTTCTTAAAGCGATTTATTTCTCTTAATGCGCAATATGACTACACCAACCTTTAAGTAATAGGCTTGGCAATTTTACAGTGTTAAGTATTGGATCCAAAATCGCGTTAATTGAGAAAATAATCCAATCTAACTTGGATTGTATGCCAACCAATCACATTTGTCGATATTCCTCTGCAGAGGTCGGGGTTCACAACCACCATTATTTATTATTTTAAAACCTAATATAAATGAATATTCGACAATTTATAGCTCACTACGATCCCACAGAATTCTCAAATGTATGCATACTTTGAAATTTTCAAAATTTACTGGTACCAGCGCCTACGGGCTTTATAATCTCCTATTATTCAAATGAGGAGATATGAATTTTGAGAATGTAATCATATTATGATAGACTCTATCAGAGAACTATATGTACCTTGTACTAAAATGCTACATGCTTGATACAAGTGATTGGATTTGCCTTTTCAAATGGCATCATAAGCTTATGGAAAAGCTAAATGAGACATTTTCACGCCTATTATTTAATGGCAGCATTTATCGATTTGATTTAATGGGAGAGAAATTGATATAACTTTTAAAGTTAATTAACACCATATTTTGATAGTGTATATAGTCTCCCCCTGATTATGGCGGAAATAATTGTATCTCATATATGAAATAAAGTTTCGTAAAGTATTATCCGATTAATTCGAGGACATATACTTATAATAATTTCTGGATTTTAACAATACCAGGTTGGACAGTAAATACTCACTCAAAGAGCCATAAAAAAAATTATCCTAAAATTGTAGTCCACTTGAAACACAAATTGAACAAACCATGGATTTTATTGGTTACAACCAAAAACATATAAAATATGCAAATAAATCTCCAAAAGAAATTAAGTTTCGGAAAAATAATAATTTATGGACACTTTCTTCATCAAAAGAAAATCAAATTAAGATCAATAAAGTCACTACAATGACTAGTAATATTGGCTAATAAGCCGGGTGCGCACCCATTGATCTTTTGTGTCCTATTGTATTTCAACATCAAGTTGAATGGTCTTAATTTTGGAGATTAGTATTAGGAAGAAGAAAATTTTGCTCAATATCCATTAGGAATGCAGCAATTGGTGTTTGCAATTGTGAATAATATGCTAACGACATCTCATCCGTCTAGGATTTATAGAGAAACCAATTTCAATTGGTATATATGATTCTTTTGTAAAAATAAATAAATCATTATCGTTATCGTTATCAATTTTGGAAAAATAAAATAAAAAAAATACATCCAATATTGTTTGAAAATGGCAAAATTGTTTAGAGAATATGCCAATTTATTTTCTCACATCTTATAAAAATGATGGAGAAAAATTAATATTGATTGGTTTATATGGTACACCAAAATTACATCGACAAAAAGGAAAAATAATATGCCGCATTAGTTATCGCATATTCCGTGTTAAGGATGGTTTCTTGTAGATATATATAGAAACCAATTATAATTAAATCACATGATCTTCGTCGAATGGACAAAGATACCAATGTTAATTGGCCGTAGGTTTTTCAACCATGCATGTAATTAATCACCGTATAGGTAATCAAATTGCGATAACACCAATTTTGTGATTACAGTTTCATTAGAGGAATAAAAACTGGATTTTATTTTTCTTTTCTCCATGGATTTTTACTTTTTTGTTTTTATTGAAGAAGCAAAATTAGACTTCGAGAGATAGCCTTTGTGGCTTGTGCGAAGATATAAGATCCATAGACCACATATTTGAAAAAGATAATATGTAGTGGTTCGACCATATTGTGGGTTCATAGACATGAAACCCATTATTGTTAGTGAGATAAACAATAACGTGTCAAACAATTAATTAATCAATCATGTAAACATGATCTGAAGTTGTTATATAACCAAAATTACAAACTATAAGAGAATAAAGTTGGGACAGTAAGAATCCGTCGGAAAATTAAATAAGCTAATGCGAAAAGGATATTATTGAACAAGTAATCAGTGACGGTACTTATTTACCGATAGTCAACAGTGGATATGATACTTGCACATCGGGTACTTTGGGAGGTGTAAGACTTTTCATCAAAGTTCAGCACCATCAATATGTTTGATCATATATCCATGTCCTGGTCATGTTATAGCAATCAAACTTAATGGTCAAATTCTCATGAATAAAAAAAATACTAATGAACACAAATAATCTAATAATAGTATGGGAAAAGAGAAAATCCCTATCGCTTCTCTTTATGCAGGCGATTTCACATATCCATAATATGTTATTTTTCTTTTCTGGTTTCGGTCTCCCGAAATCGCTTATAGCCACTGTATACAAGATGCTCGGTGATGAGAGTTACGTGCTGATGACGTATTGTGATATAGAAGACAAAGAACAAGAGACACAAAATAGAGGGGAAGAAGAAGGGAGAAATTCTATTCATTAGTGTGTATAATACAAGAGATTAGGCCTCTATTTATATAGATAGAAGACTTGGTGTCCAAGATATGTAAACCCAAATCTTAGACACGAAGGGCATCTTAGTAGATAAACAATAGTTTATAACAAAACTAAATTTATATAAATTGGAGATTTATTAATTTATATATCTGAAGGGACCTATAGAAAGCTAAAAAAAAATATTTATTTTATAAATTTAATGAAGGGAAAAATATCTTTTGGTCATTTTTTAGGTGGGCCCATGTCTGTTTAGTCCTTTGGTCAAACGCATTTTACTGTTTGGTCCATAATTATTAAAAAATATTAAACTGACAAAAATACCCTTCCGTGTTAATTTTTATTTATATTCTTGTAGCAGTTATTCCAGAAATGAAGTCCATACAAAAACTTAAAAAAAAACAGAAATGAAGTCATATAAAAAACCTAAAAAAACAGACTTCATTCCAGGAATGAAATCCATACAAAAACCTAAAAAAACAGACTTCATTCCCATGAATGAAGTCCATAAAAAAACCTAAAAAAAAAAGGGAATGAAGTCCATTCATTTCATTCCCGGAATGAAGGAATGAAGTCCATATAAAAAACTTAAAAAAAAACAGACTTCATTCCAGGAATGAAATCCATACAAAAACCTAAAAAAACAGACTTCATTCCAGGAATGAAGTCCATATAAATACCTAAAAAAATAAACTTCATTCCAGAAATGAAGTCCATACAAAAAGCTTAAAAAACAGACTTCATTCCCAGGAATGAAGTCCATACAAAAACCTAAAAAAACAGACTTCATTTCAGGAATGAAGTCCATATAAAAACATAAAGGGAAAAAATCGTCAACAACAGCAGCAGAAAAATCTTGTTCTTCTTCGTCTTTTTCTTCTTCTTTTTCAACAACATCAACATAATTTATTTATTTTCTTCTTCGCCGTCTTCTTCTTCTTCATCATCTTTTTCTTCTTCTTCTTTGTCTTTTTCTTCTTCGTCTTTTTCTTCTTCTCTTTTTCTTCGTCTTTTTCTTTTATATGGCGTTTGATTGGATGTTTATATTTTCCAATCAACCTCACACGAGCAGCAACTTAAACATCATCGTAACATCAGCAGCAACTTAAAAACAAAAATCGCCGGCTTCATCATTAAACAATAGCAGAGAAAAAAAATTGAGAGGAAAAGAAAAACTAGATCTAGAAAAGAAGAGAGAGAAAGTAAATCTGAGAATGATTTCATCTCTCTTACCTATTGACTATATATATGGTCCTTATCCAAAAGGGTATTTCTGCCACTACATGGTGACATTTACATCATTCATGACATCAGCGTAGGACCAAATGATAATTTTTAGGACCAAATGATAATTTATATTACTAAATAGGACCAAACAGACAATTGACTGGGTTAAATGGACTAGACTGATACATATATTTTATTTTTAGGACTATGGTATTTCCTACTTTAGTGAATTATGAATTTAGCATGTTGGTCCCAACTCGGGATCGGAAAAATTTATTAATTTATCACGGATTAAATTATAGAGGTTATACTTTATTCCAAGCTTATGGACTTCAGTTTGGCAAATTTGGATTGTTCTAGTGGCACCAGTTGAAATCCTAAAGATTGAGAAGATTAATGATCTGCCAAATGATACAGTTACAAATTTTAGAAATTCATGATGTTATATGAAAGTGATCCACCCGACGGGGAAAGTCTCTTCCCAAAAAACATCATGCTTAATTCAACGATAGGTTATAAACACATTATTGTGTTAGAATTCCTCTTGTGTGCGAGAGATAAACTAAAATTATTTGCGAATTGACGTGGATATACCATGTTTAAAAACTGGAGCCTTAGAACCGAAGGATATATCCAGAGCGGCAAGGAACAAATGAATTTCGGGTGTGTTTTACATCATTTTCGAAATTTAATACACAACTAATGTGTCTATAGACCCACCCACACACGGCAGACCCACAGAGGCCAACCATTATATATAGAAGGATTTCTAAGACTCGCTAGAACAGAGGAAAAAGATATAGCACGGCACAAAAACACACTAGAGTGAATCGCATAAGATTCCAAGTTTTGTTCACCGACTTCACCAATGAACACCCTTGGATTTTCTCTTCTCACTACTCATTTCTTACTTATTTGAATCTCTCTTCATTCCATTACCAAAACACAAGCAATCTCTAGTCTTACCACTCTCTAGACACTTCTCTGCTTCTCTTCAAGCTTTCATACTTTATACCTTCACTCTGTTTTGTGTACTCTGTTTGGAAACAATGGCGATTGATTGCATTGCAAAAGCATCGCAAAGAGGATCACTAGATGAGAAAAAATCACCATTAGTGTTTGATGCATCAGTGCTCCAAAAAAAAAAAAACATACCCACACAATTCTTATGGCCAGACAATGAGAAACCATGTCCAAATGCACCAGAACTACCTGTTCCTTTGATTGATATTGGTGGGTTTTTATCAGGAGATCCTAAAGCTGCAATAGAAGCTTCAAAATTAGTCGGCGAAGCTTGTGAAAAACATGGGTTTTTTCTTGTTGTTAATCATGGAATTGATTTCAAACTCATTCAAGATGCTCATGTTTTTATGAATAGTTTCTTTGATTTACCACTAATTGAGAAACAAAAAGCTCAAAGAAACCCAGGTGAACACTGTGGTTATTCAAGTAGTTTCACTGGTAGATTCTCTACTAAACTCCCATGGAAAGAAACTCTCTCAATGCGCTTTACTCCTCAAGAACTAGAGAATGATCATAAGATGGTTCAAGATTACATACTTGAGAAAATGGGTGATAGTTTTTGCGATTTCGGGTAAGAAAAGTTTTTAATTTTTCCGCAATCAAATTCAATCATTAGTACTTTAATGACACCATTATTAAAATTTAATTTGATTACCGAACTGATTTTTTCTTGTTTTTGCTGATAATTTACAGGAAGGTTTATCAAGATTACTGTGATTCAATGAATAAGCTGTCACTAGGGATAATGGAGTTATTAGGAATCAGTCTTGGAGTCGGTAAAAATTACTACAAGGAATTCTTTCAAGGAAATGACTCCATAATGAGACTTAATTACTATCCAATTTGTCAGAAACCTGAACTTACTTTAGGAACTGGTCCTCATTGTGATCCAACTTCTTTAACTATTCTTCATCAAGATGATGTTGGCGGCTTACAAGTTTTTGTTGATAATCAATGGCGGTCTATCACTCCTAATACTCAAGCATTTGTTGTCAATATCGGCGATACCTTCATGGTATGTACTTCGCACTTTAACGTACCATGTTTTATATTCGTTGTTGTTGACAGTTTAAATATGTGTATAATGATTATTAAATATTTTCTGTATTTTGGATGCAACAGGCTTTATCAAATGGGAGATACAAGAGTTGTCTACACAGAGCAGTTGTAAACAGTGAAACACCAAGAAAATCACTGGCCTTTTTTCTATGCCCCGACAAACAAAAATTGGTGGTACCACCAAAAGAACTGATCAAGGAAAGTCCAAGAATGTACCCTGATTTCACTTGGGAAACGTTTCTTGAATTTACTCAGAAACACTACAGATCTGATGAGAAAACCCTTGATGCTTTCACCAACTGGATACAACAGAAAACCAACTGCTAAATCTTTCTCTCTGTCTATCTCTCCCTCTCAAAATGTTTGTCCTTGGGACTTTATTTGTCAAAAGTGTATGGGAGGAGGGGCAATTTAGGAAAATGGAATATTAATTATAGAAATATATATGGTATACATAGAAGCGTTTATTAGTAATTAGGTGCTAGAGCTTAGTAGAAGAAGCTAATGAGAGTTTCAGTTAATTTTTATGTCAGTGATGGAAAAGACCCAAAAGCACATACAAATTCAATCAATAAATGGCTTCATTGAGCTCCCCTAATGTTGTTACTTCAACGTCCATTTGTTTGTATTTTATTTTATTAATTTTCATTTTGTCTTTTTCTTGTTATTTTAAAATTTAAAACTAGTGTATGGAAGCAGATATGGTCAAAATAGGGATTTTCTAATCTAATCTAATCATTTTGAAAATACATGTAATATTTTGTGAATGCTAAGAAACAAGATGGGGTAGCTTTCATAGCTTTTGGAGTGTTCTGCATTTGGAATCCACTATTGGAACTTTTCAATATGGCACTATCTGGTAATGGAATGTTAACATCTTAACCATTTCTAGTACTGCTTCATTTCTCCGGGGTAATGATGCTGTCTTCGTCGGCAAATTAATTACGCGCATTCCATTGGTAGTTTTGTTTCGCTACCATTTAAGTTTATGCTTTTTTATCCTGGCTTGATTGGGATATACCCAGATTAATTGGGGTATAACCAATTTTAAAGGAACATTTTTTGTGGGTTTTAGGGGGAGGCCTAATGGGTAAATTATAAAACTACCCTTACCCTTTAAAAACTTATTACCCTAAATCAGTTTTAAGTTTTTTTTTCATTTCATCTTCTTCTCTTATTCTCCTCCACAACCCTACCCTACCGGCTCCATCACCCCACCACCACCAAAACTCGTCGATCAATTCGTTAACATCGTCGATTCGAAAACTCCGATTAATCTTCATCAATGGATCCACCACGGCGTAAGGGAACTCGTATGAAAGACGCTAATCGAAAACCCAATCAATACAACCCTGGAATTGCAAGTTTGGTTCAAAAGAAAGTGAAGCAAAAAACGGTTGAAGAATAAGAGATTGAACCCGCTGAAACACGCGAAATGGTGCAATTAAGAAAGTAAGGGCTGGTTTAAACTCACTCTAGTACTTCGATTTCATGTTTGCATGTCAAATTAGGTTAGAAAATTCGAAATTTTGAATTGGCAGTTGAGACGCCGGCAATGTATTTTTTATCGACCCTTCCGAGGTTTCATAGTAAGGGTTTGGCCGGAATGGTATAAGCTTGAAGAACCTGCCAGCTGTGTATTTTCTGTAACTGCTATTAGCAGGGCCGGTAGGTTATTCAACTAAATACCTGCCGGCGTTATTTTAGTTTTAACGAAGCTGGCATCTTATTCGTTTTTCACCCTGCCGGCTACTTTTCTTTGAATGGCTCCTGATGCCTAGAATATTTAGTCTCGGAATGGTATTTTTTAAAACCATGCCGGCGCTTTGTCAGCCGGAAATGTATGGTTAATGGACCTTGCCGACCTGTTTAGCGAAAATTCTTTGTATTTACTGTGTAAATTTGTTTGTTGGCCGGAAGGCTATTTTGATGACACCATGCCGGGGTGTCTTAGAAGGTAAGCATCTTTTGGTCGACCTTTCCGGCTATGTGTCCGCCGGATAGGTTGTTTTTGTAGACCCCGCCGGCCTTTGATTTTTTTTTTTTTCTGAATTATTCTTGTTCAGATTGCAAACGACAAAGAAGAAAGATGCTCTGAAAGCATCTCTTAGTAGTCCTCCTTCAAACCCTCCTCGTGTTGGTGATAAACTCTTGTCTTCAAAACATCGAGGGGCATATGTTGAGCCGGGAACGACAAAGATCATTATAAGGAATAATCCAGAACCACCATCTGAACCCAGTGATTCAGACGACACTCCAGATGAAGACCAATCAATTCCATATGGTAGAAGAGGTGATGATGATGATGTTGATGAAAGAATTCCGGCTGCTGGAGGAGGCAACAATGATGATGATGATGATGATGGTGGTGATCAAGACATGCCACATGTTGGAAGAGGTAATGATAATGATGATGTTAATGGAGATAAAGGTAAGAAAGCCCTCGAAGATTAAATTGTTGAAGAAGAAGAAGAAGAAGAAGAAGAAGAAGAAGAAGAAGAAGAAGAAGAAGAAGGAGATGGAGAACAAATTGTTGAACCCACCGAAGCTTCGGCTTCAACTTCAACCGGAGCGAAGAAAAGGGTGATCACTAAACCAGCTAATTCTCACATGCCTCCCCCCCCCCACTTGATGGTTACACTGAAAAAAGATGAGGACCCAAGGGGGACCCCAAAAGATGGTGGAAAAGTTCTTTTTGGATACAAAGACTCATGGGCATGTACGATCCATAATACTATCATAAGTAATCTTAATCCGTCTTTGTTCTTTATTCAAGTGTGTAACTATCTTAATTAAATTTGCGTCAAGTGTTTGTATTTCTTTTCATTTTGTTTTTTTTTTGGTATTTAGGATCACAAGAATGCCATCCGCCTCATGAGGCGCCAAGCTTCGTGTTCAGTGGCTCATACTTGGGATCTTGACAAGGAATGTGAGGATGTGAAAGTGATTGTGAGGAACTTCGGGTTGATGCCTGCGGTGGAGAGTTCGAATATTAATCTTGATAAAGTTACCGTCTCTGCATTCTGTGAAAGGTTCTACGGAGAGACTGATACTATGTTATTACCATTCGGTGAGATGGCGATAACTCCCGATGATGCTCAACAAATTCTAGGCCTCGAGGTTGATGGAAAAGCAGTCAATGAGGGATTCGATTGTGCGATTTCTTTTGAGAAGATTTACGATTTGAGCAAGAAATTGTTCGGTTGGAATCAGGTTCAGACGGAGGTTGTTCTTGACATTAAGGATGGTCGTCTAATCAAGAAGTTTAATGTGAAGAGGTTGAGGGACACATTATGGGATACACAGTCAATCCTTGATAGGGAAGGAATGGTGAACCCTGTGCGAATCAATGTTGCCGCGGCCGGTTATTTACTATATGTCTTGGGCAAATGTATCTTCCTCGACAGTTCCGGAAACCAATTTGAGGCCGGTTACTTGCAACTATTGAATCCCTTACATAAGATGCGTGAGTATTCTTGGGGTATTGCGGTGGTCGCCTTCTTGAAAAATGAGTTGACAAAATGTTCTAGGGCACTCACTAAGCAAGTTAACGGAAACGCGTGTCTCTTCCAGGTAATTTTATTATCTAAAACATTTATATTGGTAAAATTCTCGTAAGATAAGGTTCTTTCTAAACTTTTTTTTTTGCATAGGTTTGGATATATGAGAACTTTCTTTCCTTGTTCAAAGACATCTCCTACGTCAAAGTGGACGAGAGTGTTGCGGTTCATAGGCCAGGAGCGCAAATGTACAGTTTTAAGGGGTACTCATGATAAGGAAATATCGCAACATCTTGTGAAACTCAGAAGCGCCATCGACAAATTGACTACGGAGGAGGTGATATTTGATCCGTATCGGGATGCTAGAAATCAAGGTTTAATCCATCATAGAAATGAAGTTGTTGCATTATACTATGGACCCTTGGTGACTGTGTTTGAAGGATTTTCAATGTTCGATCCACATTGGATTATGCGACAATTGGGTTACGTCCAAGAAGAACCTCATTTCGATGAAGATAAGCCGTTCTTTACTGTGAACCGGGATGATTGCACCACGTCCCAAAAAGGTATGAACGTCGTTTACAATCCAGCGCCAGGTCAAGAACATTGGGACGATAGACGTCGCCGTCAAATTGATGTGACTCTTTTGGACGACGTGACCACCGGTCATGAAGCTACTGAGAAATACATGACGTGGTACTTGGATTGGGCTCGTCCTACTGTGAATATAAAAATGACTGCTGAAGAACTGGCTCTAAAGAAGAAGTTGGAAATGAAAGACCCATCAACATTGCTTAAGTTATTTGTAAGTATATTTAGAGTTTCTCTTACTATTTTAAGATTGATTGCATTACCGAATCATTATATTCATTATTTGTTGTTTAATTGAAAATAAAAGGAGCATTTTAAGACCTTTGGGAAGGTATTGTTGTGCGCGAGAGAAAAATGAGAGCCTTTGTCGATTGAAGAGCAAAGCAAGCACATTGACTATGTTAACAATGTTGGCAATGAGGATGCCAATGAAATGTTCAAGCAACTTGAGGCTCAAGTAAAGGTTGAACAAAAAGCTAGGAGAGAAGCACAAGCCAAGATGAAGGCTGATAAAAAGAGGACTCGTGGTGGTGAAGGTAGCAGCATTGGTCGTGGTGGTGAAGGTAATTCTCCAAAACGGGGTTGTGCTCGTCGTGGACGTGGTCGTGGTCAATGAATGATTTCGTAGTTCATTTATTTATGTTGTGGTGGTCAAATGTTTAAGTTAATGGTGTGGACAAAAGTTTTTTTAAGGTGTATGGGACGTGTTTTCATTTTGGACAAAAAGTGTTGGATTTATGGTTGTTGAATGAATGGTTTGTTTAGCTTTGTAAAGTTTTAATGCATAAGCTGGAATGCTTCTTTCAAATTACCCTGCCGGATGTCCCAGGGCCGGCAAGGTGGTGAACTGTCAGAGTGCCGTCCTTGACAAAGGAAATTGTGTAGTTATCAGGGCCGACGTGTATAAAAATCATAACCTTCCGGCTGATTCGTGGCCGGCAATGTATTGACCCAATATAGTTCCGGCGGTTTTGTTTCAAAATAAAAACATTTCTCCTGATGCCTAAAACATACCTCACCGGCACGGTAACAAATTTGAGATCCTTCTGGCTCAATTTTAGCCGGAAATGTAGTGAGAAAATACAGTTCCGGCGGGTTTGTGACAAAAAACCTTCTCCCGATGCCTAAAATCTTACAACCGGCATCTTGGAGAAAACATACCTCGCCGGCGGAATCAAAATTCAAATTTTTGGCAAGTAAAATTTCATTGATTGACTTGTACTTGGGCACTATTACGGCCAAATTTGGGCACAATCCTATAAATACACTACTTCTCTCTACAAAACAACACACAACTATTTGCATATACTCTCCAAAACTCATATCATCATACACTCCATCTAACTCACTCAATAGCTCTCTACAAACAACAATGGCATCGTTTGATTCAAATGAAGATTTGGCAATCACCAAAGCTTGGTATGGGGAAGATCGACTTAGACGTCAATCCTCCGAAAGGGAGGATTCCAAAACATTTTGGGCTAGGGTAAACAACAAATTTTGCGGCGAGTTTGGGAATCCTAATGCAAGAAGTATTCAACAAGTCCAAGCTAGGAACCTAGTAATCTAAAATGCGATACTTTCTTTTTTAGCTCTCCAACCTTGGATTTTTAACACTCGCCCATTCACCTTGTCCATTGCACAATTTGTAAGTAATTTTGTGGTTTTTTTTTTACGTACCACATGTTGTGTTATCTTCCAACAAAACACCACTAAAAAATATAAGCTTGTTTTATAGCACGAAGCCGTGAAAGCGCGCTACTTGGAAGTAAATGGGAAAGCATTCGCATTCGCATTCGATGCAAGCTATCACATTTTGGCCGATAGAATCCCGAAGGATAACCCGGACTACTTGGATGCGGTATCGTCTTCGTCGGAGGAAGATTGATGGTTTTAGAAGTTTTAGTGTAGGTTTTGTGGGTATACCTCTATGTAAGCCCTCACGAGACTATAACTCGTCCACTAGGGTCTCCTATGGGTTTAAAGTCTTGATGCACATGCTAAGTGCATTCTTTTTTATGTTTCAATCAATGTAGTAACCAAAATTGCATGAATAAAGTGAATTACATCTTCCATATTTTCTGTTTTCTGTTTGGTATAAGTACAAGTCGGCAAGGTTATAAGTCCCTAACATGCCGGCTTTAGGTAAGCCGGCAGTGATAAAAACTATTTACTTGTCGACCTTATAACCGCCGGCATTATAGTATAATTTTCCATGCCGGCCGTAAAATTATGTTCCATGATAGTCGGCGTGTTCTTCAACCGAGACAATGCCGGCCAAAATCTGGTCGGCAGCTTATTCAAAGTGTAGCATGCCGGTTGAAAGTCTGTCGGCAGCTTATTCAAAGTGTAACTTGCCGGCCAGAGATCGTCCGACACTTTATTCAAACCTCGACCTTGCCGGCGTTGTGCATTTTCAAAAACAATTTTTTTTGATCGAAATCGAACTCATAAGAAGTATTAAGGGTTTAATCTACTGAATTCATAATTTGAAAATTTTAATCTAAACTCAATTAATTAACCTAATCAGAATTTTAGTGTTAATTAACCAATGGCATATTAGCCATTTAGAAAATACAAGGTTAAGGGGTGGCTTGGGTTTACTTCCAAATGACCCTATTTTGTCTTATTGGGTATACCCCAATCAAGCCAGGTTTTTTACCGAGAGGCTCAAATTTTTTATACTTATTTTACTTTTTATCTTTAATAAAAAATATAAATTTTTATTTAATATGATTGTTTATTACTATGAACTTTGCGGCCATCTAGAGTGGACAATTTTTATTTTATTTTGACAAGAAAATGATAAATTTTATAAAAGAATGTGTATTGTCACAAGAAAGTGCATTTAACACCAAAACTATCTAGGAAGTAAGTCCAAACTTTAAAAGTACACTCACATTGAAGAAATAAATGTTCATTGGTTTCAGTATGGACTCCACACAACAAACAAACATCGTTCTGAACTTTACCAGCTTTGTAAAGATAATCCAGAATAGGTGTTCCACTATAACATAAAGACTAAGCTAAAAAAATATACTTTAAGAGGTACCTCGGAATTCCAAATTTGCTTTTCAGGTAAGCTATGAAATCCTCCATCCTCCATATTAGTATAAGCTTGTGCTATAGAAAAATCATCTCCAAATCTCCATTTCCTCTCATCCTCAACATCAGATAATAGAGTTTTTGGATCACCAAATAGACGCAACAGCTGAGATACTTTCAAGACTTCATTCTCATTAAAATATCCGGTGAAAACAAAATCCCATGCACCCGCAGAAGTCACTGTATCTCTCACCATCACTTTTTTTCTTCTTGAAAGCTTGTAGATAGCAGGAAACAAGTTTTTTTAGAGCCACATCACCAGTCCACAGGTTTTCCCAGAAATAAATAACAAAATCACTTGCTTTCAAGATACCAATCCAGAGGCTATAATAAACATAAGTTTTAGACTCGTTGGGAAACATTGCATCCACAGAACCACCAATTTTTTTATTTACAATTCTTCTCCATAATGCATTTTTCTCTACATCATATCTCCAAATCCATTTAGAGGGCAAAGATTTGTTCATCAACTATAACTTCTTGATAACCACTCCACCTCTTGATTTTGGCAGAGCAACTCTAGCGCAAGCAACCCAAGTTCTTTACTTCACAGTTGGAGATGAACCCAGAGAAAATTTCTCATTATTCTCTCCATTTCCTTAGCCACAAAAACTGGAAGTTGAAACATTGAGAGATAATAAATGGGAAGGCTAGAAAGCACACTCTGGATCATAATCAATCTACCACCTTTTGACAAATAAATTCTCTTCCAAGCCGACAACTTTTGCTGAAATTTTTGGAGAATATCATTCCAAACAATTTTACTTTTGGATATATTCCCAAGGGGGATGCCTACGTAATTCATTGGAAGAAAATAAGTATTACAACCAAAAATCTCAGCATAAGCTTCAGCACTATGCAACTGACCGTAGCCCCACAATAGAGCTCTTTCTGAAGTTCACCTTTAGCCCAGAGATAATTTCAAAAGCCAACAAGATGTGATTTAAATTATGCATTTGTTCCTCCTCATCTTTCAAAAATACCAGCAAACTGCAAGTGTGTGATCATATCCATTTTGTATGACTTTGAATCCATCTATCAAACCATCATCATCTGTTTTCTTAATTATTAAAGACAAGAATTTTGCTACTAGAATAAAAAGAAAGGGAAATATTGAATCTCCTTGCCTAATCCCTTTTTGAATTTTAAAAAGATCTGTAGCTTCATTCTTGAACAAAACAACAAATCTAGGAGAAGAAATGCACAATTTTATCCATCTTCTCCATCTAGTTCCAAACCAAATTTAGCCAAAACAATATCAACACGGATCCAGTTGATGTTGTCAAAAGATTTTTGAAAATCCACTTTGCAAAGAAGACTACCGGTTTCTTAAATTCTTAATTTGAAATCAATGAATTCAGAAGCAAAAACGATACCATCGTAAATTTGCCTGCCATGCACAAAAGCACCTTGGAAATCTGAGATAACATAAGGAAAAACTAACTTCATTCTCAGACAAAAGTTTAGAAATGATCTTGTAAGCACTACCAATCAGACTAATTGGTCTAAATTTATGAAGAAAAACTACACCCTGACATTTAGGAATAAGAATGATGTTTGTACAATTAATCCTCCAGTCTAAGAAACTAATAGCTTCAAATTTCTTGACCGCCAACATTAAATATTTCTTAATCACTTCTCAGGCATCTTTAAAAAATTCCATAGTAAAACCATCAAACCCTGGACTTTTATTGTTGCTAAAATGCTCAATCACAACTTCATCTTCAGTAAAATGTTTCTTCAACTCAATACTTTCTTGAGAAGAAATGGCTAAGTGATCAAATCCAGGTCTTATTTTGTGAGATTCAGTGAGCATATTTGAATAAAAAGACTTAGCTTCATCAGCAATCTGTTTATATTGTCATAACACAAAGAGTCACCAATTGTAAGATAGTTGACACTACTTACCTTGTATTTTAAAGAAGCAATTTAATGCAGATAAGAAGAATTCCTTTCACCATCTTTTATCCATTTTTATTTAGCTCTTTAAGCAGTTTTTCTTGCTAAATTGAGAGAGATTGAAGCATGTTGCAATTTTGCTTGTTCTCTAGCTACAACATCCTCCTCCGACAGAGTACAACAGATTTCCTACATGATATGCACATGTTATGGGTCTTTAGGCTCTCTACCAGGTTGGATAATTTATTTGTTAGTTTTACATTATAATATAATTAGGGAAGTGACTAAATACAACCCACACCTAGTTTAAATACAACCCTCTCAGAATATTATATACCTATTAAATATTGATGAACATAACTCACCTATATCATTTTCTATTTTTTTCACCCTGTTCTAGTTTTAACCTAGATTTTGATAATGCGGAATTTGATCATCTTCCATACTCTTAATCAATCTAATCACTATACCTAATTTCCAATTAATTTTGATGCTTCAATTACAGTAGAACCTCTGTAAATTAATACTCTCTAAAATAATAATATCGCTAAAATAATAAAATATCTTAGTCCTTTCTTGGGCCTATAGTGCTAAAATAATAATTCCGACAATATAATAATTTAATACGTTTTCAAAAATTTCCCTTTAAGTATTTATAGGTGTCAAATATTATATAAATTAATAATTACTAATAAGAAAATTCAAAAGTTTTTTATACATATCAAACTTTAGGAAAATATGAATCAATATTTACTTGTTTTTCTGTGAAGTTCAAATCTAATTGTATTTTGTCCCTAATAGTTCGTAATGCACTCAATAGTAGAATACTTCCAATTCCAAATCGTCCAAATTAAATAAATCGAATTCAGTTTATTGACGTTATCAATAGGAAATATACTTTAAATTAATATATTATTAATTTATGTTTAAAATATTAAAATATTAAATTATTAATTTATCTATAATTTAATATTTTTTAAAGGGCCCATGCCCTTGGATGTGCGGTCCAAAATGGGAGTCTTTTGGTTTTCCCTTCTCCATGTATATAGAGGATATAATATCCATGTAACCCTATAACTCTTATCAATAAAATCCTTCCTTTTCTCTACCTCTTTCAATGATTAGTACCTTGCTGAGCCTATTGTCTGCCATGATTGTTTTTCCTTCCATGTACATCATTTACATGCTATATGCTAAATTTTACCTTACATGGTACACATGTAAGCGGGGGTCTAACAACCTCACCCAATATTTCAAATTAGCAATATGTATGGACAAACTCCAATATACTTTCTAGAGAATCAACTAGACAGTTAGACTCAATCAATATAAAAGTATATCAAAGAGTTTATATCTCTATCTCTCGATTTAAATCTTACTCAAGCAAACTGCGAGTTTCAATTTAAATACAAGAGAGATAAACTTGGATGGTACCAAAGACCAATATCCAAGTGTCAATCAATTTAAATCAATAACCAAAAGGTCGGATATTCTAATTGATTGAACAACGCACAACTTGTATTATTTCAATTATATAACAAATATAATATGGAAAAGAATCAACACAGACACAAGAATTTTGTTAACGAGGAAACTGCAAATGCAGAAAACCCCCGGGACCTAGTCCAGATTAAACATACACTGTATTAAGCCGCTACAGACACTAGCCTACAACAAGCTAACTTTGGTCTGGACTGTAGTTGAACCCTAATCAATCTCACACTGATCTAAGGTACAGTTATGCTCTTACGCATCTGATCCCAGCAGGATACTACGTACTTGATTCCCTTAGCTGATCTCACCCACAATTAAGATTTGCTACGAACCAAAGTCGAAGACTTTAATAAACAAGTCAGTATCACACAGAAAAGTCTACGGTAATAGATAAATCCGTCTCCCACGAATATACATACTAGTTTTGTTCCGTCTTTTGATAAATCAAGGTGAACAGGAATTAATTGATAAACCAGACTTATATTCCCGAAGAATAGCTCAATATTATCAATCACCTCACAATAGTCTTAATCGACGCAGCGAAAAAAGATATTGTGGAATCACAACCGATGAGACGAAGATGTTTGTGATTACTTTTTATCTTGCCTATCGGAGATAAAAATCTCAATCCAATTATTACAATTGTACTCGTACGATAGAAACAACAAGATCAGATCACACAACTATAATAAAGTAGTATCAGTCTGGCTTCACAATCCCAATGAAGTCTTTAAGTCGTTAACCTGGTTTAGAAGAAGAAACCAAAGGTTAAAGGAGAATCGACTCTAGCTATGCAACTAGTATCACACATAAGGTGTGGGGATTAGGTTTCCAAATTGCTAGAGTTCTCCCTTATTTAGTCTTTCAAATCAGGGTTTGCAATCAATGTTAGCTTAGTAACAAAGCATTCAATATTCACCGTTAGATGAAAACCTGATTATATTCAAACTAATATTTATCAACCGTTAGATCGAAAACATAGCTTGTTATACACACATGAAATGCACGTTTGTAGGCTTGTGAAAACCGTACCCAAACTTGTACATTAGTTGGTTCAACAATAGTTAACCAAATGGTTATCCATATGATAACTTTTATATCAACCATATTCTTCTTCACCATAACTAGTTCAAATGACTCAAATGAAATAGTTAGAGAGTTGTTCAATTGCAAGGAAATCTCATGTACTACACAAGGCACAATTGAAGCAAAAACGATTTGATTCACTCGAATTGGTTCATGAACTATATATCCATGGTTTGCACTAGCATTCCTTATTTTATAAATATAAGTTCACAAACATCGTTTTTAGACATAACCTACTCAAGTTCACGGACTTAAGTTCCCGGATGGAGTTCACAAACTCCAGAAGAAATTCTCGGGTTTGAGAACTTCGCCAGTTCACGGACTGAAGCTCACGCACTTCTCTGGTTCTCTTGATCAACAAAGTTCGCAAACTTTGGTTCAAGGAATAAGGACTTATACACATATGTGTTTCCACAATAATGCTTATATCCTCCATTGGTTATATTGTCTAAACTCTAATTTCAATCATTGAAACATTCTCAGAGGACGTTATATAGTTGTTATTCACAAACTATTTTTCATCAGAGCAATTTTCAACGTGATTGAAACTTAACATGACTTTCGTCACTAGGTAAATATGAACTTCGCTAAATCGAAAGCTTTGCCAACACATATTTCGAGAAATAGATAGGAGAGGTATACTCGGCTCGAAATACCAAATGTGTATAATCTTAGTCTATACAACAAAACGAATTTTGTCTTAAGATACGAGATAAATATACTTTTGAGTGATAGATAAGTTCAAGTTTCCACATACCTTTTTGTCGATGAAGATACACCAGTTCTTTGAGTAGTCCTTCGTCTTGTATGATGATTTCCATGGATTTCCGAGCTCAACTACACTTTCTATCCTAGTCCGAGACCTTAGCTATAGTAGACTAGAAATCAAGACTTATAGTTTTGATCACTAAGGTTGACAAACATGCTTGAGATAGCAACGCATGCGAGTTCGACTGAGAAATGCTCTAATACTATATTTTATTTTATTTTTCTTGAATCCACACTTTTGTTACGCAATAAGGCCACATCACTTTTTTAATATCTCAAGACTCAATGTCTAACTGATAGTGGTTTTTCTCCCACTAATTTAAGGAATATACACTAGTTTTTGAACTAATTCTTTATAATATGACTATGATGATTAGATCATCGAGCGAAGCACTGCTCAAATTTTGTTTCTAAGACAGAACAAAGATTAAAAGTCACAAAAGATCTATATGTACCGAGAGATAATCACCTTGTTAAATTCTAAAGAGACCCATGCAAGTGGATATCATATGGAAACTCACAGTGTTGAGAATGTAATTAATTGTATCTTTTATATCTCTAATGCATATGGAAGAAAACATATTTTAGAGAAAACTAATGAGTCAATCTAGTGAAATGTGAAACATTGTACTGTTTGGATTATCGAATCCATATTGACTCCAACGATGAAATATTGGGAATTGACTCATACATGCTTTGACATAAACATAAAGGAACTTTGGTTATGACATGATGTTTCGTTTTGAAAGGAATCATATGTACATCACTTTATTTGAGTGAACCATACAATGGGAAAAAGATTTACATAATGCGAAGTGATAGCATATCTCTCAATAAGTGTTTTCTAAAGTACTAGATGCACCCCCTCCTTTCCATTGTGCTTTTAAATAAGAAAGCATATCACTCATGTTACAAAGTCTTCAGTAAAACAGGATCGAGACCATCCTAAGATGCAAATGCAAAATAACCTATATTACAAACAAAACAAGGTGATGTAAAAATATATCTACACAAAATGCAGACCATTAAAGTGACTTATGGATCTGGTGGATACTTTCACACTTTGGACTAGTTACAGTTCCCAAGAAATATTACGTTTGGAAAACTACTAGCACATATTATACACGTAAGGGCTTACCACCCCTTGTAAATGCTAGAAAGTATACATCAAAAGAACTTGATGGTTATTGCATATTTAATAGGATCAATGCAGAACATCCTATACTCCATGGTTTCGCAAAGGCTATCATCAAAGGTTACAGATGGTGCCTAAGGCATGGTTATGTGTACAAACCTACCTTTAACTGCTTGGGGAATATGCAATATTAACGCATCTTTACTTAATTCTTTTTAGAACCCAATATTAGTCAACCTTTTATGCATACCAGTTGGTAACTGGATTTAAGCCTGACATTCGTGTTCTTATGCATTTTTGGTTGCACCATATATGTGTCATTACGACTCCACATCGTATTATGACGGGTCTTCAAAATTGTTAAGTAATTATGTTGGAAATGAATTCCCAACAATTATCCGCATTTAAAACTTTTGGCAGGATATCTCTTACCCTTAGATTTGCGGGTTATCACTTTAATGAGACAATCTTCCCGTCGTTAGGGGGAGATAAGAAAAAGTATTTTCTAAGGGAACGATAGGAATTTTCGAGGTGTGTTCCCACCGTCTCATATTGATTCTTGTACTCCACAAATATAAAAGTGAAGTGACAAAAGATAGTCAATTTTCAAAATGTACACTGATGTCACTAAAGTGATGAGATCACACACACCAACTACAAACCTACATGCAAGGTTACAAATCCTCAATAAGGGATATACACCATAGACTAAGGTGTTGCAACTACACTTAGTGGAAGTGTAGTTGAGTCCGTGGATCCATAAAGGAATATGAAGATACCACCAGGTTCGATCAATGCTCACCTAAAAAGGAAGCAGATGAGTAAGGAACAACCTAATTTGTATCATCAATTAAATCATCTCATTTGATTGTATCTGACTATGTCCATGAATCAATACTGGAGGATGCTCCGAAGTTTTGAATGATTCTAGAGAATAATGAAATCTTGACAGATTATGAGAATGCACATGAGTCAATGGAATGATCATGCATGTACAATGATAATATATTTCATAAATAGTTTCTCCAGAAGTAATGAGATCGAACCATGCTTTATTTTGATTAATTTAAAATAAAGATCATATTTGGCCCACGCAATCCAGGTAAAACTTAGTTTTTTGACAAATATAGGGGTATTTGGTGTGGTAGTGCTAACCAACTAAGTGTAAATCCTGTGGGACATATGTTGTTATTTGTCACAAAGTGTAGTGAGAGGAATGAGGTCTTAAAGTATAAATAATCACCTTATGGCGCGAGGTTTCTCACAAACCCATGGATCACATACTCTTTTGAACATCATAATATTCAGTTAATTAGTTTGCTTGGTAGTTTCAAAAGATCTTGAAACATATTTGTTAGAGCATTGCTTGGTCGAACTCGCATGCGTTTCTATCTCAAGCATGTTTGTCAATATTAGTGATCAAAACTATAAAGTCTTAGATTCCTAGTCTACTATAGCTAAGGTCTCGGACTAGGATAAAAAGTGTAGTTGAGCTCAAGAACTCCATGGCGATCATCATACAAGACGAAGGACTACTCAAGGAACCAATGGATCTTCATCGAATAAAAGGTATTTGGCGACTTGAACTTATATATCATTCAAAAGTCTATATACTCTATCTCCTATCTTGAGACAAAAGTCGTATTACTATATTGACTAAGAATATACACATATGATATTTCGAGATGAGTATATCTTGCTCATCTATTTCTCAAAATATGTGTTGGTAAAGCTTTCACTTTAGCCAAGTTCATCTTTACCTAGTCACGAAAGTCATGTTATGTTTCAATCATTTTGCAAATTGCTCTGACGAAAAATAGTTTGTGAACAACAACTATATAACGCCCTCTGAGAATATTTCAATGATTGAAATGAGAGTTTATACAATATAACCATTGGAGGATATAAGAATTGTTGTGGTAACACATATATGTATAAGTCCTTATTGCTTGAACCAAAGTTTGCGAACTTTATTTATCAAGTGACATCGGAGAAGTGCGTGAGCTTCAGTACGCGAACCCAGTCTATGAACTGGCGGAAGTTCTCGAACGAGAATTTCTTCTAGAGTTTTTGAACTCAATCTGGGAAATTAAGTCCGCGAACTTGAGTAGGTTATGTCTAAAAACGATGTTTGTGAACTTATCTTAATAAACTAAGGAATGCTATTGAAAACCGTGGCTTTATAGTTCATGAATCGATTCAAGTGAATCACATCGTTTTTGCTTCAATTGTGCCTTGTGTAGTACATAAAGATCTAAGCAATTGAAAAACTCTCTAACTAGTTCATTTGAGTCATTTGGACTAGTTATGGTGAAGAAGAATATGGTTGATATGAAAGTTATCATTTGGCTAACCATTTGGTTAACTATTGTTGAACCAACTAATGTACAAGTTTGGGTATGGTTTTCACAAGCCTACAAAAGTGTAGTACATGTGTGTATAACAAGCTATGTGTTCGATCTAACGGTTGATAAATATTAGCTTGTATCTAATCAAGTTTTCATATAACGGTGAATATTGAATACTTTGTTACTAAGATAACATTGATTGTAAACCCTTATTTGAAAGACTATATAAGGGAGAACTCTAGCAACTGGGAAACCCAATCCCCAGACATTTTGTGTGATACTAGTTTTCTAAGCTAGAGTTGATTCTCCTTTAACCTTTGGTTTTCTTCTTCTAAAACTAGGTTAACGACTTAAAGACTTTATTGGGATTGTGAAGCCAGACCGATACTATTTTTATCGTAGTTGTGTGATCTGATCTTGCATCTTCTATCGTACGAGTACAATTGTAATAATTTTCTTGAGATTTCTGTCTCCGATAGGCAAGATATAAAAGTAGTCACAAACACTTCGTCTCATCATTTGTGATTCCTCAATAATCTTCTTCGTTGTGTCGATTAAGTTTATTATGAGGTGATTGGTAAAGCTGAGCTGTTCTTCGGGAATATAAATTTGGTTTTATCAATTGGTTCATGTTCACCTTGATTTATCAAAAGACTGAACAAAACTCATATGTTTATTCGTGGGAGACGAATTTATCTATCCTTGTAGAATTTTCTGTGTGAGACAGATTTGTTTATTAGAATCTCCGACTTTGGGTCGTAGCAACTCTTGGTTGTGGGTGAGATCAACTAAGGGAATCAAGTGCGCAGTATCCTGCTGGGATCAGAGACGTAGGAGCATAACTGTACCTTGGATCAGTGTGAGATTTGTTGGGGTTCAACTATATTCCAGACCGAAGTTAGCTTGGAGTAGGCTAGTGTCTATAGCGGATTAATACATTGTATGTTTAATCTGGACTAGGTCCCGGGGTTTTTCTGCATTTGTAGTTTCCTCGTTAACAAATTTCTGGTGTCTGTGTTATTTTTTTTTCGCATTATATTTCGTTATATAATTGAAATAATACAGGTTGTGCGTTGTTCAATCAATTAGAATATCCGACCTTATTGGTTGTTGATTTAAATTGATTGACACTTGGATATTGGTCTTTGGTACCATCCAAATTATCTCTCTTTGATAAAGACTCGCATATTGTATTTGCTTGAATAAATATCAAATTGAGAGATAGAGATAATAAACTCCTTGAGATATTTTCTATTGATTGAGTCTGACTGTCTAGTTGATTCTCTAGAAATTAACTCAGAGTTGTCCATACAGATTGCTAATCGAAATATTGGGTGTGGTTGTTAGACCCCCGCTTTTTCAATAGTAAATGTTGTTATATCTCTGGAGATTTAGACTCAAAGATATTTGCAAAAGTGCATGATGGCCTTTTGCTTCCCAAGTCGAATGACTCTAAACCATGGAGTGTGTTTGATATTACATTGGAACACTTACTTGTTGATTTAAACAATCAGGCGGATGTGGTATACCCGTCGAAGTGACTATTTGATTGGGAAGAGATAACCAAGTACGGTTTTGTGCCATACATATTAAATAAGTTCTTGATTCAGAATTATAACTATATATGTCAACGATATGGACATGATAAGTACTCTTAATGGAATAAAATATCTTACAAGCTATTTAAAATCTGAATTTGAGATTAAAATCCTGGGAAATCTCGATCTTCTCTATGTTTTGAACTAGAAGACTGAGCTTGTGGTACATTATTCTACCAGTTTGTATAGGTCCATTGTCAGGAAATTTAAAAAGGACATGCATCCTGCTAGCACTCCCATGATTAGTCGAGTTTCAAATGTACATAAATGACTAATTCGTATAAAGGAAGATGACGAAGTTGTGTCGGGAGATGAACTTTCTTTATCAAAGTATAATAGACGCATTATTATACTTAGGATAATGTACTCAGCCAAATGTGACATCCTCAGTGAACTTGTTAGATAGATATAGCTCAGCGCCAACACAACGCCATTGGAATGGTATAATGAATGTAATCATGTACTTAAAAGTAACCATTGACATAAATTTGTTTTATCCCTGCAAAGACATAAAAAGGAATGCTAACGAAAGTGTAATCCAAATGTTGTTGATTATGAAAGAACAATAATCTTTTCTCCAACTAAAGTAATTAGGGGGAGATATGGTAGACTATTTTCTAAGTCATTACCAATATTAAATTTCTAAAAATAAATGACTAAAGAAACTGTCCGGAACAACCCTGAAAGTAATCAGGGGGAGATGATGACATCAGGGGGAGGATCCAAGGATATGATGTCGACATATTTTATTTCGAAATTAAAGCTATGTTGTACTCTTTTTCCCTTCGATCGATAATAGTTTTTCCCAAAGGGTTTTGTAACTCGACAAGGTTTTTAGTGAGTCAACACTAAAAACATCAAGTATGTTGAACGTTAAATACATAAAGATCGCGTTTGTATTACTGAAAATATCTGAATCAAAGAAATGAAACGTGATAGTCTGTTATGCAACGTAACTTCCAGAATCAACAACATGGTCTTATACCATTTAAGTCACCAAAGTAAAGTGTGATGAACTCTCATGACTGGGTTGGACTAATGAAACTGTCCGACATCAGGGGGAGAATCTAATAGTGTGTTGGACTCTTTTCCTTCACCGAGGTTGCTTTTTCCCATAGGGTTTTGTTACTTGGCAAGGGTTTTTTTTAATGAGACAACAACAAACACCGGGAAGTAATTTCCCAGCTAAGGCTATTGTCTTTCCCATGAGGATTTTCTGTCTTAGGAGTTGTGAAACAACTAGTCAATTTCAGCGGAGCAAAGTGATCATCTGCAACTGATCACCTTTACTTGTATCTATCACGTTGTACTCTTTTCCCTTCGTCAAGGTTTTTTCCCACTAGGTTTTTCCTTGTCAAGGTTTTAATGAGGCAACATATTCGAGTCCAACTATGTTCTAAGTTTGCTTAATATTGTACTCTTTTTATTTAGCTTAGGTTTTGTCCCTATGGGTTTTACTGACGAAGTTTTAACGAGACAATTAACTTAGACTAGTCGGTCCTTGAAGATCATATTGCATGTGATGAACTACATGTAAAGTATGAGATAACATGTGAAGTACTACATGTGAAGAGTTGTACCAAGGTTTTGTCCCACTAGGTTTTCCTTGTCAAATTCTTAATGAGACAATTTATTTGGGCAAAAGTCGTCACGGAGACGTCGACGTTTGAAGAACTAAATTCAAAGTACTATATGTGAAGCACTATGTATAAAGTTTTGTTGTTGAACCGCACAAGGGGGGAGTGTCAAAGGGACCATGCCCTTGGATGTGCGGTCCAAAACGGAAGTCTTTTGGTTTTACCTTCTCCATGTATATAGAGGATATAATATCCATGTAACCCTATAACTCTTATCAATGAAATCCTTTCTTTTCTCTGCCTCTTTCTCTTTCCCTATTATTATACTGCAAAAATATCTCTTTAAATTGATAAAATTTAGTGTTCCCAAAGCTATTAAATCATAGAGGTTTAACTGTAAGTGTTTCAACTGGGTTCGTTTATTACAGTAAAAGAACATTGTCACTGTAATTAATTTGTTAAAGGTTTACAATCTAAAGTCTAGTTTTTTCTCTTGTATGAATCCATGTTCTTCATTTAAAATCTAACCCAAATAAAGTCGATCTCACCAAACCCTAACTAAATATTTAAGAAATATTATGATTTCTTATCCAAGGAAAAACTATGCATCAATCACGATCGTAAGTAAGTTGAGGGTTTTATGAACTATCGATTCGTTTGAAACTTTAAAATTTTGATTTCAATTATTTACATGGTAATTTGATGGAAGTATGGAACGTAATGCCTAAATCAGTTCTTCAATAAATTAAAGGTGATGGTGATGAAATTTAAACTAAGGTATCGTTTACCTACGGTGATAGGATTAATAATATATGAAAAGGGTTGAATTTAAACTAATTGTAGATTGAATTTAATCACTGCCTATAATTAGTGTATTAGGCATACAAGCCTAATACTAAAAAACGACACATTCTGGAAGTACAAGAGGTTACATGCAGTTATATATTTGGAGCAATAATGTTAGTAGTTATAATATTCCCTCCGCTTCTGAAAAGAATTAGTACAATATCTTTTTTTTAAGCCTAAAAATAAGTCAAATTGGAAAAGTAATCGATGAGCCAAGGTGATGCTAATATCATCCATCTACTAGCCTCAGTATCTTCCCGTTTTACTGTTGCATTCCTCTGCTCCTTCCAGTTACAAGTTGAGCATATCATTGTCATAACTAGTTTGCGGGAAAGAGCTTCACATGTGTATTTTGTTTGCTCTCTCATGGGCCCTCTTACACGTAACCGGCTCCATCTCTTTCTCTTAATTTGTTTTTCTTTCACTTTTACCTTTTTAGCCTCATTAAATTTAGATTGTATTTTTTGATAGAGTAATAACACTAAGGGCAACATTGGAATATAATAAATTCCAGCTACTCACGTGCTTTCCTACTGCCCTCTAATGGGACCACCGCACACATGACATACTCTCTTTTTTCCCTCTTGATTTGATTTTGAATTTTTACCTTTTTAGCCTCGCTTAGTTTAGATTTCATTTTTGACAAAGCTATAAAACTAAGAGCATTTCCTATGGGATGAACAAACTTGGAGTTTGTTCATTTTTCTCCCACTATGGAATGAACAAACTTGAAAAATGGATGTTCAAATGAACAAATCTGATGGTTTGAACATTGAGACGGAACACCTGGCGCGCGTATGTGGTAATGACGAGCGTCATTGCTAAAAATGCTCGCGTTATACCTTATGACGCCCGCGTTATAACTGATAACGCGTGTCATTCCTAACAACCCTAGCGTTATAGATTGTGTCGCCAACTGCTCTTCCCATCCCGGCTCTGTCGTTCATTCCCTTTCCCTATAAATTCACTTCGTCTACTGACTTTAAACTTACACCTTCCTCAACGTTATACAATTTCTATACCGTCTCTAATTTGTTTTCTTCTTTTCAAACAAAACTATTAATATCAATTCAATCTTTAAGAAAAATTTCAACAGAAACAAATATGGCATCCTCACAACAACGATCACAACAACAAGCACCACAACAAACACCACAACAAACACAAGCACCACAACACTCACAACAAAGGAACACAAGAATTCGTGGTCCTAAGTATACGATGGATGAAGACGAGTTACTTTGCAGAAATTATGTATTATATACATTAGATGATATCAATGGTATTTATCAAGAGAAAAGAAGTTTTTATGGGAAGATTTTACAAAACTTTTGTAAAGAAACCAATAACATTCATGGTCGTGATGTCGATGGGTTGTCTCATCATTTTTGCACAATTTCTGGAGCCGTTAGTGAATATGTAGCTTTGATCACTCAAATGTGGAACAACAAAAGAAGTGGTGAAGGCGAACCGGATGTGGAACGAAGATGTCGGGAATAGTGGCAAAGAACCCACAAAGGTTCAAGCTTCCAACATGAAACTTTTTTCACCATTTTGAGGGTGCTTAACAAGTTTAATCCATACTTGTTGGAAAGTCATCAAGTGCCTATAAGATCACCACATGGTCCAATCTCGCAGGATTTTCAGAATGGAGGTCATGCTTCCTCACCCGATGGAACTTTAGGTAGTCAGGATCAACACAATAGTAATATAGACGTTAACACCAACTGCAAGAGAAGAAGAGGAGGTGGTGTGAAAGATGCAAAAGCAGCGAGAGACGCAGCCCAACGAGCAGCATAAGGAGGTTCAAGCGAGTACCACCATGCTGATCACAAGGCAATGGAGATGCAAATGGAGGCAAAAAGAGTCAGGGACCGTGCTATTTCTTTGATTAATCAACAGAAAAGTCGTCTTTCGCGAGAACAATACTACAGGGATTGTAAGCTAAACAAGTTACTCTCCTTGGACACTGGAATAATGAATGAACGACAACTTGCTATGTTGACTAAGAAAATGGATGCGGCCGAACAAAAACAACTCCAGGCCGATCAAGTCCAGGCCGAACAAGCCCCCCACCAACAAACTAAAGACACCCCTCAACAAACTGACCAATATGTGAATGTGGAAGACGAAGATGATTCCTCGGAAGAAAACGAAGAGAAATTCAGTCTTGCTAATGAATGAACACATTTAGTTTAATTCAGTGTAGTCGTTTTAATTTAATTCAGTTTAGTTTAATTGTACATGTTTATTTAAAATTACTTTTAATATAATTGCCTCAATTTTAACAAACAACTTTAAATTAAAAAACATATAAATTAAAATAAACAACAACTTTTAATATAATTGCCTCAATTTTACACGTTTATCTTCCTCTTCCTCTCCCTCCCCCCCGCACCGCCTGTTTCTCCTTTTAAAGCACAAAGGTGCTTTGTTAAATCGTGTCTTAGTTGTGCATAGATTCCCCGGTTGTGGAGTCTGTCAGTGGCAACTCTATATTCTCTTGTCGGACTCCCATGCTCCACCACAAGATTCGGCCTCAAATCTTTATCTAGAAAACTAGTCCAGGTTGGGTCACGCCTGGTTTCTTCAATGACCATGTTATGCAGAATAATACAAGTCAGCATAATTTTGTTCATTTCTTAAATATCAAAAAAGAGCGTTGGCCCAGCTATGATGGCAAACTTCCTTTTCAATATTCCAAAAGCGCGTTCCACATCCTTTCTGCATGCCATTTGTTGGGTGTTAAAGTACTTCATATCCTTTGAAGACATCGGACCAAAGCCTACCTGTTTGTAAGCTTGAACCATAGTTGACCATTTTGGATATATTTCGTCTGCTAGATAATAACCCTAAGTGTACTGATGATCGTTGATGGTGAAATTATAGTGCGGCGCGACCCCATTCTTAAGATCTTCAAATAATTGTGACTTATATAAAACGTTGAGATCGTTATTTGAACCCGGGAGTCCAAAAAAGGCATGCCAAACCAACAATCATAAGTAACCTAAGCTTCCAAAATTACAGTTAGTTTTGGATAATGACCCTTATATTGGCCTTACCATTCTACCGGACACGCATGCCACGTCAGTGCATGCATTCAAGACTACCTAGCATTCCTGGAAAACCCCTCTCGGTGTTTTCTGCAGTTATTCTTTGAACATCTTCCTGAGTAGGCTTTCTTAAAAAGATTGGACCAAAATGCTCGACTATTGTTTCACAAAACAGTTTGAGATACCTAAAGGAGGTTGTTTTCCCAATACGGATGTAATCGTATGTAGAGTCCGTTGGTACCCCGTAACATAGTATACGGAGGGCCGCAGTGACCTTTTGTTCGGGACTAAGGCCTCGCATATGTCGTGCATCATACTGATAATTAAATAAAGGTTGTACCTGACAAAGCTCGGCAATAATCCTTTGCGTCAAATCGACGGTGAAAATCCTCATCGGAATACACACAGTCATGATTAAAATAATCATGCATCAGCTTTTCGTGGTAAAAAAGTCGATTCTGTCACGTCCATCTTCTAGTCGCAGCTTCATATGGCTCTAACGGCTTTGGTATGATCCCAGGTTTGTAATTGCAACATAAAATTTCGTCTTCTTCTATCTTGATCTGCATCTTCATTCATTTGACGCAAAAACTCCATACACATTTCTTCATCTTCATCGTACAACATGTCATCCATCTCCATATCCTCCCCAAAAGAATCGAAATCAGAATTCATGATTGAAAAATTAAGGGTAATCGAAATTAAGAAAAGATTGATGTGTATTTATGAGATCAAATTCGAGCCGTATTTATAGAGGTGGAAACTAGCCGTTCCGATGACCGTTACAAAAAATTTCGTTACAATTGGAGGTCGTGGATAAAACGCCGACGTTCACAGCTCTGTCGCTGGCGTCATCAACAAAAGCGTCAGCGATTTTACTCCAGGCGCCATCGTCAGGGTTGATGTCGCGCGTTTAGCTAAGAATCGCTCACTTCTTTTCCATAGTGGAGAATCTTGTTTGACCATCCACGTGGCTGAACAAACAAATACATTTGAACATTGCCATAGGAATTGCTCTAAGGGCAAACACGAGTTTTTAAAAATTGCAGCTTCAAGTGATGTTCATGAACAATGTATAACGAGAGTTGGCTTTATAATATATAGTAATATTATATATTACTATAAAAAAAAACCCAAGAGTTGTTTCATCTTTCTTGCTCAGATTTGGTCTTTTTAGACCAGATCTGAGCAAGGATTTCTTTTTCTTTTGTTAGTTTTAGGTAATAGTTATCGAATAAGATGTATCTACATCATTTCTTGTGTCTTTCGACATGTTTCTTCGCCGTTTTGGGGCGATTTTTCTTCGTCGTTGTGGGGCGAGTTCTTCAATCTTTGATGGCTGGTTCGTGGCTTGCTTCTCTCGATTCAAAAACATCAACGAGTCAACAATCCTTCCTTTCAGGAGCATATCTTATCATAGAAGAATACAATCAAATCAAATGGTCGGAATTATTTCCGGATTATACCATCATCTTTCCCTTCTACATAATCAAAAATTGGGTATCTCTGCGGTTTATCGCTCTTTCTCTTCGCGATCTACTTGTAGTTGATATCCTTATTTGTATTAGGGTTTTGATTATCTTGATATTTTTTGATGTTTTTGCTAATTTTGTAAGAGAACATGTAATTACTATTTTAATTTGAATGAATTGAGATTTGTTGATTGGCCAAAAAAATAAAATAAAATAAAAATAGATAGATAGATTTATGTGATGAGTCCTGCTATCACGCGCCTAGTTAGTAATTCGGCGAATGATTCGCGAATTCGAACATATCAACGAATAACGGTGCATTCGGCCGAACTATTCCAACTCCGAACTAGGGTCGCGCATTATATGGGATACCCGAATAATTCGGATCCGCGTATTGTTCGGTTGGCTAATTTGGACAGCTGTTTGAGTCACTGAACTCGAATAGGACCGAGTCTATCAACCGATCCAGCCCATTCCGTTCATTTCTAAGAGAAACTAAAAAAGATGTGGCTAGGGGGAATTGATGCTACGACCCCAAGCTCCTTAATCTAAGCTCCAACCATTGGGCTACGCACTTGTTGGTGATATTTCTTAATGTAACATCTATATAATACAAATAATTGATTTAAATCACATCTTTTCTTCAAACTAACTATAAAAGTATACTTTTTATTAATTTAATATATACCAAATTTTCCGTACCGAACTCATATTTCTAAAACGAATTATACACGTATGTATCCGTTCCGAACTACCCTCCGAACAACGAACCGTTGACCGACTTTTTGACCGAATCCGACCTATACAAATCCGTAAAATTCCCGAACGTATGCCATCCCGAACTCCTCTCCTTATCCCGTATTGCTAACTAGGATCACGCGTGCGTTTGCGTGATAGTGAAAATGAACTCGCACCCAATAGCCGTTAATTTGGTTTTAATAAATTTGTCTTTCTCACACTAACTGGTCCCAAAATCCCATTGGCGTTATCAAATTAAATGTTTAATCCACAAAACAAAGATTTTTTTAAACTTCTAAACAATCATATTTTAAGTATAAATCTCAACTAACAACTCGTCTAATAGTCTTCAACTTCAAGTAAAACAAATCAAAGTATAAATCAGCAACACATCTTCTTAACACACATCTTAAAATTGGGGGTTAGTTTTCGGAAGAAAGCAGATGACGCATCAGAGAGGTCGATTGTTCAGACTTGACACGTGGAATGACCGTGAATTTTTGTTGGGCCCCTCTGAAGATGATAGAACTGAATGCATACAAAACGACAAAACCAAATAAAACAAACATAAAAAAATAATGTATTTATGTAAGTACAAAATCGAGTTTGGAGAGTATAAAAAATAACGTATGGATAGTTTAAGATATAAGTTGTCGTTATGTTTGTCCTCAATTGCTGGGACATTCTTTTAGATGATACAGTTTACCCCCGGACCTAAAATAAAAGCACTTATAAATTAATCAAAAAAAAAAATCTAATTTTTTCTTCCGAAAATGGGTTATTTGTCCAAAAGAATTTAAAACACGGGTCAAATGGACGAGTAAAAAATTTTATGGGTGAAATGGACAAAAATAAAATAGCAAGGATGAAATTGGATACATCATGTGTAAAATAAAAATAAGGAAAAATATTTAAAAATGGGCAGGATGAAACTGGTTACATCCTGCCTATTTTTAAATTTTTGTCCATTTAAACAGTATCTAAATCTAACCATCTATTTCACCCAGGAAATTTTGAATTTGGTCTTTTTAACTAATTTTGTGTTTTTTCTTTCGGAAACATACACTATGAATACGCGTTTTCACGTATATGTACGGGCGTGAACACAATGATGAATCATCGACTATATACCAATCAAATTATTCATTGTAATCATCATGTACTACAAAGCAAATGATTTTATCATGATTACATATCTTAAGTGTCCATACGTACCTGGATTATAAAAAGGATTTAGGGATATTATAACTGGACTGGAGTAATATGCTTGCTTAGATCTTGGTTCTAGATATTTTGTTTTTGATAGTTACTCGTACTTCAGCTTGAAACATCTGTAAGAATTAGAAACATGAAAAATAACAAAACAGAGATCCGTTTTCGAATCATCATCTATGAAAACATCATTATCATTCTTTTCAGGTGGCATTTGACAACTTTGGTATCGTATCATACATCGGTTTTTTTTATTTTTATGGAAAAGATCATATATTAGAGCTAGCAAACGTAATACAACAGATTTACATAATCATTTTTATCAAACGAATTGGGATCTATGCTAGACTTGTGAACTCGTTGGTTTAGTTTCTCTGACATGTGTTGTAGTCTTTTGATTCTTGCCTCCTTGGCAATGTAATCCGCTACATTGTTGTCTTTTCTCCTTATGAATATCACTTTAGCTTGAGGTAATTCTTCCAAGATTATCCTTATTTCCTGCAAAGAATTTTCCGCCGCCCATGGAGATGCTGAAGTAACTCTGTTTAAGTTGTCTGCCAAGGATTTACAGTCAGTTGCGATAGACACACTTGATAGGATATTATCTTTTAACCACGTAATCGCCTTTAGCAAGGATTTTGCTTCGGCGTGAAAAGCTGACGTTGACCACTCTAAACCTGCCGAAAGATGCATGAATGCCTCTTCATCTATGGAGTACAGGATGAAAGCATATCCCATCGAAGAGTCTTCTTTCTTGGACGAAGCATCAATGAATATAACCCAGTCTGAGTGCAAGTTGGACCAAGAATCATTTGTTGCTATTTTCTTTGGATTCTCTTTAATCCTTTGTCGGGTGTTCGACGGGGAGGAGTTTAAGAAAGTATTTATTTGTCCCAGTAAGCTGACTGGGTCTGAGTTTATCTTCTCAAAAACAACCGAACATCTGTATTTCCACATAAACCAAAGTGTGGTTGATATTTTAACTTGAAGTTGGATCAGATTTGTTTCCGTAATCCACCATTTAACCCAATCAATAACAGTGATGGGAGAGTCTCTATTGATTATATTGTGTAGAGATAGACCAAACCAAACTGCTCTTGCAAAGGAACACTCGCAGAAAAGGTGAATCTTCGTTTCTCGCACTTGGTTGTTACAGAGATGGCAAATCTGGTCAATTTCCATATTGTGAGCGCCTAATCTAGCTAATGTTGGGAGAGCTTTTTGCACTAATTTCCAAATGAATAGTCTAATTCTAGGGATGGCTTGGATATTCCAGATCTTGTTCCATGGGAAATCAAGGTTATCATCATTGTCAGGGTCCTGATTGGCTAGAAAATTGTAAACATTTTTTGCTGTGAATTTTCCCGATTGATGATGTCTCCATCTAATGATGTCTTGCTCATGGTTTCTCGTATTTAAAGCTTGGATTTTTTCCTTATCCTCTGGGTAGAAAAATTTGTCCAGTTTTTCTTGATCCCATCTATTCTGAACCGTAATCAGTTCTTGAACTCTTGTTGGTGCATGTTCCTGAATGTTGGGGATTTTTTTGATTAATTCTGCATTAGGTATCCACCTGTCTTCCCATATTTTCACCGAAGCGCCATTTTTGACTTGCCAGATATAATTTCCTTTTATTAACTCCAATCCTTTTTGAATGCTGGTCCAAATCCATGAGAGATTCGAAGTTCTGAATTTGTCTAGGGGGTGGGAATTTGGGTAATATTTTGCTTTTAGCAGTTTGACCCACAATTGATCTTGTTCGGTGATTAGTCTGCTTGCAAGCTAATCATACATCGGTTAACAAAAAGAAAAATAGCTAAAACATATTTTTCTCCATTTTGTTCCTAGTTTGGATAAAAACGGTCAATATTAAAGATGCTAAGTAGGTCGTCAAAAAGTCAAGGGAAAACAACAAATCAAGTACCGCTTTTAGTGCAATGTACTTTAATCTTAACAGTTGGATTGTATAAAATAAAATCAATCACAGAAAATGTCGTGTTTATTATAATAGCATATTTAGGGGCGACTCCAAAAAAATTAGAGACGACATAAAAAAGAAAAAAATGTCGTGTTTATTATAATAACATTTACAATCGGTAGATAACTTTATAATCGGGAAGTTAATGCACAATCGGAAGTCAATTTAGTTTATATAATTTCCGAATATAAAGTATCTCCAAAATAAAATCCTTCATCTTTTGATTTTTGATTATCATATAATCGGTAGTAAATAAAGTTATATTGACTCCCGATTAAAGTAGACCTTTGGCTAAAATGCTACCATAATCGGTAGTGAATTTAGGTTATTTAACTCCCGAATATAGAGTAGCCCCAAAATGAGATTTTGCAAAAATTCTCTATCTTTTGAATTTTGATTATCCTATAATCGGTAGTAAATAAAGTTACCTTGACTCCCGATTAAAGTAGACCTTTGGTAAAAATGCTACCATAATCGGTTATTTAACTACCGAATATAGGTTATTTAACTACCGAATATAGAGTAGCCCCAAAATGAGATTTTGCAAAAACTCTCTATTTTTTGAATTTTGGTTGAGCCTATAATCGGTAGTAAATGCAGGTATCCTGACTTCCGATTATACATTGGACCTCTTTACCGAAATCCTAGCATAATCGGTATTCAAGATAGTTCATATAACTACCGAATATAGAGTAGCCCCAAAATGAGTTTGCAAAAATCCTCTATTTTTCTAATTTGGTTGAGCCTATAATCGGTAGTCAAAATAGTTCATATAACTACCGAATATAGAGTTGCCCCAAAAACGAGATTTTGCAATCGGTAGAAAAAAGACACTAAACTACCGATTATGAAGGGACATATAAGTATTTTTAACCTATTTTGTCTTTTTGTGTCGCCCCTAAAAACGCCATGATAAAAAACCTGGCATTTTTTATGGGTGACTCCAAAAGAATTAGGGGCGACACATAAGACAAAAACGGGTCACCCAAACGTAAAATGAAGCTATCCCTTATCTCCCACTTTTTTAATGGCCAAACTACCCTTCATAATCGGTAGTTAAGTTTGCAATCGGGAGAAATTACCCAGAATCGTAGTTAAGTTTACAATCGGGAGAACATTATGAAATTTTTAATAGCCAAACTACTCAGAATCGGTAGATAACGGATTACCACATCTACCGATTGTAAAACGACTTAGCCAAAATATATCTATAATTGGTAGTAAATGTAGTTTATTTAACTTCCGATTACAATCGGTAGTAAATGAACTAACATAATCGGTAGTAAATGAAGTTCATTTAACTTCCCGATTACAAAGTAGTCCCAAAATTCTAGAATTTTCAAATTCTCTACACAGACATAATCGGTAGTTTCATGATGTTCTTTATCTACAGTTTGTGGTAGTAGTCCCAAATACAAAATTTTCAAAAACCAACGGAATTTTGAATTTCTTTATTTTCATAGTCGGTAGTCTCGTGATGTTTATTATCTACCGATTGTATAATCGGTAGTTTCATGATGTTCATTTTCTACCGATTGTGGTAGTAGCCCCAAATTCAAAATGTTCAAAAACCAATGGAATTTGAATTTTTTATAATTTCACAATCGGTAGGCAGATAATGTTTATTATCTGCCGATTGTGATAGTAGCCCCAAATTTCAAATTTCTCAACTTTTATAATCGGTAGTTTCGTGATGTTCACAACCTACCGATTGTGTTAGTAGCCCCAAATTCAAACAAATGAAACTTCATATTTCTCTACTTTCACAATCGGTAGTTGTGTGATGTTTATTATATACCGATTCTGATAGTTGCCACAAATTTATTTTGTTCAAAACAAAGAAAAGAAGGGAAGAACACACATCATAATCGGTTGCTAAAACAAATCCTAAACTACCAATTATAGATATCATAATCGGTTGCTAAAACCAATCCTAAACTACCGATTATAGAAGGACATTTAGGTATTCTCCGAACTATTAGGACATCCCATAACCTTTTCTATGAGTTGGGAATAAAAAAGTCGCCCCTAATTTTTTTGGAGTCGCCCCTAAAAATGCCAGGATAAAAAACATGAGTATCCCGTTTCTAGTACTGAGCATTATTCTACTTCATTTTCTGTATAGTGTCGGCTGAATTTTTCCAAGTTGACACTAAAATTTTACACCAACGAGGAGAAAAAGTCTACTACATGGTAGTGCAGGTCCTAGAAAAAAGGAAACATTCTTATTTTTTCTTTGATCGATAGAGAATTTGATGTTAACGAGTTTCGAACTCAGATCATCGATATCATTTTTCTAAAACAAAAAAAATCTTGCTCTCTCCTCTCCTTCCTTATCCAAAAAAAAAAAACTCTCAAACCCTGATGTTTCTCGCTCGGATTTGGTCCAAAAATGGGCCAAATCCGAACGGGGATTTGTGTTTATGTCTTATTAATGTTGTGGGTTTTCTTTTCTGCTTTTTGTTACTGCTTTTAACGATGATAGCCATGGCTCCTGTGTTCTTCACCCCCTTTTGATTTTCCAAGTTTGTTTAAACAGTGCGATAATAACAGTTTTCCTTGAAATCTTTCATTCCTGGGTTTATTTGTGGTGGTTCTTAAGGGGTTTCTTCTGCTAGATTGGATTTATAGTGGATCTACTTGGGAGAAAAAAATTAGGCGTTTTTCGACGAACCCTAGATCTTCTCATTAAGTTTCTGGCTTGGCTCAAGTTAGTTTGTTGAGAAGCTATTTCAATGGGTTGTTTCAATTGCTAGAATTTTTTCCAGATTCAAACTACAAAGTCCAATGGGGTTGTTCCAATTGCTGGAGTTTTTTCCAGATTCAAAGTTCAATGGGGTTTCTAATTGCTGGAGTTTTTTCCAGATTCAAGGTTCAATGGGGTTGTTTCAATTGCTGTAATGTTTTCCAGATTCAAAGTTATAATACGTTGGGATTGATTTCAACTGTTATCTCCAAAGGGCTAGGTCGTTTTCTATTGTTGATCTATTTTATGGTGGATTTGATGGGTGGAGAACGGCAGCGGCGGCATCATCAATTAGTGGTGGTGGTCTTGGCGGCTACCTCTCAAGGAATGTTGATTTTAGGGTTTTGGTTTGAAAATGGGTTGTGGGCTTGGGTGTGTAGGCTTTCTGAAAATGTTGTAATGTTTGGCAATTGGGTTGGGTGTTTTTTTCTATAGATTTTATTGGGCCGAGCGAAGCGAGGGAGGACTTTATATGGCCATTTTTTGTAAAATATAAGTCATCAATTGACACAAAAAGATTGAAAATGGTTAGGGCCGAAAAACCCAAAATGTCCTTCCCTTTTAGTCCAATTACTGATACTCCATATGTATCTTATTTTTTCAGCGGTATAACTGGAAAGCAAACTTTATTATAACATATCTTAAAATCAGTGCCTTGGAATTCAACAAATTTTATCTCGTTGGAAAGGTTATAAAAAACTCTGCGCAACGAGTACAAACAACAATATCAAATTTAGAGTTTTTACGAAAAAAATCAGAGGTATTTGTATATCAATTATGCAAACCACCACAAATGATAAAAAATACTTTATGTAGCCATATTTTGGTTTATGCATCAATTAATTTTCCGTTGCAACTAATACAACAATGTACTCCCCCCGTTTCAAGAAAAATAATACTTTCACTTTAGATACAATTCTCGAAAATTGAATACATAACCATTATGCAAATCACCACAAAGAATGCATAACACATCATGGAACAATGTTTTGGTTTATGGATCGACTAATTATCCGTTTCTGGAAAAGGGATACTTTCACATTCTGTTTCAAGAAAAGAGATATTTTCGCTCTGTTTCTGGACGAAAGAATCTTTTTTTCTGAAACGGAGCGAAAATCATCGCAAACAAACCCCGTCTTCATATTATTCTTCGGTCGGTCCTCCACCGTGACAACGGTTATACTAGTCTACTTAAAAAAATACTTTCTTTGGCTACTACGTAGCATTCATGTATTAGGGCTTTTTACAATTATTTGTCAAAAACATTTCCATGGGTACATTTTATATTTTCTATAAAATGTAATTCTCTAATCAGAACTAGTAGTAAAACAACAAGGTGACCAAGTTTGGAGTAAAAAAACTCCATTCAAATGTTGAGATCCATTAAAACTCCATATTAAACAAAATAGATACAAAAACCCTAAATTTTAAAAAATTGATACAAAAACCCCAAACAAAATTGGTTTCATCAAATTCTGTGATTTCGTTTCATCAAATTTTATGATGAAACCTAATTTGGTTTCATCTTATTTTTGCCTATTTTTTTTTTATCATGAAACCGAATATTTTTATGATGAAACAGTAAGTTTATGATGAAACCAAATTTTGGTGGTACTGTTTCTGGTTGGTGGTGGTGTTGGTTGGTGGTGATGCTTTTTATGGTGATCGTAGTGCTAGTATTTGTTGGTGGATGTGGTGTTGGTTGCTAGTAGTGATAGTTGATGGTGGATATGGTGGTGGTGGTTGGTGATGGTATATATTGATGGTGGATATAGTGGTGGTGGTTGGTGATGGTATATATTGATGGTGGATATTTCGTGGATGAATAGTGACACATTTGGAGTTATAATTCACGACCCATTACCTAATTAATAAAATTATCTTTCCAGAAAAAAAAATATCTTTTCGATGAATTTACGGCCACAAATGAGAAGTTACGTGTACATTAGTGCTCGTAATATGGTCAGTGTCCCCATGCATTTACATTGTTAATCACATCTTCTGTGCACACATCTGCATCTAGACTTGCGTTAGTCATTTTTTTTTTTTTTTTTTTTTTGGGAAGGACTTGCGTTAGTCATTTGGATAACTATTTAGGGGGTAGTACCGGTGAGCAGTGAACGACTAGTGCTTTCAGGTCTTGTTATCCATAGTTATCAGTATCATAGTATGTGACTCAGGGAAGAAGACAAGAGACAAATACCCGTGTAGGGTACAGAGCCCACTGGGGAGGACGTGGTGCAAACCCACGTGCGCGTGTGATTGTCTGTGAAGGCCGAAAAATCCAACACGCATAGTTATGACGGGGACCAAGCCGCCAACACAAAGGACAACGAGCCTCCTTCTCTCACTAACTTTAACTACCATCCAAAACTGCTGCCGTCACTCGGTCACAACTTGTCTTTTTGTTTGTATTTTGTTTCCACTCTTTATCTCTCTTCCCTATTTATGTTAACAAACGACAAGATTTTCTTTCTTAAAGAAAACGACAAATTACTAAACTCTGTATGTTTGCAAATGACGACAGACGTCTTAGGATTATAATATCATCATCATCATCATAGGATCATTATATTTGGACCCACCATTTTTATTAATCTGTACCGTTGATTTTGGACAACATAGATGTATCATGCATGGTACTGATGCCGGTTTGTCCTATGTAGGATCATCGAGATAAGATGAAATTGTGGGGTCTACGTGGTTACTGGATTTTGATGTGTTGAGTTGGCAAAAACCAATCCCATGTGTGAGGTGCGTGGGTTGTAGGGCAAACACCAACTATCAATTACGTCCAATGTTGCCATCATTGTTTCTCTGTTTTCTCTGTTTTGGATTATGTGTGAAAATCTAAATTGATAAGAAAAAACAAAGACCCCCCTGGACTGAAAGAGGTCAAGAGAAGTTGAGGTCAAGATACATTTGATAGGGACCAAGATATAAACACCCTGGTGATAGATTGATATGAATTGCATTTACGTGTCTTTCCGAGGACTTCCCATTTATGTGAAGGGAGGATCTCCGCCACCTTTCAATTTTTTTTAATATAAGGATGTGTTTGATAACAGAGAAAAAAAAAAACAATTTCATGAAAAGCATTTCCATGAAATCAGTTAAAAAAAATTCATGGAAAGTGTTTCCATGGATCAGTTTTTTGGGGAGGCAAGGAAATGCTTTCCATGAAATTCAACGGAATCGAGTTTAAAACATACTTTAGGACACGCTTTTATTGCAATTCCATAAAAAGAGATTTTTGACCAAACGACGGAAAATACGCTATTTCCATGGAAAGATAGCTAATTCCATGGAATTAACTCCTATCAAACACAGCCTAAAATCAAACTGTAACGGAATTGAGATTATAATATTTTAGGAACATGATCATCTTACAAAGTAATATACATGCAATATAAGGCAAGTCGAGAGTTGGGACTAGAATGTTTTAAAGAGCTTATTCATTTATAAAGTTATTATATAAAGGTTTTGTTGTATCTTTTTGCACAATTTTAATGATCAGAGGGTAGAAAAAAAATAACAAGTTTATTCATAAATAAAGCATTACTCCACTTATTGGTAAGTATTTTTTTTCTTAGAGGACAAAAATGAGAAGTCTAATAAATATTTATAAAATACCATAAACACTCTATTTATTTATTTTGATATATAAAATTTCTGCAAATTCATTGATGGAAAATCTAAAGTACATAGATACATAATACATCAAGAATCAAAATTTGTGGAATTCGTCATCAAGAAGAATCACCCTTACATGGGCAAAGAACTCACCCTAATGCGAGAACATCCCGCAAGCAAAATCTGAAAGAAAGAATTACCAACAATGCTCCAATCCTAAAGGTTCAGAAAGAGTCTTAGGTGGGCGATCACATATATCTTAATTTAATTTTCGTTACGAGATATGAATAACAAAGGGGCATACTGCCATAAATCTTTGCTGATTTTTCTAATAAGGTCAAGCGAAAAGTCAACCCTAGTCAACTGATTTTTCTCTTCTGATATTGATCTAATCCGTGTTGATTTTACTTCTTCCTTATCTTCTTGATGTTCTTTGTCTAAATCTTTGCTAATTTGTATTTTTAATGGTTTAATTTTGTTTGTTTTCTCCTCTTTTTTTACCTTAATTTTCAATTTGTCGGGTTTTCTTTCTTTACTGTTTCTTTACCTTTAATGATTCTGTTTGTCTCTCTTTAATGGAAGATCATCTTCAATAATCTCCTTTTGGCCACGCAGAAGTGTATCAGCTATGTCCCATTACATCAGTATCAAATTATCGAGTTGGCTTCTCAACAGTTGGCATCTATCAAGTTGTCTTTACTTTGCAGTGGTGCATCGGTTTTTGTTTGTTCTCATCAAGATAACTACTTGGGTATTACAGATTGGTTTTGAATTTTCTTTCCACGGATGAACCAATTCGGAGAAGAGTAATCTCTCACTCTGATTCTGCAATCTTTACTGGCATCAAAGAGTGGAGGTTTTCTTTGGCTGGAAAGTTGTATGCACCGGGGATTATGATTTGGAAAGATGCAGAAAGAGCAGCAAGAGCTATTTGGCCTCATCTTCGAAGGAACGATCAATGGTATGTTCATGTTCGATCTCTTGACCCTAATATTTTTAGTATCAAATTTCATAACTCTTCTGATAAAGAATCAATTTTATTTGGGGGGGGGGGGGGGGGGTTGGAATTTAGATGGTCATTTGATTGTTTTTAAAGACTGGAATTTAACTTTAGACTATCATAACCTGGATTTTACCATATCTCTTTATTGGATTGAGTTCAAGAATCTTTTGCCTGAATTTTCTTACCCTGAAATTCTTAGAATATTTGGTAATATTGTGGGTGAGACTAGACTAGTAGAACCTGATGGTATCAATCTTTCGACTTCTAACAGATTCAGATCTCTTGTTATGATAGATGTAAGAACTCCTTTAATATCCGGTACTTATGCTGCAAGTGCTGCTGGTATTACAAGATGGGTGGGTTATGAAAATCAACCATATCGTTTATGTCAGGAATGCAAAGTTGCAGATCATTCTGACTTGGATTGTGAACAGATGAAAATACGCATATTATAAATGGAGGAAACAGTTAGAAATTTTGGTTTTGCTGCACCAATCATACCTCCAATCCGTGATCCACAGGAAGAAGCTCAGTTGTTTCTTCAACATGTTTCTGCTCGTCGTTCCAGGATTCGTCAACCAATTCAGACTCCAGAAACACCTCTAGATGGTATGCACATCTCTTATTTTACTGCTACAGGTAATGATGCTTCTTCTTCGTCTTCTACTGTGACTCAAGTTGAATCATGTTCTCGTGTTCCTAATGCAATGGATAGTGCTAGTAGTAAGAAAAAAAGATATAGACACTGCCCAATTTTAGTTATTGTCGATCAGTCTACCTTTGATGTTATGGTTCAAGAATCTGTTGAAACTCAGGAATCTGATACTGAACCTAATGTATGGGACATAGCTGCTGAGGATTTACAGACTCAGAATTGCACTGATGCTTGGGCTCAAGTTATTATATATCCTTCTTATATTTATTTTATATACTTTGCTTCTTTGGTGTTCCTTTTCCTTTTGATTTTCATTTCTTTCAATATGAAAGTTTTTTCTTAGAATTGTCAGGGTTTTAATAATCCTCATACTCGAGACTATTTTAGATTTTGTTTGCATCAGTATGACCCTGACATCTTTTTTCTTTCGGAAACTAAAACTCAATCTAAGATTCAGTTGTTTTTATCTCATACTAGGTACCCTAATTTTTGGTTTGCACCTTCTATTGGTTTTTCCGGTGGTATTGCTTGGAAAAATGGGATTGACCTTCAAATAATGCACACAACTCATAACACTATTCATGCCATCATCTACTCTCACAATCATATGCCAGATATTCTTCTTACTTGTATGTATGGAGATAATAATGTTACTGCTAATCTTGATCAATTGCAGTATATGTTAGACATGAATCCTTCTGTAGATGTACCATGGATATTAATAGGAGATTTGAATTTTAGAATGCATGATTCTGAATCTCACAGTTCTCGTACTTCTAATCATTATCATTCTAGGAGAATTAGAAATATTGTTAATCAATTATGCCTTATTGATCTTGGTTATTCAGGTTCGGATACTACTTGGTCTAATCATCGAAATGGGATTGACTTTACTTCTGTTAGATTAGATAGAGCTTTGGTTAACTCTTTATGCATAAATCATTTCACTTCTGCTCATCTTCAACATATAGCTCCTCTAGCATCTGATCATATTCTCATTTTATTGCATACTATGCATGAGTCTGCCAAGTTTTCACCTTTCAAATTATACAAATGTTGGTTTCAAGTTACTTCTTGTGCTGATACAATTGCTTCAAGTTGGAATCACAATTTTCAAGGTTCTCCTACTTATAAATTTTCTAGTAAGTTAAAGCACACAAGAACTGAACTTCGGAAGTGGAAAAGAGTTTCTTTTGGTAATATTGAATCTCAGATACATTCCTTGCATCGACAACTTCAGCGCTGTCATGATAATAATATCCCTTCTAACAACATGGAAGTGAAGCATTTAAACTCTTCTCTACAGCAGTGGATTTCTATTCAGAAGGAATACTATATGTAACAAGTGGGAACCTATTTTCATGAAGCTGACAGAAATACCACTTACTTTCATAGTAAGGCCAACTACAATAAAAGACAGTCCAATATTCAAGCTATTCAAGGCGCTTTGGGCATTTGGTATGATTCTAGACCAGAGATTTAGGATATATTTTTAAACCATTTCTCTTCTATCACTACTACAACTAACCCTGCTCCAAATTTGGATATTATGAATAACTTCTCTCTTTGCATTTCAGAGGATAAAAATTTATTTTTTATACATATTCCCGATGCTGATGAAATTAAAGAAGTGGTTTTTCAGATTAGGCCTTGGGCTTCTCCGGGAAATGATGGTTTTCAAGCGGCTTTCTATCAACATTGCTGGGACATGATTGGAACAGAGGTAATGTCTATGGTACAACATTTATTTACTACTAAACATATGCCGAAAGCTATTAACCATACATATCAAACACTTATTCCTAAAATTCCCTACCCTCAAACCCCATCTGATTACAAACCGATCAGTCTCTGTAATGTTAGTTATAAAATCATTTCCAAAATTTTATCCAATAGACTGAAAACTGTTTTGCCCAAAATTATTTCACCTACCCAAAATGCATATGTCCCTGGTAGACACATTCATGAGAATGTTATCATAGCTCATGAGATAATTCATACCATGAAGACTAAAAAGAATAAAGATTCTTTGGTTGGTTTGAAATTAGATATGTCGAAAGCTTTCGACAGGTTGTAATGGCCTTTCTTATTATCTATTTTGCAACATCTTGGTTTTCATTCAGACTTGATTATGATGATTGATCAGTGTATTTCAACAACAAATGTGTCATTACTCATTAATGGTTATCCAAGTAAATCCTTTCCGCCTACTCGGGGAATTCGTCAAGGGGACCCTCTGTCCCCGTATTTTTTTTTGTTTGTGATGGATGCATTATCAAGACTCATTCAACAACAGATTAATGAAGGTCATCTTAAAGGTATCAAAATCAATAAACATTGTCCAGAAATTAACCATCTGTTTTTCACAGATGATTGTTTACTATTCCTTCAAGCTAATTCAGCTCATATGCGACATCTCCAGAGTATTCTTCACTCTTTTGGACAAGCTTCTGGTCAGGTAATTAATATAAAGAAATCAACTATATTTTTCAGCAAACATACCTCTCAGTCTCATAAAAATGCTATTACAAATATTTTACAAATGAAACAAATGGGTCTTGGAGAGAAATATTTGGGAATTCCTTTATTTCTGCATAGATCTAGACATATGAACTGTCAAAGAATTTTGGACAATATGGGTACTAAATTGCAGGGTTTGCAAAGTAAGATCGTAAATCAAGAAGGTAGAACGACCCAAATTAATTCTGTTCTTAGTACTGGGGATGTATCAAATGCAAATTCTCAAATTACCGGACACGACTATTCAACAAATGGAAAAAATTCAGCGTCAATACTGGTGGCATAATTTTGATAATCACAAGTCTCCTCGTACTATTTCTTGGGATAAGGTCTCTCTTCCAAAAAGACTGGGAGGTTTAGGATTGAAGAATTTAAGGAATTATAACTATGCTTTTCTTGCCAAGCTAGCTTGGAATTTGCTTCATAATCAAGATTCCTTGTCGGCTCGTGTTTTGAAAGGTAAATATTTTCCTTATCATGATTTGAAATTTCATCCTCCTCCTTCTAATGTGAATTCAAGTTGGGTATGGCAAAGTATCTCTCATGGTCTTCAAATTTTTCTTGAAAATGCAAAAATGGCTGGTAGGCAATGGCGTAGATATTAACATCTGGACTCACAACTGGATTACTGGTTTGCCTTCTTCTCTTAAATAATAGAATGAATTGAATTTAAGTGATTATCATTGGGTAGCTCAATTAATGGATATGGACAGAAATCAGTGGAATATTCCTTTACTATGACAGCTTTTTACAACTTCCCAGGTTGATTCTATACTTACTATACCACTTCAGTTGGATCAACATGATAGTTTAGTATGGCCTTTTACTTCAGCAGGAATTTTCACTACAAGGTCTACTTATGCTCATATTTTTTCACATCAACCACATAATTCAGTTGCAGGTTTGTCTCCTAAATTCTGGGTTAAATTTTGGAAAAATAATATCCCCTACAAGCTTCAACTGTTTCTACGTAAGACCTTTCTGAATCTGCTTACAACAAAGACGAAATTAACTCATTCTGCTTCTATATCTTCTTTAAATTGTGTTCTCTTCAACAGTCACCAAGTTGAAGATTTAGATCATTTATTGGTTCACTGCCCTTTCTCAGCTGCTGTTTGGAGATATTTTCTTCCTCAAGCCTATCAAAATTTGGTTCATCATCAATCTTTTATTTGTTGGGTTAGAACTTGGCAAGCTCCAGACTCTCTCATTAGCATTCATCATTCCACCAACACTATCCATGTCATTGCTTACATTTTGCATTACATTTGGAAACACAGATGTCAGATCATTTTCAATAATGTATCACCTAATCCTAATACTGTCATTCATAGCATCTCTGCATACTTGCACTTTCATCATTTAGCTTCTGATACTTTCAGTCTTTCTATTAGAATTAGTATATGCTTAAATCTTAATTGGCAAGCTCCTCCTATCAATTATTTGAAGATTTATATTGATGCGTCTTTTCATCCTCAAGTTTATTTAGCTGGAATTAGTGTAATAATACGCGATCATGCAGGGCAATTATTGGCAGCTAAAGGAATTTTGAGAAGAACTCAACATGCAAACCAGGCAGAAGCTTGGGCTATGTTTGAAGCAATGCATTTTGCACTCACCCATGGTTGGAATCAAGTTATCTTCGAGACTGATAACTTAAGCATCTGCAAGTTTGTCCAGCATCAACATCCTTTTCCTCCTTACCAGAGTCTGTCTCTTCTTAGAAGATGTATAAGTTTATGTAATATTAACCCTAGTTGGTTGTGTGTTTATGTTCATAGATCTTGTAATAAAACAACATACGCTTAATTTACTGTTAGGAAGTTCCATCTTAATGAGGAATGGTGGTCTAATCCACCTCTTTTGTTAATTCCTCATCTAGATAAAGATGTAACCTCTCTTGTTGTTTAATATATTACTTCTTTTGTTAAAAAAAAAAAACAAAGGGGCAGGCAAGCAAACAAATCCCATGTTTAGAGTAGGTACCCACTGGCAATATTTAACTTCTCACCTGCTTTTGAACGACGGAAGAGATTGAAGTGGCCTTTTCGATTTCAGGTTCTTGAATCTCACATCATTTAAGCATAGAAATGATGCAAAAACAGATATGATTCGGTATTCCCTTGTTTCCCTTATTGGTTATGTTCTTTATGCAAGCTGACCCACCTGATGTAACTGAAACACCAGATGTGATGAATTCTGCGTGTATCCAATCTCTTAGTCCCTGATCTCCTACCTATTATTATAGAAGAAGTTCCTAGGATAGATTCTAGTTCTTGTTGAAGGCCTGCCAGCATGATGCCTCAAATGAATATATCCAGAACTTGCGGCTCAGTTTCCGTACATCAAGATAGGGTAGGGTTTGGTAGTAACATTGGGCTAAAGCTTTACTACCGAACATGTTTCACACCTTTCCTACTAATGATGAATCCAGACGATCACAAAGAGTGCTACTAAGTCCATATGTTGTGATGAATCATTCTTAACTAAAATTATCAATAAGACTATCAGATTTGAAGCGTGTTTTTCAAGAGTTCTTATATATATATATTTCCACACCCCATTGAGACCTCGAAAAATAGGACCTTGGTAGGATGTATGTCTTTTAGGTTCTTTCTATAATTATGAATTTATGAATCTGTCCGTTGGTTAGAGTACCAAGAGAAATCCCTATTGGACCGACCCTAAGGAAGACGGAAAAAAGGCATCGGCCGCAGTGCCTTCTCATAAGTGGATAATCGTTTAAGGGAGAAATAAATGGACTTTATGGTAGGCGGCATTTCAGCCTCTATTCCTTTACTTATTATACACTTCGAGCAACCTTCTTCTTCGTAGCTTGCATGGATGGATACAAATGACAGCTTCGATAAGGGAAAGACAAAAAATTCTGAGAAGTAAATCAGAATCATAGTCTTCATAAGGTGTAGAATTTGTACTATATATGTTTTTACAGGATTTAATAAATAATGTACCAAGTGCTTTTACAAGATTTGCGGTTTAATATACCGAATGTGGAGATAAAAATAGGTTTCATGACATACCAAGCATTTTTTTTCTTCTTTTTTTTGCGGTAAAAAAGGTTAAAAGTGCATCTCCGATGGAAGTTTAACATTTTATTTTCTCATGACTAATAAGATTTTAGACCCTCATTTAAATTAAATTCATCTCCAATATTTGGTCTTATAAAATAGAAAGGGTGCCAAAATAAATACAAAGACCTTAGAGAAAGTCTTATCAAGATCTTCAGAATGACCTCCATGTCATTTTTATACCTATATTTTTAATTATTATTTATAAATAAATTTTTCTAAACCAATAGGGAAAAAGAAACCTCTTTTATTTTTTATTTTACAAATCAAATCCTAAAAATAGAAGGATTAATTGGGGGATATGGAAAGTAATTGGGAGATATTTTACTGTTCATACCGTCATGAAAAAGCCATGCCGGTTTTGATTTCCGGCATTGAAAAACCATGCCATCATGAACAGTAGAATATTCCCCAATTAATTTCCATATCCCACAGTTAATGGTTCTAAAAATAAGACCTCGTACTGTTGGAGATGGTTCATGATCAAAACATTCTTATTTTTGCCACATATACAAAACCTTGTAAATAAACGGAAATACTATTCCCCTCACGCTTTACCTCTCTATTGAGTGCACTGTCTGACATGGTGTACATGTATTGTCCCTGAATGTAGAAAATCCTTATTTTTATTTATTTTCTCTCTCTCATCATATAATGTTTCTAATGTATTTTTTTACTGGTACATTTCTTCAGCAGAAGGAAAGAGCAGAAAATGTTCAAAATTTTCTTCCTTGAAATAATTAAATTGTGGATCAAATCACCCATCTTTGTATTTCGATGTTGACTTTGGGATCGATCAAAATAAGGTAATAATCAATACAACAGGTATGATACAAATCATATAGTGATGATTTAGAATCAAGATCTGGAATATGTTTAAGATCTTTTTTGATTCATTAGTTTATGATAATATTGCTTATTAAACGATGGAGCCTGGGTGATTTGATCTATGTTATTTTTGCTGCACCTACACAACAACCATATACAAAACCTTGTAAATAAAATTTTATTTTGATGTTTCTAATGTATTTTTTTAGATCAAATCACCCATCTGGGATCGATCAAAATAAGGTAATAATCAATACAACAGGTATGATACAAATCATATAGTGATGATTTAGAATCAAGGTTTAAGATTGTTGATTTGATCTATAATTTTATTTTTGGTTTAAATAAATTGATTTTGATTTTTTTTTTCTCTCTGCAAATACTTGGTTGTGGTGGAGGTAAAGGTAGCGATGGTGGTGGAAAAATCTTCAATTTCTTAGCTATTGGAGAATCACTACACCAAATCCAAGTTTTTGTCATAGGGTATATTTGTTACTGATTTAATTTGTAACACATATACGCCGTTGGAGAAACGATGTGATTAATATTGTTGTAAATTTTTGCAACGGTTTTCTCTGTGACAACTATTGATTAAAGTCACAGAAAAAAATCGTTACAATAATTAATAGTAACAGTTAAGCTAATTTTCTCATTGCAATTATTCTAATAAGGGTAGTCTGGTCATTTTCACAGTCTTCGGAAGAAGCAGATATTTTTGTTGTGGTTTTGTCGACAAAATCGAGAGAAAAGGTTGGTATTTGTCTAAGTCAAATTTCCTACAAAGTCATGACTTGTTGACTTGGTCTTGATCCTGTTTTCTAATATTAAGAAAATTAAAAAATTAAAAAAATTAATATTAGAGGGTTATTTGCTTCTTCAATCAAATCTAACTAATAAATTACAAAGTTAAAAATTACATACTAGGCAAGCGAGCGACAAGCTGTGCCGCTAGCCCTTTTTGAATAGCAAAACCTATCCTATTAAAAATAAAATCTCGTGAGCCAGGGGTCATTACATTGCTGCAAGATGACTTTTGGACCCTCTTGAGTAGTCCAACCGTCTCCGGAGCCAAATAGCCAAAAGTATCAAAAGCAAAGGGGACGCAAAGCATGCCCATTGTCAACACATGCTTTCTCATGCTTCGATATCTTACCCGAGGTGACCTTTAGCTCGTCGCCGACTGTAAAGGTGCCATGTCCAATTCCTACCAAAGGAGATACCCCGGTGAGGTCAACACAGCCTAAAATTAATATTGATTTTTAGAAATTAAATAAAATTGTTATTTTGTATAAATGTTGCTAAAGTAGTGACAAGCAAAATCCTAAGTGTTACTAATTTGGAGTTGTTTTAGATATGGTGAAATTTTTGGGTGGAAACATCATTTTAGATTATAATTGTGATTGTCTGGATAGTTGTCAACAAATATTATTGTTACTAATAAAAAGAATTAATATTCGTAATCATTATCACGAATACAAAATTTAACAACAATTATAATTGTTGCAGGACTTATCACAGGTGTATCAGTGACTGAAAAATAAACTGTGACAGGTTACACTGTGAGAAAATCCTGGTTTTGGTGTAGTGAATATTACTAATCAAGATCCTGATTTTATTTTCAGGATCAACAACCCGTCTTACTAGCTAATCACCGTTAAAGATGAAAAAAGAAAAACAAGAAAGAAAACCAACAACCAATAATAACATTTGTTTGATCTTGAAAAATTCATTAAGTATGGAGATGGGAAGTATTAAAATCTGAAACCTTTGGTTGAGTGTTTGTTCAGATTTGATTGAGATTTTAGTTAAGGAAATGAGAATGCTTTGTTTGTGTATAAAAATACGATATCTGCTTTATAAACATGAACTGTATCTTATGGTTTTTTATTTTTCAAAGAACATCTAATTAAGTTTCTCTGCAAAAACCTAAAACCGTTTTTTTTCCAAAAGACTAATCATATTATTTCTCCATCTTCTTCACCCTAAATCTAGATTTACTCGGGTTTAGATATGGATTTCATATCTTCCGAACAAATCTAGATAGTTTTATTCATTAGATCTGTTTTTAATAAATAAAATCGCATCTTTTTGCGAAATTAGATTTTGTTTTCTGTAATCCTTTATGTTTTCAATAAATAAAATTTCTATGACAATTCTTTGTCATATGATGTTTCAATTCGCTATTGCAACAATTATCCACTGCCCTTTGGGTTTTCTTATGGAGTCTGATGATAGATTCAAGTATATTTTCAGAGATGACCAAATCCGGCGTGACGATGATCAAGATTCTTACAAAGTTGATCAATGGCTACTGGAATGGGTTGTAATTATGATGATATTTGGAGCAGATTATTCCTTTTATGAAGGATTATATCTTAATGAAGAAGAAGTTTCTAAATGGTTGCAGTTTAATGAGAAGACCATTATTTGGATTACATCATCTACCTCTTTGATCAACTATTCTGTACAATTGTTGTATTTCAAAATTGGGATGCATTATATTTTGTATTTTTTATGTTGTATCATTATGATGTACTGGAATTATCATGTTATCATGATTCCAATCGGTGGAATGAAAATTCTCCACCATTGTATCCTTCAAACCTCAATTTTAATGAGGTAAATTAATAAATTATGGGTTGTTTAATCCATCTTTCCTTCAAAAAAAAAAGAAAAAAAAGGTCGGACATTTGTACACTTCAGGATAACACGTGTATGCCACATCAGACAGTGCACTCAATAAAAAGGTAACGCGTGAGGGAAATAGCATTTCCGATAAATAAATGTATAAATAAGTCCTCCATATAGGATTTTTTAGCACCACTATTGGGAGATGCTAAGAGAAAATGATAATGTTACAAAACCATTATGCCCTTTGATCAGTTAATGATCAGTGACATACAAAGCATGACATCCATTATATACGCAAATTTCCGTCCAATTGTGATCAGTGAGTATATAAACAAATTACCCAGTAGTGATTAGACAACCTAGCAACATTAGGACCTATTGTTTTCTTTTGATCGGTCAACATTAGGACCTCTATTGTGTCCCAGTGGTATATAAGATGCCAAGAATAATTTGACTCCAAATCGGATGCACTATCTCACTCAAAGATCACGAAGACAACCAAATAGCCATGACCCAAAGTATCAATCAGTCTACTCGTGAAGAAAATGATAATCGTTTTTCAATTCAAATTTGGAAGAGGTCCATCCAAGAGAGAGAAGAGTCGGAACCAAGCTAATTTCCCAATAACTCTCTCTTGAACATTCTAATCGTAGGGTTACATGTCTTATGGAGTACCAAGCCATCAATATGATCTTAATTTCTTTAGTTTTTGTCCACAAATTAGCCGTTGTCGACCTGACCATCTGTATATCAATGTGATTAGAAGCGTCCAAAATGACACCATGTATTGCTTTTCAAATCGAAGATTAATGCTTGCACTGCTTAATTATTGTTGGTGGGGATAAGAGCACTTCCTATGGAATGAACAAACTTAGAGTTCATTCATTTTTGTTCCCACTATAGAATGAACAAACATGAAAGATGGATGTTTAAACCAACAAATCTGATGCTTTGAACATTGAGTCAGAATATCCAGCGCGCGTCTGTGGTAAGGACGCGCGTTCCTGCCAAAAACTCCGGCGTTGGAAGCTCTAACGCGCGACAGTGCCAATGACGCCCGCGAATCTTGTATTGACGCCAAGTACAATCCCTAATTATTTTACTACTTTTTAACCTTATTTTATCTTACTTTATCCTATTTTATCTTACTTCATCATATTTTATCTTACTTCATCCTATTTTATCTCACTTAAATATTATATTTTATTTTTCATCTTTATCCTACAAAACATTTTATATTATAAAGAAATACTAGTGGGGCCCTAGAAAACCAAATTTGTTCATTTTGCCCTGCTTTACCATAGTGAAGAAACCCGTTTGACCATCCACGTGGCTGAACAAAAATTTGAGTTTGTTCTTTCCCATAGGAATTGTTAGAAAAAAAATGTTTTGTTTTAATCAAAAAATGCTTGGACCATGTTTTGATCCCAAGACCTATTTCTCCCTAGATATTTTTTCATGTGAATGAATAAAACATTAGTCCCATATAGACTAAAACACTAAGAGTTTTAGACTTAAATAGCATTGGTTTAGCCTTAAGGGCATGGCCCTTTGGGTCTTTAGACCTTTGTGTATGGG